>CM035837.1:97462443-97997863 GCA_020510985.1 Pholidichthys leucotaenia
TGAGAGGGTAAGAAGTAATTAGCTTAGCTGGCTAATTAATAATTAACCGGAAAAAAGTTTGAAAGTGGTGCTCATAAAATTATTGAAAGGAAGAGCACTAAAGCTGGATTCATGCTGCACCTCTGCTGTCCGCGTACATTTAACGAGAAACCTTGTGTGATGAAATTTGCGTCTTCATCTCCACGCTGCTAGTGTCCGCAGTGCTCGACCGCGGATGACTGCGTGCAGCCCAAATTTTGTGACCACGCTGCCTGCCCACGACCTAAACGCGTTGAAAAGCGCATGCACAAGACTGAACATCCCATTCACGACGTGGCGATATCAACACAGCATGCCAAGACAAAGTAGACGAAGAAGACAATGAGGAAGTGGAAGAAGAGAATAAACATACATGAATCATACATACATACTTCATCAGCAGCAGCATCTTTGTGGAAAAGGAGTGAAAACTGGTCAAGTCAAGCAGCAGAAAGCAAGCAGCATTTCTTTGTTGGTGAAAATCCTGGCGCATCAGCGCATTGGCGCTACCTATAGGGCGGGAGTGAAACTACAAGTGATGGTTGTGTGCATGCGTCAACCGCTTGACCTGGGTAGATGAAAAGGTGAGCATGTACAGCGCCACGTGGGTGCCGGGCTCGTCCAAAGTGCACGCGGACCAAAGCGGACTAGAGGGGAAATGCAGCATGAATAAGGCTTTAGGGAAAACAAATTGCTCAAACAATCCACAAGTGTAAAGGATTTTTCTAAGCTAGATCATTGAGTGAAGGAGGCTGCTAATTACGGACAGAGGAGACAGATGGGCCATTAAAGCCCTCACCTGAAGGAGAAGGGAGAAGAAAGGCCATGACTGCTTACATCAGACAGCTGTGTGTCGGACAGTGGGCTCCAAACTTAGTAAAAAGTAGGCCGGCTCAAGCATGCATCCATAGAGTATGACAATATTCGTGAGCTGGACTTAAGGACATAATGAATGATTTTTCTTTAAAGAAGGCCAGAAGAAAAAACTTTTAAAAAGGGAAGACGTGCTATTTGCAGTGTTTCCAGCCAACTTTGCATTGGTTGAATCAGGAATACTTCACTGATATAATTTTATGCCAAAGGCAGTATCTGTCACACTGTAAAAAGGGAAATCTCAGTAAGATAAAATATCCTAAATCAAGGCGTTATACTTGTTTTTCTCTCAAGATAATTTTGACAAGAATTTCTTTTTGTGGTGCAGTTTTCTGTAAGATTTTACTTGCTTTACGAAAGTTTTTACTCCTTTTAAGTAATTTAATCTTACTTTTTTGGCAGATATTTTTTTCTAATTTTAACTAGAATTATCTAAAAACATGCAGGTTAGGTTAATTGGCATAAAACTGGGGATTCTAAATTGTTCATAGGTATAACTGTGAGAGTGAATGGTTGTCTGTCTCTCTGTGTTGGCCCTGTGATGGACTGGTGATCTGTCCAGGGTGTACCCTCCCTCTCGCCTAAAGATGCTGGGATAGGCTCCAGCCCCCCCGCGACTCGAAAAGGATTAAGCGGAAGAAGATGGATGGATGGATCTATTGCCTGAATTTTTTTTTTAAGTAAAATTATCTGCCACCAGAGCAAGAAAATTTGACTTATCAAACTGCGTAAAACAAGTTAACTTAAAACTACAGGAAAGCATGTAAACTTTTGTTACACAAACTGTGCAGCAAGCATAAATATCTTGTCAGACAACAAGACAAACATAAACAGCCTTAATTTTTCATTTTACTTACAGTGGTGTGAAAAAGTGTTTGCCCCCTTCCTGATTTCTCATTTTTTTGTATGTTTGTCACACTTAAATGTTTCAGATCAAACAAATTTAAATACAGTGCATACGGAAAGTATTCACAGCGCTTCACTTTTTCCACATTTTATGTTACAGCCTTATTCCAAAAGGGATTAAATTATTTTTTTTCCCTCAGAATTCTACACACAGTACCCCATAATGACAATGTGAAAAAAGTTTTGAGATTTTTGCAAATTTATTAAATCACAGCCTTTGCTCAAGACTTTGTTGATGCACCTTTGGCAGCAATTACAGCCTCAAGGTTTGTTGTTTTTTTTTTTCTTTATAATGCCACAAGCTTGGGACACCTATCTTTGGGCAATTTCACCCATTCCTTTTTGTAGCACCTCTCAAGCTCCATCAGGTTGGCTGGGAAGCATCGGTGCACAGCCATTTTCAGATCTCTCCAGAGATGTTCAATTGGATTCAAGTCTGGGCTCTGGCTGGGCCACTCAAGGACATTCATAGAGTTGTCCAAAAGCCACTCCTTTTGATATCTTGGCTGTGTGCTTAGGGTCACTGTCCTGCTGAAAGATGAACCGTCGCCCCAGTCTGAGGTCAAGAGCACTCCGGAGCAGGTTTTCATCCAGGATGTCTCTGTACATTACTGCATTCATCTTTCCCTCTATCCTGACTAGTCTCCCAGTTCCTGCCACTGAAAAACATCCCCACAGCATGATGCTGCCACCACCAGTGGCATGGTAATGAGCAGTGCCTGGTTTCCTCCAAACATGACATTTGGCATTCACGCCAAAGAGTTTAATCTTTGTCTCAATTCAGACCAGAGAATTTTGTTTCTCATGGTCTGAGAGTCCTTCAGGTGCCTTTTAACAAACTCCAGGTGGGCTGCCATGTGCCTTTTACTAAGGAGTGGCTTCCATCTGGCCACTCTACCATACAGGTCTGATTGGTGGATTGCTGCAGAGATGGTTGTCCTTCTGGAAGGTTCTCCTCTCTCCACAGTGGAACACTGGAGCTCTGACGGAGTGCCCACTGGGTTCTTGGTCACCTCCCTGACTAAGGCCCTTCTCCCCCGATCGCTCAGTTTAGACAGCTGGCCAGCTCTAACAAGAGTCCTGGTGGTTCCAAACTTCTTCCATTTACGGATGATGGAGGCCACTGTGCTCATTGGGACCTTCAAAGCAGCAGAAATTTTTCTGTACTCTGTGTCAGATTTGTGCCTCAAGACAATCTCGGAGGTCTACAGACAATTCTTTTGACTTCATGCCTGGATTGTGCTCTGACACGCACTGTCAATTGTGGGACCTTATATAGGCAGGTGTGTGCCTTTCCAAATCATGTCCAATCAACTGAATTTACCACAGGTGGACTCCAGTTAAGCTGTCAAAACATCTCAGGGATGACCAGTGGAAACGGGTTGCACCTGAGCTCAATTTTGAGCTTTATGGCAAAGGCTGTGAATACTTATGTACATGTGATTTCTTAGTTTTTTATTTTTAATAAATTTGCAAAAATCTCCCCCAAAATTTTTTTTAAATAATCATTATGGGGTATTGTATGTAGAATTTTGAGGGAAAAATAGATTTATTCCCCTTTGAAATAAGGCTGTAACGACAAAATGTGGAAAAAGTGAAGTGCTGTGAATACTTTCTGGATGCGCTGTATTAGACAAAGATAACAAGTAAACACAAAATGCAGTTTTTAAATGAAGGTGCTTATTATTAAGGGAAACAAAAATCCAAACCTACATGGCCCTGTGTGAAAAAGTGACTGACCCCTAAACCTAATAACTGGTTGGGCCACCCTTAGCAGCAACAACTGCAGTCAAGCGTTTGTGATAACTGGCAATGAGTCTTTTACAGCACTGTGGAGGAATTTTGGCCCACTCATCTTTGCAGAATTGTTATAATTCTGTCACATTGGAGGGTTTTCAAGCATGAACCACCTTTTTCAGGTCATGCCACAACATCTCAGTCAGATTCAGGTCAGGACTTTGACTAGGCCACTCCAAAGTCTTTATTTTGCTTTTCTTAAACCATTCAGAGGTGGACTTGCTGGTGTGTTGTGGATCATTGTCCTGCTGCAGAACCCAAGTGCGCTTCAGCTTGAAGTCATGAACAGATGGCCGGACATTCTCCTTCAGGATTTTTTGGTAGACAGCAAAATTCATGGTTCAGTTTACCACAGCAAGTCTTACAGGTCCTGAAGCAGCAAAACAGCCCCAGACATCACACTACCACCACCATATTTTACTGTTGGTATGATGTTCCTTTTCTGAAATGCTGTGTTACTTTTACGCCGGATGTAATGGGATACGTATCTTTCAAAAAGTTCAGCTTTTGTCTCATTAGTCCACAGAGTATTTTCCCAAAAGTCTTGGGGATCATCAAGATGTTTTCTGGCAAAACTGAGACAAGCCTTTGTTCTTTTTGCTCAGCAGTGGTTTTTGTCTTGGAACTCTGCCATGCAGAACATTTTTGCCCAGTCTCTTTCTTACGGTGGAGTCATGAACTCTGAATCAGAATCAGAATCAGAATCAGAATAAACTTTATTGCCAAGCATGTAAAAAACACACGAGGAATTTGACTTGACATTGGTGCACGTGCAAGCGCGACGCAACGACACGGCAGCCATAATAGGCGCCTCATCAAACAGAGATAGATAAGAAGGGAGGGGAGGGGAGGGAACGACACAATGGGGGAGGAGAGAAAAAAAACTTCGTTATCAGAATACAGCTTATGAATATTTAAGCAGATTATGATTACAATGAAAAAAAATCTCTCAATAGCACAGAGCAACAATCAACCACAAAAAACCAAAAGACCAAAAGTCAGAGAGGATCAGTGAATGGATGGGTGTAATTCAGTATATGTGAATCAGTGTGTTCGTGTGTGTTGAATGCAGGTGGGTGTTTATCAGTTACTGGAGGCAGCAAAATCTCTCCCAGCCGAGATGTTATGTCTTAGTGTCTGAAACTCGGAAGCATGTCCTTGAGGCATGGCAGATGGAAATTTCCTGAGCCAGTCACATGTCCTTGAGAGTTCAGTTGCAGCACCCAGAATGTTTATGAAGAGAAGCACAATCTTCTGTTTTGTCTTAATCCAGGAGGAAAATAGTCAACAGGGCGCCAAATTCAAGGTCTGATAGACACAGATCACTCAGAGCATAGAATTTTTTCATCTCTTGCAATCCTGTGTTCATAATTTCCATACATAGGCTTTAAATCCATTCCTTGGAGGCACCAAAAACGACTCCAGATGTTTCCCTTCTAAAACATGGGTAAACATGTCCGGTAGAGTCCATCCATCTACAGTGCATGCCAGATGGTAATTTCCATGTTAGTCATTGCCGTTAGTTAGTGCACTCCCCCGTCTGGTCGAATTGTTGAAGAAGCAGCTATGCCGGGA
This sequence comes from Pholidichthys leucotaenia, assembly GCA_020510985.1. Taxonomy (NCBI): domain Eukaryota; kingdom Metazoa; phylum Chordata; class Actinopteri; order Cichliformes; family Pholidichthyidae; genus Pholidichthys; species Pholidichthys leucotaenia. The sequence goes on from CM035837.1 coordinate 97,467,613, forward strand.
CCGCTTTTGATTAGCTCTTCCAGTTAAATTTTCGATACACCAGGAAAACTCCAGAGCCAATCAGCAGAAAATCCTGTGATCGTAAAGCCAAACCAGATAGATGTTTTCCACATCATCAGTCGAATCATGCAGACACATGCATTCCAATCCATGGTCTCTCCATAGGGGCTCCCCCTGGCCCGAATTTATGTAAAATGTTGTTAATTTTATTAAAGCCACTCACCAAATCCATTTTTTTCGTTTGGATCAAGATTCAAGATTGGATCAAGATTCAGCCAGAAGAACAGTGACGCACTGACGCAGCGACGCACTGACCTTAACTGAGGCAAGTGAGGCCTGTAGTTCTTTGGATGTTGTTGTGGGGTCTTTTGTGACCTCTTGGATGAGTCGTCGCTGTGATCTTGGAGTAAGTTGGTCGGCCGGCCACTCCTGGGAAGGTTCACCACTGTTCCATGTTTTCGCCATTTGTGGATAATGGCTCTCACTGTGGTTCGCTGGAGTCCCAAAGCTTTAGAAATGGCTTTATAACCTTTTCCAGACTGATAGATCTCAATTACTTTGTTTCTCATTTGTTCCTGAATTTCTTTGGATTGCAGCATGATGTCTAGTTTTTGAAGATCTTTTGGTCTACTTCACTTTGTCAGGCAGGTCCTATTTAAGTGATTTCTTAATTTACAACAGGTGTGACAGTAATCAGGCCTGGGTGTGGCTAGAGACATTGTACTCCGCTTTCCAAAGATGTGATAAAAACAGTTAAGTTATGTTTTAATGGGGGGGGGGGCAATGACTTTTTCACGCAGGGCCATGTAGGTTTGGATTTTTTTTTACCCTTAATAATAAACACCTTAATTTAAAAACTGCATTTTGTGTTTACTTGTGTTATCTTTGTCCATCCATCCATCCATCTTCTACCACTTTTCCGAAGGTCCAGGTCGCGGAGGCAGCAGTTCAAGCAGAGAAGCCCAGACTTCCCTCTCCCCAGCCACCTGCTCCAGCTCTTCAGAGGGGATACCAAGGCGTTCCCAGACCAGCTGGGAGACATAGTCTCTCCCCCTCATGGATCGTCACCTTATTGTGGTGGGGGGGTTTGCGTGCCCCAGTGATCCCAGGAGCTATGTTGTCTGGGGCAATTTGCCTCTGATAGGGTCTCCCAAGACAAACTGGTCCTGGGTGAAGGTCCAGACTAAGAATGATCCAACAGACTCTCATGATAAATTGTATATCAAGGATTCAGTGTACCCCGCCCGGTATGGGGTTACTGGGGCCCCACCCTGGAGCCAGGCCTGGGGGAGGGGCTCGAAGGCTAGCGTCTGGTGGCCGGGTTTCCACCCATGGGACCCGGCCGGGCTCAGCCCGAAGGAGTTACATGGGTCCGCCCTCCAGTGGGTTCACCACCTGCAGGAGGGATCATGGGGGTCCGGTGCTATGTGGATTAGGTGGCGGTCAAAGGCGGAGACCTTGGCGGACTGATCCCAAGCTTTCTAAACTGGCTTTTGGTGTTATCTTTGTCTAATATTTAAATTTGTTTGATGATCTGAAACATTTAAGTGTGACAAACTGTGACGACGGAGTGTCGCCACTGTATGGTCTGTGTATAGAATGTTATATTATGTGTAAAGGATTTATATTTGCTAATGTCAACTTGTATTTGATGGTAAAAATGCACATATAATTGTAGAGTGTGTTCTGACTAAGTGAGTCCATTTTGTGATATAATTATTGATTAATTATGTTAATTGGGTGAGGCAATTAATTGATCTTAAAAACCACGTACCTTTGCCAGCATGCTTCCTGGAGGTATACGGACAAAAGACTCCTCAGGGGTTTGAGGGCCTTTTAAAGGATACCAGCAGGAAGAAATCATATGATGGTTGAGTAGAGGGGAATTTAATATGTAAATTGGGTTTAAGGTATTTATGGTATTATTTATGGTGTATTTATTGGTCTTATTTATTCTGTAAATATTGTGGGGAATTATTTATATATTTATGACTTTTAGATATTATTGGGTATGTGGAAAATATGAAGAATGTTTATTGTCTTACTTGGAGTTTTGGTATGTGCCAATTAAGCGAATTATCTCACTGAGTATATAACAGGTGTTTGTCATTTGGTTTGTGTGGGGTGTCCGATGTGCATGGGAATTATTGCCTGTAGAAATTATTGGAATAAAGGAAAAACTGCTGATTGAAACTGTTTGGAAGCCTCCACTCTTTCTCTGGTGCCTCCGTCCGCTCGGGCATTTGTGACAATTGGTGTCAGAAGTGGTCCGTTTCTCGACATTTGGTGTTAGGAATGGTTCGTACCCGCTAATTGGTAACAGAAGTGGTCCGGTTTCACGGCTGTGGTGAGGAGGAAAGCGCAGCCGGACAAGCGGTGTCAGGAATTTCCACTCTCACCGTGGCTACGAAGAAAGACAGCAGAAGGTATGACAACGATGTCAAATTAAGTGGACTGTGTGACATTTGGTCAAAAAAAAAGTGTCAAAATAAGGAATGATAGCACGGAACAAGAGGAGCGATGGCAAAAAGGAATATGAAGAAATAACAGGAGCAATCAGATGATTTGGACATTAGTATGACAATTAAGGAGCAGGGGACCAGTGGACTAGATGAGCTGGGAGAATTGATGAGCTTGAAGTCCGTGGTGCGTTCACTGACAGTCAGATTATCAGATGGAGGAAGAAGCTGCTCTGCAAGAACAAAGGTGGCAGACTGTGCAGCATCAGTTTCGCCAGATGCAGTCACAACTGACGGAGCTAAGAGGAGTGTGGGAGCCGGGCTGAACGCAGCGGTGACAACGGCGCTTCAGGGGAAGATCCCAGGATGGCGACCAGTCGGGTCGGCCCGCAGGAGGAGGAGCTACCACTGCAGGTGCAGCCGAAGACAGCGCAGATGCACCGCGAGTCCAGGCTGAATCCGGTCTCTCCCGATGACGACATCGAGCATTATCTAGTGACATTTGAGAGGATTGCTTCGGTCTGCCGCTGGTGTAAGGAGGAGTGGGCTCTCCAGTTGGTTCCTCTGCTCACTGGTAAAGCACGTAGTGCATATGTGCTCATGGACATCGCTGACACAGACAATTATGATAAAGTGAAGGAAGCAATTTTAAAGAAGTATGAAATAACACCCGACACCTATAGGAGAAGGTTTCGTGCCCTGGACGTTTATCAGGAAGAAACCCCCCGTGAACTGTGTTCATTTAAAAGACCTGTTAAATAAATGGATTAAACCAGAGACCTCAATGGTGAAAGATATCACGGAGCTGTTGATTTTGGAGCAGTTTCTGCAGATGGTGGACCCAGAACTGGGAGTCTGGATACGAGAGCAGGACCCGAAGACTGCGGAGGACGCAGCTCGTCTGGCGGAGGTCTTCCTGTTAGCCAGGTCTGGGAGCAGGAGACCTACTCTCAGCCATGACGGCTCTTTCACCACATGGAGTAAGTATGATGGGGGGTGAAAGGGGTGGTCAAGTGCAGAAAAGACTGTATTCCAGCTCCAGACAGGTCACTGTTAGCAAACATAATGGGAGTAGAAAGTTACGTTTTGTTCCAAGTCATACGCTGTTACCAGTGTAACAAAATTGTCCACACACAATATTCATGTCCTGCCACAAGAAATAGCAAACGGTCACTATTATGTTCAGTTCCTAGACTCACTTTTTCAGCCCCAGTGCACAGTGAAATGTATAAAACGAACATGTTGCTTAATGGTCAGTGTGAAGAGGCCCTTTTAGACTCAGGTTGTTTTCAAACTGTTGTGCTGCCCAGTTTGGTCCCTAGAGATTTGTGGAGTGAGTCTGAAATAAATATCAGTTGTGTCCATGGGGATAAAAAGCTGTACCTGACCGCTGAGGTTTATTTAACAGTGGGAGGTCAGACTTACATATCTCCTTCCTGTAGCTCTTGTGCCTGATTTGCCATATTCAGTAATTTTTGGCAATGATGTTCCAACTTTGTTGGACATCATACAACAGGTTAGGGACAAATATCAAACTGAGGAAAGACAGGCAGGTGGCCCTGTTGAGCAGAGAGTAAAGGCACCTGTGGTGAAAAATTGTAATATGGTGACAACCAGGGCACAGAAGGCTGCCAATATTCTTCAGGAACTGCCTTTTTATGATTCTGGGATAGATGCAGGTCCAGTTAAGCAACCAAAATCCAAGGCTCAGAGTTGAAGGGACAAGGTTTTAGCTTCAGTTAAGAACTTGGGGAGGAAACATTACAGCTAAGCTAGTCAGTCGATTTTAACATTCCTTCTGACATAGCTGCACTGCAGAAAGCTGACCCATCACTAAAACCTTGGTTTGCGAGTCTGAGATTGACTGTGTGAAACAGGGCAGAGTGGACTGTTTGGCAGAGGCCGAGTATGTCATTAGAGATGGCATTTTGTACCAACAGCAGGGTGAAGTTAGAGCCATAGCTTTGCCACAAGGCCTCATACAGAAGGTGATGGAACTGGCACATGTTATCCCTTGGGCAGGTCATCCAGCGTTCCAGAAAACATTGCAGAGAATTGCTAGAAGATTTGTGTGGCCAGGAATGTATACCCAGGTGAAGGAGTTTTGTGCAACATGTGAGACATGTCAAATTACATCATCTAGGGGAGTAGCCCGGGCCCATCTTCATCCTTTACCCATCATTAGAACACCATTTGATAGGATAGGGATGGATATAGTTGGCCCCCTTGAAAGAAGCTCCTCGGGTAATAAATGCATCCTGGTGATTTGTGATTATGCTACTCGGTACCCAGAAGCCTCCCCGCTGAAATCTATTAAGGCTAGGCAGGTGGCTAATTGCCTTATTCAGTTATTTTCAAGGGTAGGCATTCCCAAAGAGATCCTGACAGACTGTGGGACAAATTTCCTGTCAAAACTTTTGCAGCAGGTGTATAAACTGTTGGGTATTAAGGGGATTAAGACCACCCCCTATTACCCTCAGATCGATGGACTGGTGGAACGGTTTAACCAGACCTTAAAGAACATGCTGCGGAAATTTGTTTCTAGTACAGGCTCGGATTGGAACCAATGGATACTGTACTTGCTGTTTGCTTATTGGGAGGTGCCCCCAGGCTTCAACAGGGTTCTCACCTTTTGAACTACTCTATGGTCGTCAGGTGAGGGACCCACTGGATTTATTAAAGGAGCACTGGGAGAGGCCTGCGCGAGGCTCAGCGCGCGCTCGCGGATCACATCCAACATACGGAGCGGACTTTCCCGGACTCTCTGGTTATTGTGGTTGGCGACTTTAACCAGTGCAATCTGAGCCACGATCTCCCCCGATACAAACAGTTTATTAAATGCCCAACCAGAGGAAAAAGCACGCTGGATCGCTGTTACACTACAGTGAAGGACGCGTATCGCGCTGATCCCCGCGCTGCGCTCGGACTATCTGATCACGTGATGGTCCACCTCATTCCCACATACAGACAGAGACTGAAGCTCACTAAACCTGTTGTGACCACTACGAAGAAATGGACCAGTGAAGCTGAGGAGAAGCTGGAAACGTGCATGGAAATAACTGACTGGGGCATGTTTAAAGGAGCCACGCATGATCTGGATGAGTACACGGACACTGTGAACTCATATATCCACTTTTGTGAGGAAAGCATCCTTCCATCGCGCACCAGGGTGAGTTACTCTAATGATAAGCCCTGGTTCACAGCTAAGCTCAGACAGATCAGGAAGGAGAAGGAAGCAGCGTTGAAAAGTGGAGACAGGGACTGCTACAGGGAGCTTAAATATTGGTTTAACAGAGAGCTGAAGAGAGCTAAATCTGTGTATTCTGAGAGACTCCAGCAACAGTTCACTGCTAACGACTCGGCTTCTGTGTGGAGAAGACTGAGGCAAATCACCAACTATCGGCCTCAGGATTCTAAAGGTCAGGATGACAAAGCCCTTTGTCAAAGACTGTCCCAACATTACGCCCGTTTTGACACCTCGTCAGCTGTGTCCAACTCCCCCCCTCCCCCCAGCTCCACTGCCTCCTCGGTCCCTACTTCATCAAAAGCGGTCCCCCCCTCCTCCCCCCCTGCCCTTGTCATCAGCAAGCAGGATGTGCACAGACAGTTCTCCAGACTGAACCCGCGCAAGGCCCCCGGTCCGGACGGCGTGTCTCCCTCCACCCTGAGACACTGTGCGAAAGAGCTGACTCCTGTCTTCACAGACATTTTTAACACCTCCCTTAAGCTATGCCACGTGCCGACCTGCCTCAAATCCTCCACCATCATCCCTGTCCCCAAGAAGCCACGGATCACTGGACTTAATGACTACAGACCTGTAGCACTCACCTCTGTAGTCATGAAGTCCTTTGAGCGCCTGGTCCTGCCCCACCTCAAGTCCATCACCACTCCCCTCCTGGACCCACTGCAGTTTGCCTACCGAGCCAACAGGTCTGTGGACGACGCAGTCAACCTGGCCCTCCACTCCATCCTGCAGCACCTGGACTCCCCGGGAGCCTACGCCAGGATCCTGTTTGTGGACTTCAGCTCTGCATTCAACACCATCTGCCCCGCTCTGCTCCAGGACAAGCTGTCCCTGCTCAGCATGCCTGACTCCCTCTGCAGGTGGATCACCGACTTCCTGACGGGCCGGAGGCAGCATGTGCGGCTGGGGAAGACTGTCTCAGACTCTGTCAGCATCAGCACCGGATCACCCCAGGGCTGTGTACTTTCCCCCCTACTCTTCTCCCTTTATACCAACTCCTGCACCTCCAGCCACCAGTCTGTTAAGCTGATCAAGTTTGCGGATGACACCATCCTCATCGGGCTCATCTCCAACGGTGATGAGTCCGTCTACAGGAGAGAGGTGGCCCAGCTGGTGTCCTGGTGCAGCCACAACAACCTGCAGCTGAACGCTCTGAAGACAGTGGAGATGATTGTGGACTTCAGGAAAGTCCCAACCCCTCTGCCCCCCCTCACCCTCACAGGCTCTCCCATCACCACTGCAGATTCCTTCCGCTTCTTGGGCACCACCATCACCCGGGACCTCAAATGGGAGCTGACCATCAGCTCCCTCATCAAAAAGGCCCAGCAGAGGATGTTCTTGCTGCGGCAGCTGAGGAAGCTCAAGCTACCCACCAAGATGTTAGTGCAGTTCTACACAGCCATCATTGAGTCCATCCTCACCACCTCCATAACCGTGTGGTACGCAGGAGCCACTGCCAGAGACAGACTAAGGCTGCAGCGTGTCGTGCGCACTGCTGAGAAGGTGATCGGCTGCAAGCTCCCATCTCTCCAGGACCTGTACATCTCCAGGACCCAGAGGCGTGCAGGCCGGATCATAGCCGATCCTTCACACCCTGGTCACGTACTGTTTGCCCCCCTCCCCTCAGGTAGAAGACTTCGGTCCATTCAGACTAAAACCTCCCGGCACATGAACAGCTTCTTCCCCTCTGCCATCAGACTGCTGAACACTAAGTGACTTATTGACTCTCGTGCACTATGTACAGCAGCTCAACCAGACTCATGTCAATCATCACTGTTTCTGTTGCATTACCGACTGCACTATGTGGTACTCCACAATATCTGCTGCTCGCTAATATATTTAAAAACTGCTTTGACTAGTATTACTCATTCTTATTCTACACTTATTGCATGTATAGTTTTTATTCTTTTATCTTATCATGTTTAATGTTGCAGCATTGCACCGAGACAAATTCCTAGTTTGTGTACTACATGAACAATGGCAATAAATCTGATTCTGATTCTGATTCTGATTCTGATTCTGATTCTGATTCTGATTCTGGCCTCCAAGTGATCAAGACAATGTGGTTTCATGTCATTAAAATGAGACACAAGCTGGATCAAATGACTGCTTTGGCTCAGGAGCACATGAGGATGGCGCAAAATAAACAAAAGACATGGTATGACAAGAAAGCCAGGAAGAGGGTTTTTCACCCAGGTCAGCAGGTGTTGTTACTGCTGCCCTCTTGTGACAGTAAGCTGTTGGCTCGATGGCAGGGGCCTTATGAAATTTCTAGAAAGTTAAACTCAGTGACATACAAACTATATATGCCTGACAGAAAGACAAAATATCAGTGCTTTCACATCAGCTTGTTAAAGGAGTTTCAGCAGCCTGTGCATCAGCAGCCTGGTCATCAGCAGATGCATCATCAGCTCCTCATCTGTGCAACAGAAGTGGATGAGGAGAGAACAATCTTTTCCCACAGATGTGACAGGATTGTGTTCTTTTCATGTGTCTCATTTACAAGGATAATCAGCAGAGACAATCAGAGGCACTAGTGGATCCAGACTTGTTTCAGGAGAGATCTGGTTTCACCACATTAGTACACCATAAGGTGCATTTAACCCCTTGCACTCTGGTCAATTTCCCTAAAAACGCCTAAAAATAACATACCCAAAGTAAATCAAAAGCTGTTCTTCAACCCTTTGCAGCATGTTCATGGGGTTGGTCTCATTTAAAAGAAAACACTTTGAATTTTTTGGCAAAACAGTCATAATCTCTAAGTGCTCCTGCCACTGAGTAACAGTCATCTAAACATACTGAACTTGAAGAAAATAAAGTTCGCCTGGGTGGGTTTTTTTTAGATACAAATGCTTGCAAATAACACACAGCTGTCAGATACTGGCTGGAAAATGCAACAGAAATGTAGAACCAAGTGTTATCAAGCTGAGGTCAAAATTTTGTAGCAATACCACAAAAAATGAATATATTACACAGCTTTTTTCTCAGGTTGTTCCCAGGCGTTTTTGAACTGTGCCAAATGGCACAGTTTGGAAAAACATCTATAACTTTTGAATGCTTCAACATAGAAGCTTCATCTTGGGCTCTAATGAAAGGTGACACTCAGGGCTGTGTGTGTGTTTGTGAGGGGGGGGGGTTATTTACTGTATTCATGAATGAATGAATGAACAAACAAGCCCCCCACACACAAAGAAGCATGCCACGTAAAAAAATGTGTGGCCTTTTTTTTTTTTACAAGAAAAAATAACCTACAGTGCAATAAAAATTATACTAAAACATCTGCAATGTAAAGGATAACAACTCCCCCCCCGCCCCCCGCTACAGAGGAGCTCGGCTCACAAAAAACAGTCCGTCGTGTGGCCATGACAGACCGTTGTAATTACATATCGGTCAAAAGTCATTTTTATTACTATTTTCATTGATAAAGAATAATTTAGCTTATAACACTTACCTGTCCACAACAGCAGTTCGTTGGCGAACATCTGTTCCTCATTGTCAGACAAACATGAAGCTGGTCCGGTTGTTTACGGACTCGTGGTTCTGGTCACCTGACCCAGTCAAACCATCTCCGCTTCCATGATTGCGGTTTTGGCGAACCATTTTTCAAAACAAATAAGAACAGTAGTAATAAAAAAAGCCTGGCTAACGCTACCGTTACACACAGGTCTCAATGTGTGTCACCCAGCGGCTTAGACAAAACAGATTTTACGCACGGGACGCACGCGTTTCAATCGTCGAACTTCTCTGCTTCAATTGGCTCGTTGTATTCGCGATCGTTGGTAGGCAGGTCCTTCTTGCTAGGTTTTCAGTCATTGGTTCTTCAAGGTTTCAGAAACCCAATTCAAGGCTCTTATTAGTCGAATGAGAGGTCAATCAAATCTAAACCAATCAAAACACTCCTTTGGCTTTCTGTTCGCGGCTGTGTCTGTACTGGAAGAACGGAAATGCAGCTTTTTTTTTTTTTCAGTGCGCACTGAGACGCACAGTGCGCACTGAGACGCACTAGGACGCAGAGACGTGACCGCCCGTGGTATCCCGAAGTGCAACAGGTTAAAGAAAGAGGCTGTTCCCCGTAGGAAGTACTATAGGATTCCTGAACAGTTGGTCCCAAAACTGAGGCAGGAAATTGACCTGATGTTGCAGCTGGGAGTGATCGAGGAGTCAGCTAGCGAATGGTGCAGTCCTATTGTGTTGGTTCCTTGAGGTTCTGCATTGACTTTAGATACTTGAATGCAGTTTCCAAGTTCAAGTCATACCCCATGCCCCGAATTGACGAGTTGCTAGAGAAAGTGGGCAGGGCTAGGTTTATTTCCACATTAGACCTAAGCAAGGGGTATTGGCAGGTGGCCTTGGCACCTGAGACAAAAGAATTGACAGCCTTTAAAACGCCTTATGGCTCTTTCCAGTTTAGGGTCATGCCATTTGGCCTCCAGGGGACACTGGCAACATTCCAGCAACTCATGGACCAGGTATTAGGAGTGTCAGATTTTGCGGCTTCCTATCTAGATGACTTAGTCATCTATAGTCAGACCTGGAAGGATCACATATTACATCTTCGGCAGGTCCTCTATTTAATTAAGGAGGCAGGTCTGACTATTAATCCACGCAAGTGCGCATTTGGGCAGCAGCAGGTGGAATACCTGGGTCATGTGGTTGGTCAGGGGGTCATTAGACCACGAGTAGACAAAGTGGACGCTATTCAGGCCTATCCTGTCCCTACCACCAAAAAGAAGGTGCAATCGTTTTGGGGTCTGGTAGGGTGGTATAGTAAGTTTATTCCCCACTTTGCTGAAAGAGCAGCAATCCTGACTGATCTCACGAAGGCGTCAGCACCAAATAGGGTAAAATGGACAAAGGAGTGTGAGAAGGCTTTTGAGGCTTTGAAGGGTGCGATTTCTGGGGATAAGGTTCTCTACAGTTCGGATTTCGCCCGTCCATTTAGCTTGCAGACAGATGCCTCAGGAGTTGGCATCGGAGCAGTGCTTCCCCAGGAGGTGAAGGGAGAGAGACACCCAGTACGGTTTTTGAGCCGTAAGTTTTTGGACCGAGAGACCAGATACTCTACAGTGGAAAAGGAATGTTTGGCCATGAAATGGGCTATAGGGTCTCTGAGATATTATCTACTTGGACGTCAGTTCACATTAGAGATGGATTATCGGGCCTTACAATGGCTTAATAGAATGAAAGACACTAATAATCGTCTGACAGGGTGGTATTTGTCCCTACAGCCCTATAACTTTACAGTTCAGTATGTGGCAGGGAAGACTAACCTTGTGGCAGACAGCCTTTCCAGAGTACATGACTCAGAGTACTGTACTCTGGGGAGAGTGGGGGAGGAATGTGACGACGGAGTGTTGCCACTTTATGGTCCGTGTATAGAATGTTATATTATGTGTAAAGGATTTATATGTGCAAATGTCAACTTGTATTTGATGGTAAAAATGCACATATACTGTAATTGTACAATGTGTTCTGACTGAGTGAATCCATTTTGTGAAATAATTATTAATTATGTTAATTGGGTGAGGCAATTAATTGATCTTAAAAACCACGTACCTTTGCCAGCATGCTTCCTGGAGGTATACAGACAAGACTCCTCAGGGGTTTGAGGGCCTTTTAAAGGATACCAGCAGGAAAAAAAAAATCATATGATGGTTGAGTCATCATCATCATAGCAGTCTGTCGTGGGCGACAATGGCTGTTTCATTTAGGTCTGATCAGATTCCTCCACACAGAGTCCTTAGCCTTCTGCTGCCAGGAACTCCTGTCTATGTCCACCTTCTCCAAGTTTCTTTTTACAGTGTCTTTAAATCTGAGCCTTGGTCTACCCTGATTGTGTTTGCCCTCGCATAACTGTGAGTAGAGTAACTGCCGAGGGAGACACTGGTGGTCCATCCTCTCAACATGTCCGAGCCATCTCAGGTTCATCTGTATTAGCATGTCCTCCATTGATGGTAGACCAGCTCATTTCAACACTTCTATGTTGGTTATCTTGTCTTTCCATGAGATGTTCATTATGGCTCGAAGGTGTCTCATCATGTACGCGTGGAGTTTCTTCACCTCCACTCTGTAGACAGTCCAAGTTTCAGCACCGTACAATAGAGTAGCCAGTACTGTCGCTCTGTACACTTTGCATTTCACACGGATAGACACATGTCGATTGTTCCACAGTCTCTCCCTCAAGTTTCCAAACACAGCGCTCGCTCTTCCCATTCTGAGAGATAGTTCATCCTCCAGCCTAGCATTCTCTGAAACAGTACTCCCTAGGTACTTGAAAGTCTTGCACTTGACTAGAGGCTCTGTACCAATGCTGATCTCTTCTGGTAGTGATGTTGATAATTGGAACTTTGGTGGTTGATAAAGGCACTCTGTCTTCTTGATGTTGATTTGGAGGCTGAATTGGCTAGCTGCTCTTTCACATTTCTCCACTAAAGATTGCATATCTTCCACGCTGTGTGCAACTAGAGCACTGTCATCGGCAAAGAGCATTTCTCTTACTATCTTTATTGATGTCTTACTCTTGGCTTTAAACTGTGCCACATTGAACAAGTCTGCTTCTTTCCTTGTTTGAATGTACTTCTGAAGTGTCTTTGAAAGCCACCTCAAGCATGGCTGCCAGATATAGCGAGAAGAGTGTAGGTGCCAGCACACACCCTTGTTTCACCCCGTTGCTTACTGAAAAGTCTTTAGATACTGAACCACTCATTGCCACGTTTGCTTGCATACCTGTATGGAGTGCCTCGATCAGGCTGACAAACTTCTCTGTACAACCATATTTCTTGAGTACCTGCCAAAGTCCTTGTCGCAAAACGGTGTCGAAGGCATTACTGAAGTCTATGAAGACTACATAAAGTGGCATGTTCTGTTCAATACACTTTTCTTGAACCTGTTTCAAGCAGAAAATCATGTCCATTGTGCTTCTTCCACTTCTAAAGCCGCACTGGGTTTCCGGTAGTACATTCTGCGAGATGTGTTCACTGAGTCTGTTAAGTAGTACACGTGAGAGAATCTTACCAACAGTGGCTAGTAGTGATATACCTTGGTAATTTCCACAATCCTTCCTGTCACCTTTCTTGAACAAAGGCACAATACTTGCATCCTTCCAGTCTTGAGGTACTTTCTGGGCATCCCATATCTCTTGGATGAGCTTGTGCAGGCAGTTGGTCAGCTGAACACCACCAAATTTCCACACTTCTGCTGGAATTCCATCCCTTCCTGGAGCTTTACCATCCTGTGTTGTCCTGATAGCTGCCATTAGTTCATCAAAATTTGGTGGTTCATCCAGACTTGATACAGCTGGTCGCTGCTCTAGAGCTTCTTTAGCCTCTTCAGTGAGATCTCCAGGGTCGTTTAGTAGTTGGTCAAAGTGGTCTGCAAATCTGTCCAGGATCTTGTCTTTCTCCTGCAAAACCATTTCACCATCCATAGCCTTTAGTTGGATCAATCCTCTTGGTTTAGGGCCGTAGATTTCTCTCAAACCTGTGAAGGATGTTTTCATGTCCTTCCTGTCTGCTGCAGCTCCGCTTTTTCATCCCACCAGTTGGACTTCATCTCTCTGGTGTCTTCTGTAGCTCACTCTGAGCCTTTGAGTATTTCTTCTTCTTCGACCTTGTGTTACACTGTAGGTTTTCCTGCCTAGCTGTATTCCTTGGTTCTAGTAGTTTCTTCAGGTGTTCATCATGCTCATCAAACCAATCTTGATGTTTTCTCTCAGGGTAGCCTAACACATCACTCGCAGTCTGATACACCATATCCTTCAGTGTTGCCCATTTCTCTTCTATGTCATTCTCTGAGTTGTTGCTGTCCCATTCTTTCAAGTTTTCATCCATTTCCTGTGTAAGTTCTTCCTGCTTCTTTTGGCCTTTCAGTGCACTAGTGTTTAGCTTCCGTGGTGACTTCGCACCCGTCCTGCAGTGCTGTTTTTGTCTGCAAATCCTTAATCTAGATCTCAGCATAACATGATCAGTGCCACAGTCCACGCCTCTCATTGCTCTGGTGTCCAATACATCCCTTATGTCTCTCTGCCTGACTATGATGTAGTCTAATAAGTGCCAGTGCTTGGATCTTGGGTGCATCCATGTCTTCTTGTGTGTGTCCTTGTGCTTAAATAGAGTGTTGGTTATCACAAGGTTGTACTCTGAACATAGTGCAAGTAGAAGTTCTCCATTAGCATTGCACTTGCCTACTCCATGACTGCCTAGCACTCCTTTCCATTTCTCGGTGTCCAAATCAACTCTGGCATTAAAATCTCCAATGAGTATCAACCTGTCATCAGTCGGTACACGCCTGATAGTCTCACGTAAATCACTGTAGAACTCTTCCTTCACCTCCTCTGTGTTGGTCATTGTTGGGGCATATACACTGATGAGTGTGGCATACATCTTCCACTGTAGTGGGAGTCTCATAGTCATTATCCTGTCATTGATTGGTACCGGTTCCTCAACAAGCATTGCTGCTATCTCCTTTCTAACTGCAAAGCCCACTCCTTCTTCTCTCCTTTCTTGAGTTGATCTCCCACTCCAAAAGAAGATGTACCCATGGTCTTCCAAGCTGTCATATCCAGGAAATCTTGTTTCACTAAGTGCAGCTATGTCTACATTGTACCTGTTCATTTCCAGGGCCACAAGCGCGGTCTGTCTTTCTGGGCGCTGTGATGTTGTTCTGTCCAACAGAGTGCATACATTCCATTCTGTTACACACAAGGTTGCTGTTTTCCTCTTCTTTTGTCTTCCTGCTCCTAACTTACTTTTTGCTGCCTGTCGGAGTGTGAACAGATCAGCGCGGACTTTGTAAGCCCGGGCGGCATCCGAGCCAGTATGAGTTGTTTTCTGATTGACCATTTCATGAAACTGCTTGCAAAGTATTTGAGTACTGCTAGTTTTTGCTGGACTAGCAGCACATTCTTGGCAGATAAAGGTAATATCAGTGGCAAGGACAAGCCAAGACAAACAGTCTCCAGTATCTGTTGCAGTGACTGACCAGATGATAGGTTTGTTTATCTCTGCTCTTTGTGTAGTGCATGTCACAATGCACCGACTAGCACAGTCCACCGCAGACCTTGTGACAGATGTGTTTATCTGCCAGGATGTCCAGTCTCACCCTGTGTAACTGGGAGTGGTCCACCACAGACGTGTGGTGGACCACACGGTGTTTTTAGTTCTGCCAGGATGCTCTGTTTCACCCTCCACACCCTTGGAAGGGCAGGGATGCCGGTTGAGTCGCCGACGGCCCGACCCATGAGACAGGTAGTACCGGTTTTCATGGTTATCTGGTAGCAAGCAAGCCAATGCCTGACCTGACAAAAAGATAGTTGAGTAGAGGGAAATTTAATATGTAAATAGGAGTTTAAGGTATTTATGGTGTATTTAGTGGTCTTATTTATTCTGTAAATATTGTGGGGAATTATTTATATATTTATGACTTTTAGATATTATTGGGTATGTGGAAAATATGAATGTTTATTGTCTTACTTGGAGTTTTGGTATGCGCCAATTAGGCGAATTATCTCACTGAGTATATAACAGGTGTTTGTCATTTGGTTTGTGTGGGGTGTCCGATGTGCATGGGAATTATTGCCTGTGGAAATTATTGGAATAAAGGAAAAACTGCTGATTGAAACTGTTTGGAAGCCTCCGCTCTTTCTCTGGTGCCTCCGTCCGCTCGGGCTTCGCGACACAAACATACAAAAAAAAAAAAAATCAGGAAGGGGGCAAACACTTTTTCACACCATTGTATATTTGACTTTTTGGAGTGTAGTTGTGTTTTCTAGCTCAAAGTTGCATTATTTCTCAAGGAGAAACAAAAATGGGGCAGTAGTGGCTCAGGAGATAGAGCCGGTTGCCCAATAACCGGAGGGTTGGCAGTTCAAATCCCACTCCCTCCACCTTGCTGTTGTGTTCTTGGGCAAGACACTTTACCCACTTTTCCTCCAGTGTGTTCATGGTTCATGACACTGATGTATGAATGTGAATAAATGTTTAGTGGTTGGAGAGGCCATTGGCATGGATTGGCAGCCATGTTTCCGTCAGTCTGGCCCAGGGCAGCTGTGGCTACAGAATTAGCTTACCACTATCATTGTCTGTGGAGTGAATGAATAACAGACTCATTGTAAGGTGTCTTTGGGGTCATGAAAAGTGCTATATAAATGCAATCCATTATTAAAAACATA
Source organism: Pholidichthys leucotaenia (assembly GCA_020510985.1). NCBI lineage: Eukaryota > Metazoa > Chordata > Actinopteri > Cichliformes > Pholidichthyidae > Pholidichthys > Pholidichthys leucotaenia. Next base: position 97,483,484 of record CM035837.1, read on the forward strand.
GCTATTACACATTTTTAAACTGAGATTCTATGAGAGAATTGACAACTTCATACTGAAGAATGATTTATTATGTGAGCAGCAATATGGGTTCAGACACAAGAGGACAACTGCATATGCCCTAATGGAATTTACAGAAAAAATATCAACAGCCATTGAAAATAAAGAGTATTCAGTTGGAGTATTCCTAGATCTTAAAAAAGCATTTGATACAGTAGATCATAATTTATTATTAAAGAAACTACAAAATTCTGGTATTAGAGGTGTAGCACTGTCCTGGTTAAGTAGTTACTTAAAGAATAGATATCAGTATGTATGTGTTAGCAACAAAAACTCAGAGTTGCTGAAGGTCACCTGTGGAGTCCCACAGGGTTCAGTTTTGGGACCATTATTATTCAATATGTATATAAACGATATATGTAAAGTCTCAGAAAAAATGGACTTAATATTGTTTGCCGATGACACTAATCTGCTATGCAGTGGAAACAATTTGGAACAACTTCTGGATACACTCGGGAAGGAATTAGGAAAGCTTAAACTGTGGTTTGATTCAAACAAATTAACGCTCAATTTAAGTAAGACAAAATTTATAGTCTTTAACAACCATCACAACAATCCAGTACCCAAACTCAGTGTAAATGGTGTAGAGATTGAAAGGGTATCTGAAACCAAATTCCTTGGAGTAATAATTGATAACAAACTGTGTTGGAAGTCACATATTAATTATATTAAAGGTAAAGTCTCCAAATCAATTGCAATATTACACAGAGTGAAATATTTGCTGAATCAACCCACACTATACACCTTGTATCATTCATTAATACTCCCATACATGACATATTGTAATGAAGTATGGGGAAATACATATAAAACAAACATATATCCAGTCTTTATGCTTCAAAAGAGAGCTATTAGAATAATAAACAAAGCAGCTTACAGGGAACCAACAAACCCACTTTTTCTTAAACAAAAAACTCTCAAGTTGAAAGATCTGGTTGACTTTAAAACCGCAATAATAATGTTCAAAGTGAAGAATTTATCACTGCCTGCAAATATCCAAAAGTTGTTCCAAACAAGGGAGAAACGATATCACTTCAGAGGAACATGTATATTTCAAAAGCCTACAGTGAGAACAACCACCAAGCAACACTGTATTTCAGTGCAAGGAGTCAGATTATGGAACGATTTTGGACCTGAATTAAAATCATGTACAACGCTTGGACAATTTAAACAAAAACTAAAGGAAGAAATACTCCAAACATATTTACAAGATGACATGTAAACTCACATAAGGATTGACATTTCCAGCCTGTGTTGTGTTGTAGCTTAGTTTTTTTTTTGTTTTTTTTTTCTCTCTGTGACATTCTGTCTTAGATTTGTCTCGAATAGTAACTGCTTAACTTAGCTTAGCTTAGTTTTCTTTTTTTTTTTTTCTCTCAGTCACACTTTGTCTTAGCTTTGTTCTAAATTGTAATCACTCTTGTCTTGTTTACTCTTTTTTCTTTGAATTCTTGGATGGAATATGGGTGGGCAATATAAGCTGCGGCTTCAGCCATCACCCATTTCGGATAACTCACGTGGAATTGTTTAGTAGAAGGAGTCTTTGTCTAATTTGACCTTGTTGTTATATTATACAGTTTCTTCAACCTGTACTGTATTATCCGAAATAAATTCATTCATTCATTCATTCATTCATTCATTCAGATTCTGTAAAATCTGAAATTTCTAGGTATATAGTGTGGGGTTTTTTCCCCCTTGTAGTATTAAACATGACATTGAATATCAATATTTCTAAGGTATTAAGGTAAAAACTCCCATTATTATGACAATATTAATGTCCACAACATCGTGGCACTGAGCAATAGTTAAAACCCTCTGTCCCTTATTTGACTGTGAGAAAGGTGGCAACTCCAGTCTTATGTCCACAAACCTGGCAGAGAAGACGGACAAGGATGCTGTGTTGGAATCCGAACTTTATTACATGACTGGTTTAAGAATACACTACAAGCATATGAGCACTCAGCTCCCTGACATGCCCTGAGGATGAGTTGCCAAACAAGAGGCTGTGAGATGGCCGACTCTCCCCTATATCAGTTGGCGTGATGACGACGCCAGCCAGCCACGTCACCACGCCACTCACTGTTGTTAACCTCTTCACAACATCCAAGTTGGCCCCCTTGCCTCCCCGTAGATTGGCCCCTGGTTTGTGTTGATTTTAAAGGTGGAGTTATTAAAGATGGAAAACAAGAAACTAGGAAACAAAATACTCCACTTGTCTAACCAGCTTGCAATCCTGGAGTTGGTACTGCATAACATGCAGTCATGGGAGTTTGCTGGGGTACTTTAGTACAGTGAAATCTGTTTCATACTTTTTTTTTTTGACATCCCCCAGTTATGGACTAGTTGTATCAAACAAGTCCCGTATCTACATGGTATGTTCTTAACCAACAAATACAACCATATATACTTTGTTGAAGATCGCCTTCAAAAGTGTCTTACAGTCACTGTTTTCATGAAACAGTCCTAGCCCAGTTTTTGAGAAATTGAATTATAATCAAATTATTCACTTCTCTTAATCAGTTCAGACTTAACCCAATTTCAACTACATGCTTCAATGACAGCCTTAGCCCAATTAAAGACACTAATTTGGTCAATGATTTGTCATGGAAACATAGTGAGGTGAAAGTTGTTCAAATCCTACCAAGTTTTTCCATTTTTTCATTGCAGTTTGTGTTTATGTTCCCTTCCTCTTTTTCAAGTCATTTCTAGTTTTGCCATTTCCATTAGGCATTAAATTCACATTTTAAGGTTACAATAATGGTTAGAGTTAGGATAATATGAGGGTTTCGTTTACACAGATTACAAATGTATCACTCTGCCATATCATTTCATGTCATTATCAGTGTTGGTCAATTACTAAAAAAAGTAACTAATTGCAGTTAGTAGTTACTTCTTTTCAAAAATAACTGAGTTACTTACCAATTACTGCAAGATTAAAGTAACTAGTTACTTGGAAAAGTAACTTTCACGTTACTTTTAAATGCATACTTAAATTATCTTGCACACATAGCAAGATAATTTAATTAATGGATTATATTACGGGCTTATTAATGTCAGGCTGAAAACAGACTGTTTCAGACAGAGCTTTTAGAACATGTTCAGTTTGCTTTATTCTGCCTTGAGCGCTCATATTGTGGGAAAAATCTGAAGAAAATCAACACAAAATTGCCAGTAATTTCCTCATTTTGGAGTGAGAAATAGGGTTTGTGGAGTAAGAGAGGGGAAAAAGAAAATCCCTCCAAAAGAGCGAGTTGGCAACACTGCATAAAGCTGTCAGTGCATCTTACCTTTATATTATGGATTTAATCTGATGTGCAGTGATCCAAAGAAAATGTCTATTATCCACAGTCCAAATGTCTGCTGTGACAGAGATGTCATCCATTCACTTAAATTCCTTTTGGAAATCAAATCCATTTTTTAAATAATCTTTATCCAGGTAGCAAGTAAATGTGTTTTAACTTCAGTGGATCACAGTCTCAGCTGTCTGATGGGAAATGACTGTTATCAGATCTTCATTCTGCAACAGCATTATGTCTGGAAACCCAGAATGACCAATACAGAGGAGAGCTGTGCTGGAACTTGAATTTTATTACATGCTGCAAATTAAATACATTTGAATGAGCCCTCAGCTCCTGACTGTTTCTAAGAGGGCCGGCAAAAGAGACCATAACATGGCCGGCTCCTCCCTTATGTATGTCTGCATGATGACGGTACCAGCCGACTACGTCATCATGCCACTCTCTATTGTAAACCCCTTTACAACATTCACCCCCTCCCCCCGCCCCCTTGGAAAAAAACACAGAGCACTTTAATAATTATGACCCTCCCCAATTTGGCAAAAACAATAATCCTAACATTGCTAACTGGGATTAGTGGGTGGATCGCGGCTCAACCAATGCGGCTGAGTGGATTATTCTGCCACTCATTTGCCAGCCGCACTCCCATCTAAACAGTCACTTTCTTTTTTACAGTCGTCCATGGGGAAGGCGGTTCTGCTGGAGGGGCCTTGTAGCCGGCCCACAGTGGACACGCCCCTGGAAATACTGGGTCCTCCAGACCGGAACCAATCTTCACAATGCTGCGGCCTGGGTCCCACGCTACACCAACTGACTCCTACGAAGCCTCGTCGTCTGGAGCAGCCACTTGAATGCACCAGAGATGGTTTGCGTGCCACACCGAACTATCCATTAATCTGAAGTGCGATGGTACCAGCTGCGCCACAATCCTCAAAGGCGTCCGTGGTCTTCTAGAATGTGATTTTGCTGGCCGCAGACCAGGTCACTCATCCGTGCGTACTCGCACCCAGTTCATCACTTGAAGAGGCGCTTTGCTTGGTCTCACATGCCCTTGAGATCGCAGTGGCACTAAGTTTACCTCCGTCGTCATCGTGTTGGTGACAGACTCTTCACCCAGTGTCCCCACAGCAGTCACTGGTGGCCAAAGCTGGTCATGGGCCCTGAAGATGCCTGGCGTCTCTCTTGTGTCACTTAACGTTACGGACCCTTTTTCCATCGGCTCAGCCATGGCTCCCATAGACTGGTGCTGAGCAAGGATACTGAAGTTATCAAGTTCCTCTTCTTCCTTGCCTGATGCATGCGGTTATGCTGTGTCACCATCATTGCAGATAACAGCCGTACCAAGTTGTTGTGTTTCGGGGTTCTCTGTCTGCGTGGGCCCCCCCTCCTGGAACTCCGCAGCGGCTCCCATAGACTCCTGCTGGGCAAGGATCTGAGGTGAGTCCAGCCGCTGCCCCCCCCCATCCGGGCAGCGCTCCTCCTGTGCACATGGGACAGTTGTTTTTTTGTCGGCGTCACCCTTTTCAATCTCATCCCACACTATGTCACCATCACCAGGATGTGTGTCTCAGCCACTGTGGTCCATCAAACTGAGTCTGTTACTGTTGTGGATGGAGAAGCCCAGTTGGTGAAAAAGGTCACATCCCAATACGTTGTCTCCATGCGTGGTCACTTAAAAAACAAAATAAGTAACTACTCTTGACGCATAGCGGACCGTTAGCATGATGGTCCCTAAGTTGCCAACTCCGTAACCATCATACCCATACAGTGCCGCTGGGTTCTTGCCAATCCTTTGGTTGGGGAAAAACTTTGTCATGTGTCTGAACCTGTGCTCAGACTCTTTATGTCTTTGAGTATTTTTCTGTCTATTATTTTCTTGTCAGGTTCTGTTGTTTTTGGTTGTATGACATGAGCCTCTTCCTCTCCCAGGCACCCACCATTCACTTGCAGTCTGAACCAGTTCTCAGCTGTGAACAATTGTTTAATTAGGTCGCTCTGCCTGCTCAACCACACCTACTGCTCATTTGTCTGCCCAGTATTTAAGCACTACAAGTTCATTGTTTCACTGCAGCAGCATTACTTGGACTTCACTCCTTGGACTATTCCTCTCTCTTCCCCAGAGCATGCCCTGCTCTGGATTGCCAGTCTTGTAAGCTGTTTTTGTTGCATTTACTTGGACAGCATTGTCTAGTGTGCAATGTTTATTTTCTGACTTCAAAGAACTTTGGACTATTCCTCTATCCTTTCCTCCAGAGGTTTCCATGCTCTGGAGTACCATTCCTGTAAGTTGTTTTGTTTGTATTTTTATGTTAGTGCACAGTTTGAATTTTTGTTAATAAATGTCACTATACAATCCCAGCATTTGGGTCTGCCTTTCTGCCCCGAAGGGGCCAGTTCATGACAGAATGCTGCCGCCAGAATAATAAGATCCAGCTGTTGGATTAGTGGACATTATTCATCTGTTTTGTGCTTTTTTTCCCCTCTATTCACCTGTGTTTGGAGTTCATCATGTCCCTGGAGAGGTTCACCATGGGCTTGAATGAGATGGAGTGGTGGACACTGAGCATGCTGGAGGGCATCTTGTTGCAGGCTCGAGCCTCTGGTACCCCCGAGGCAGCCCGAGAGTGTATGGACGGTGTGGCGAAGGTGCTTGAGGCATGCCCCAGCCTGTGGGACCACCCGGAGCTCACCAATCTACTTCTTTTTATACTCCTCCTCTCACAGTCAAGCAATGAGCTGGGGGAGACTACTCCGATGCCAGCGCCTGTGCCGACAAGAAACAAGCGCTCACGTAAGAAGAAACCTCCAGTCTCTCGCCACTCTCCGGCAGTGGTTCCGCCTTCTTCACCCAAGCTTTGGCCTACTCCATTGGCCGAGGAACTGGAGGACAGCAGGCAGGCCTTGTTAGCTGAGACCGGCCTCCGCCTGGAGGTTAAACCATGGCTTCTCCAGGACCTGGCTCATGAATTGGAGATGTTTTCACCGATGGAACTGGAGAGTGAGCGTTCCTCAGCTTTGGAGCCTCCTCGTCCCTATAGCGAGCCTGCGCCTCCACTTTCCAAGTCATCAGCTTCCTCTCCAGCCCCAGCATGCACGCCGCCGACTCCACAATGACGCCGTCGCCGGGGGAAGCCTTCCTCCTCTCTGGCCACATCCACCTCCATGTCCATAGGGGCGGCTCCTCCACCATCCTCAGAGGGGCCCAGGCTCACCATAGACGCGGAGAGGGAGAACTGTCAATCAGCTGCAGCAGTTAACATCGCTTACCGGGATAACAGGCAAGTTTCATTTCATTCTATGCCAGTGTATAATGATGTGCCTTGCCCGATTCCCGGTAGGGAGACTCAGGAAACGCAGTCCCCTGAGTTCGCCCCGCCTGCTGCAGCCAATTTCTCACTTGCTCTCTTTGGGTCTCTTCCTGTTATTCCTGTGTGTGTGCCGGCCCTGGAACTGAGCCACCAGACAATGGAGGAGCTTGTGGCCCTGGAAGAACCTACTTCAGTGCCAGCGTGGAGCCGACCCCCAGCAGCCACGCCGGCCGAGCCACCAGTGTGGTCTTCTTCATCTGGGGAGACTGGGACTACCAATACCATCATGCCTGCTGAGGAGGCCGCCATAGCAGAGTCACAACTGGACCTCCAGATGACTGAGCCCAGAGCATCGTTGCCTGGATCGACGGAGTCCTGGACGGCAGTGGAGCTCGAGTTCAGGCAAGTGCCCACTTCTGCTCCTTTTGTTTCTATATTGGTGAGGTCTTGTCTGGCTCATGGGGAGGAGAGCCAAGTGCAGCCATTGCTGCACCTGAGCTCACCTCACTGGGCTCCGCCACTGCCGGTGACCCTGACCCTGTTTGTCTGCTCGTTTCTTCTGAGCCTCCTCCCAGGGTTGCCAGGGAAGATCCACCTGAGCCAGAAGTCTCCGTGGGTCCAGGCTTACTGCCTGCAGCCATTGTGGGTTCAGCTCCTCTCGCTGAGATCTACGCAGACACTTCATCCCCATCCGTGGCTGGTCCTTCAGCACATGCGCCTCGTCCCTACCTGCCACCCCGGGGGTCCCGTTGTGCCATCCAGTTCCTACACCAAGGGTAACTTGGACCCTGGCATCGGGTCAGTCCCGGAATGGTGCTGCATGGCGCCAGGCGTGCAGTCCTCCTTCATCACCAGGCCAATCAGTGTCCCACACCTCCTCATCTTTCCACGCCCGAAGCAGGTTGGTTCCATAATCTACACCCTGACCATTCCTCTCCGGTGCCATTGGCAATGGTAAACCCCCAGTCCATAAAACAGGTTGCACCCCATGATGTTGGTTCCATAAGCGGTGACTATGAAATAAGCGTCTCTCTCCGTCACCGACTTGTACATTGCCTCCAACTCCATAAATCCCAAAATGGCCAACCTGTTCTTTCCATAGCCGTAATAGGGCGCAGCCTGTTTATGAATGCAGCGGTGGGGAAACAGACTCCTCACTGTAGCTAAATTCAACACAGAAGTCACCGCTCCAGTGTCCACCAGCAGCAAGACCTTGATGCCATCCAGCGAAACAGTTCAGCAGATGCATCCATTCGTCTCCAGAGAAACCGTGTGGACTACCGTCTTCGGTGAGGGACCCGCCTCACACTGTCGGTCCCTCCACTCAAAATTTTTACAGGTCCTGGCAAAGTGGTGCAACAAGCCACATCTCCCACAGCTCTTGCCCTTTACCAGACAGTCCCTGAACTTATAGCGGTGTTTAGGGGATCCACAGCCATAACATCTAGGCGTTCCTGGGGCAGACTTAATTTTCACCATGGAGGCATACTCTTCTTCATCTCCACTTTCTTCATCCTCAGGATCCAACAACAGTGCCTCATCCTCAACAGGCTCATCCTGGCTCGGAGTGGACCTCCCACTGAGGTCCCTCGCTATTGTCTCAGCTGCCTCAAATTGTTGTTCTAGCTCAATAGTGGAGGTCAACATCAGCTCACCCAGATGAGTAAGAAGCCTCGATCGGGTCGCATGATAGCGAACATGTTCCGCCAGTTGATCCCAGATCATCTCATCCTCCAACGGTCTGAATTGGCATTCCCTCGCCAGCTGCCGGAGATCTGCTATGAACCTCTTCACAGACTCTCCCGTCCGCTGGTGGCGCTGTCAGAACTGAATGCGCCGGACGGTGACGTTTTCAGGGGCACGAAAATAGCACGCCATTAGCTCCACAACCTCATCAAAGCTATCGTCTCCTCCCAAAGTTTCCAGAATTCTCTGGCCCTCCATGCCTAAGTTATGAACCAAAACTGCCCTCACGCAAAGCTTCTCAAGTTCGCCAAGGTTCAAAGCCACCGTGTAGTTGGTAAAAGCTGCAAACCACCTAGGCCAAGGCATGGGCGGCTCGCCAGGCACTTCAAAAAACTGTAGAAAGTTGGCAACAGACCTTTCCATAACCGCTTTTACCTCGTCGCCAAATGTTATGTCCATAACTCAGGCAATAATCACAGAGCAGGAGTGCTATTAATGGAACTTTATTAATAACACCTTGATGACAATACCTTCGGACTCACGGCTCTCTCCGCATGCCAGGGGTCCACGACGAAAGAGGACATGCCTCTTCCGCCTGTGCCATTTATACTCTGGGTGGCGTCACTACCGGAAAAGGCAGTCCACCACCCCGTCCATTCCCTGGCCAACCCAGCCGCCATCTTATTAATACTAACATAAACTCATATGTAACAGTTACGTTGACTGACAGGTGTGCTAGCTACGTAGGGTCAGTTTGTATTTATTTGTGCTAAAAATATCTATCCATATTAATAAAACAAGTAACGCAACTAACGCATCTGATCAAATTTCAGTAACTGTAATGCATTACTGAATTTTTAAACAGTAATTTTGTTACACAGCACGTTACTGCAAAAGTAGTGATGTTACAGTAACGCATTACTCCCAACACTGGTCATTATTTACACAAGGATTAGAAGTGACTTAATGTCTAGTACATACAGTGGGGCAAAAAAGTATTTAGTCAGCCACCAATTGTGCAAGTTCTCCCACTTAAAAGATGAGAGAGGTCTCCAATTTTCATCATAGGGACACCTCAACTATGAGAGACAAAATGAGAAAAAAAAATCCAGAAAATCGCATTGAAAGATTTTTAATGAATTAATTGGTAAATTCCTCAGTAAAATAAGTATTTGGTCACCTACAAACAAGCAAGATTTCTGGCTCTCATAGACCTGTAATTTCTTCTTTAAGAGGCTCCACTGTCCTCCACTCGTTACCTGTATTAATGGCACCTGTTTGAACTCATTATCAGTATAAAAAGACACCTGTCCACAACCTCAAACAGTCAGACTCCAAACTCCACTATGGCCAAGACCAAAGAGCTGTCAAAGGACACCAGAAACAAAATTGTAGACCTGCACCAGGCTGGGAAGACTGAATCTGCAATAGGTAAGCAGCTTGGTGTGAAGAAATCAACTGTGGGAGCAATTATTAGAAAATGGAAGATATACAAGTCTTTTAAATTGGGATAGTCTTCATACATTTGCAAATTTAAATTTGATTTATAAAGTACTGCATGATTTGGCTCCAGATCCTCTGGCAGAGTTCATCAGCCAAAGAAACAGCTCTGAGCGTGTCACTCGAGGCTCTGTCAGAGGTGACTATTTCATTCCTCTGCGCAGGAGCACTTTCAGTAAGTCGGCCTGGTCAGTGAGGAGCGCTAGTGAGTGGAACTCAGTACCTGAGGAGGTTAAACTGCTCACAACATTCAAGGCCTTCACAAAAAAATTGAAAATGTGGCTTATAAACACCTACAGCTGCCAACACTAAAAGATAAGTCTGCTGTGATGTTTGATGTTGTGTTTAAATGTACAGTTTGTTATGTATATGTTATTTGTTACATTAGTGCCCTCTTAAATGTCTAACCATGTTTTTTTCTTGTAGATGCATTTTACTGCTTTTTTACATCTTGGCCAGGGGACTACAGATGAAAACTAGCCTTTTGGCTAATTTTGGCTTTTTTAACCATGTGTAATCATGTGTTTTATGAAATTGCATTGTCCCTTTTCAAATAAACTAAACTAAACAAGACCACTGATAATCTCCCTCAGTCTGGGGCTCCACGCAAGATCTCACCCCGTGGGGTCAAAATTATCACGAGAACGGTGAGCAAAAATCCCAGAACCACGTGGGGGACCTAGTGAACGACCTGCAGAGAGCTGGGACTAAAGTAACAAAGGCTACATCAGGAACACACTACGCCGCCAGGGACTCAAATCCTGCAGTGCCAGACGTGTCCCCCTGCTTAAGCCAGTACATGTCCAGGCCCGTCTGAAGTTTGCTAGAGGGCATTTGGATGATCCAGAAGAGGATTGGGAGAATGTCATATGGTCAGATGAAACCAAAATAGAACTTTTTGGTAAAAACTCAACTTGTTGTGTTTGGAGGAGAAAGAACACCATACCTACTGTGAAGCATGGGGGTGGAAACATCGTGCTTTGGGGCTGTTTTTCTGCAAAGGGACCAGGACGACTGATCCGTGTAAAGGAAAGAATGAATGGGGCCATGTATTGTGAGATTTTGAGTGAAAACCTCCTTCCATCAGCAAGGGCATTGAAGATGAAACGTGGCTGGGTCTTTCAGCATGACAATGATCCCAAACACACCGCCCGGGCAACAAAGGAGTGGCTTCGTAAGAAGCATTTCAAGGTCCTGGAGTGGGCTAGCCAGTCTCCAGATCTCAACCCCATAGAAAATCTTTGGAGGGAGTTGAAAGTCTGTGTTGCCCAGCAACAGCCCCAAAACATCACTGCTCTAGAGGAGATCTGCATGGAGAAATGGGCCAAAATACCAGCAACAGTGTGTGAAAACCTTGTGAAAACTTACAGAAAACGTTTGACCTCTGTCATTGCCAACAAAGGGTGTATAACAAAGTATTGACATGAACTTTTGTTATTGACCAAATACTTATTTTACCGAGGAATTTACCAGTTAATTCATTAAATATCCTTCAATGTGATTTTCTGGATTTTTTTTTTCTTATTTTGTCTCTCATAGTTGTAAGTGGGAGAACTCGCACAATTGGTGGCTGACTAAATACTTTTTTACCCCACTGTACACATACTGTACATCATCATACCTGCTGGTAAAAACAATAATATCCAGCATTCTCTGTTGGAGGACTGTCTCGTCCATTTCTTGGAGTCTCCCATTACTATTGAGGGGTGTTCTCACTTGTCAAGAGGGAGCCAAAGGTTAAGCCTCCTATCTCTAGTATGATACAGTAGTAATTTTGATTCAGAAAGCAATATTATAAAATATGAGTCATACTATTGCTATTCAAATGCGAAAAAATACTGTTTGTATGTCACAGAAGTTGAGACAAATAACTGTCTCCTCATGAATTGTTCAAAGCTTGGTTTTTGCATGATAGGTGTGAGTACTGACTACTATAATGACAGATTAAGTTGACACCACTGTACCACCTTTTTCCACTGGCTACCAGCCAGTTAGGTAAATAGCTAGGGGGCAAGTGGAAAGGTCAAGAGGTAGGAAGAGAGCAAGTAAAGGAGTGAATGTCCCTGTCTATCACACCGAGACTCTGAGCAATAATTTGCCTAAATTTCTTCTGTGATTAACAATGTAATTTTGGCCCTGACATGTCGAATACAAACTGTATGTGCATGAAACATCTACAATAAAAATCACAAATTTCAACTTTAACACACCAGACAACCACAATATTATACTGCATCAGTCTCCTGCTTCTTCCAAATTCCATTGTTGATTTTAAAGGCCTCGGACGGTGACATTTTTTTATTGAACCAATAAACTGATTGTATGAAAATATTCCATTCTGGCGATTCCCGTGATTTAAAATGTGTCACCAGCCTCCATAAATGACTTTATTTGTTAATAGCCCATATTTCACTTAGTGATGCTGCAGTACCGCCATCTCTCGATAGGGGCGTGCAGCAGTGACGTCAGGTCAGGGAGAAACAGGAAATGGCTGCAGGAAATGGATGATCACTGGCCTGCAGAAATGGCTGAACGACAGCAGAGTGATTCGGACAGCGATTATTTTATCGAGTATGACGACCGCAATATAAGTGATGATATTGAAACTGACGAATCTGATGATGAAGTAGTTTTGGGTGGTGCTGATGGGGTTATTCAGCCGTATTTGTTCGAGCCCGAGGGTGCGGAGGAAGACGCGGACGAAACAGCGACCGGAGCAGAACGAGAGGCAAGAACGAGAGGCTCGCCGATTTATATTGGTAAAATATGCTTTGACATTTTTTTTTTTAGGCGATATGCATGGTCACACACTTAATTATCAAAATAAAACTGCCAATTTTTCCCTCGCTGCCTTACTTGGCGACTTATAAACATTCTCTTTCTGCTCAAAATTTTTTACATGTTTTAAATATTTTCTAATCAAACTTCATAGACCAATTTATATAGCACTCCCACGAGCCATTAGTTTATTATAAGCATCTGATTATACCATTTTTTTTAACAGGTGCACTTGTGAGAAATGCAACATTATGCCAACATCAACTGAATCTCGGTGCTGCCAGGAGGTATTGAAGGTGAAGAAGGGAGGGTGATATTGCCTGCCTGTGCTGTGAGCCTCATCAGAGAAACATTCCCATCTGATCACAAGGGATTTTGCCTACCAAGATTAGATTTGTGATCAATGTTATTTAAATAAAGTTTTTTAAAATCATATATTGAGTTTATTAATGTGCATGTCAATTTTATAATTCTAATATTTCAGCATTCATCAAAGTCGGATCTCATATACATTAGAGTAATTTTTCTACCATTTTATGGTGTAAAATTCGTGTGCAATTTTTAAAAGCACATTTCTCTAAAAATCTTAGGCTTATATTTTTTTGTCTTAGCAAAATATGTTGCTTCCCTAACAATTGAAAGCTGAACTTTCATTGCTAATTGGAAATTTATTCTACTTTTACATGTTTGATTTTGAAAATCTAGATACATGTTGCTCAACAGCATCAGCTTTGATGGGACGCTGAAATTTGGCACTCAATGTTGCTGGAACTCTGGCTTGTACAGAGTGCCACTGCTCCAATAAGTGGGTTGGATCAACCAAGGTTTTGTCGAAAAGAGTATTCATCAGATCATCCACATATTCTGAAATAAAATTAATTTAATAAAAATTAGAAATCGAAAGCTCCTTGTAAGTGGTCGTGGAAATTCCAACGATACCGGCTGCATTTAGAACTCTGAGGACCTTGACATATGACGCACCAGTGAAGAGAATGGCGGATGAAAGCTGTATGTTACCAGCTGGGATGTCCCTGATCATCGGCTGGCTGTGCCAGGATAGATCCTCAACACAATGTGGACAATGTTGTTTGATCACCAACAGAGAGCCTTTAGTGTGACTTGTTACCTCACATGGATGACTGCAATGAGGACAATTGCTGAATAATCAAATTAAAAAAAAAAATCCACAGTATTTGAAGGTTGAGTGACAGTGGATAACATCTGCAAAAACAGTAGATCAACATAATTTCATTCCAGAGGTGTCAAATTGGATTACATATATAGAAATATAACTTGAGCAAACAGGCACAACCACCTCCCTATACAGCACTGAATATTTCATATTTGATTAGTATGAATACCCTAAAATTCTAATATTTGATAAGTTGTTAAGGCAATGAAATTCATTGCTTGTAAATAATTTTAGTAAATATTGGCAGTGAATATTTAAAAAACAAAAATTACCCTGTTTACTTATCTTTCTGACAGCAGATTGCTGTCAGAAAGATAAGGTTGATCAGAAAGATAAGGATATCCCAGGTTGGCCTAGGATAGCCGGCCCCGGCCGCTGCTGGAAGGGCTCTCGCGACCGGGCCGGGGGACGGCCGGAAGGCGGCCACCCCTCCCCGCTCACGGACGCGTGTTCATGGAGAACCCGGTGCTAAATAACTCGTAAACGACCTGATGCCGGGCGTGACCCGCTCCGGGGACAGTGGCAGGTGGGGAGTTTGACTGGGGCGGTACACCTGTCAAACTGTAACGCAGGTGTCCTAAGGCGAGCTCAGGGAGGACAGAAACCTCCCGTGGAGCAGAAGGGCAAAAGCTCGCATGATCTTGATTTTCAGTATGAATACAGACCGTGAAAGCGGGGCCTCACGATCCTTCTGATTTTTTGGGTTTTAAGCAGGAGGTGTCAGAAAGTGTCAGAAAGATCGCATCGGTAGATCACCCTTGCTTTTCACGCCACTTCACTGACACTGTCTGAGAGTGGGACTTTGAAGTGAACGGATATATAGTTGGAACAGCCGATTTTTTTTATCAGCAATCTTTTTGCTAATTTCATTTCAAATTGCATCTTATTCTCAAAATCGCTGTCAACAAAATGTCTAATGCACAGTTGGGTGATTTTGCGACATAATTCCAATTTTTTAGCGTTTTCTGAACGAAATTGTTAACATTGGACCTAAACTGGCCAGAGAAATACCCACTACGGTGCCAACAGGTGATTCAATATGCAATAACACTGCTGTAAAAGACTCCATCTTCATAAAGAACACAGACGAAAGAGAGGTCATTGAAATTGTTAAATCGTTCAAAAGTAAAACATCTACTGACTGTGATGGTATCGACATGCTACTAGTCAAAACTGTTATCGAATGCATAGTGAAACCACTGACGTATATCTGTAACCTGTCTCTCCAATCAGGTATATTTCCCAATGCAATGAAAATAGCTAAAGTAATTCCAATTTACAAGACAGGCGACAGAGGGGAACTCTCCAACTACAGACCAATTTCACTATTACCGCAATTTTCCAAGATACTTGAAAAAATATTCTATGAGAGAATTGACAACTTCATACTGAAGAATGATTTATTGTGTGAGCAGCAATATGGGTTCAGACACAAAAGGACAACAGCATATGCCTTAATGGAATTTACAGAAAAAATATCAACAGCCATTGAAAATAAAGAGTATTCAGTTGGAGTATTCCTGGATCTTAAAAAAGCATTTGATACAGTAGATCACAATCTATTATTAAAGAAACTACAAAATTGTGGCATTAGAGGGGTAGCACTGTCCTGGTTAAGAAGTTACTTAAAGAATAGATATCAGTTTGTATGTGTTAACAACAAAAACTCAGAGCTACTGAAGGTCACCTGTGGAGTCCCACAGGGTTCAGTTTTGGGACCATTATTATTCAATATGTATATAAATGATATATGTAAAGTTTCAGAAAAAATGGACTTAATATTGTTTGCTGATGACACTAACCTGCTATGCAGTGGAAACAATTTGGAACAACTTCTGGATACACTCGGAAAGGAATTAGGAAAGCTGAAACTGTGGTTTGATTCAAACAAATTAACGCTCAATTTAAGCAAGACAAAATTTATAGTCTTTAACAACCATCACAACTACCCAGTACCCAAACTCAGTGTAAATGGTGTAGAGATTGAAAGGGTATCCGAAACTAAATTCCTTGGAGTAATAATTGATAACAAACTGTGTTGGAAGCCACATATTAATTATATAAAAGGTAAAGTATCCAAATCAATTGCAATATTACACAGAGTGAAAAATTTGCTGAATCAACCCACACTATACACCTTGTATCATTCATTAATACTCCCATACATGACATATTGTAATGAAGTATGGGGAAATACATATAAAACAAACACATATCCACTCTTTATGCTTCAAAAGAGAGCTATTAGAATAATCAACAAAGCAGCTTACAGGGAACCAACAAACCCACTTTTTCTTAAACAAAAAACTCTCAAGTTGAAAGATCTGATCGACTTTAAAACCGCAATAATAATGTTCAAAGTGAAGAATCTATCACTGCCCGCAAATATCCAAAAGTTGTTCCAAACAAGGGAGAAACGATATCACTTCAGAGGAACATGTATATTTCAAAAGCCTACAGTGAGAACAACTACCAAGCAACACTGTATTTCAGTGCAAGGTGTCAGATTATGGAACGATTTTGGACCTGAATTAAAATCATGTACAAAGCTTGGACAATTTAAACAAAAACTAAAGGAAGAAATACTCCAAACATATTTACAAGACGACATGTAAACTCACATAAGGATTGATATTTCCAGCCTGTGTTGTGTTATAGCTTAGTTTTTCTTTTTTCTCTGTGACACTATGTCTTAGATTTGTTTTTGAATAGTAACCGCTTAACTTAGACTAGCTCAGTTTTCTTTTTCTCTCAGTCATATTTTGTTTTAGCCTTGTTTTAAATTGTAATCGCTCTTGTCTTGTTTTCTCTTTTTCTCCTTTGAATTCTTGGATGGAATATGGGTGGGCAATATAAGCTGCGGCTTCAGCCATCACCCATTTCGGATAACTCACGTGGAATTGTATAGTAGAAGGAGTCTTTGTCTAATTTGACCTTGTTGTTATATTATACAGTTTCTTTTAACCTGTAATGTACTATCCGAAATAAATAAATTCATTCATTCATTCAAATTCATTCATTCATTCATTCATTCATTCATTCAAATTCACCCATGGGGTTCTGATTTTCCCAGGCAGGGGAAGTTCCTAAACACTCACCGCGTGCTCCTCAGCGTGCTCCTCCTCCTACTCAGGTCGCTCCTGACCTGACGTCACACAGTCAGTGGCCATTTTAGCCGCTGATCGCTTGGCAGACAGACAGCTCTCAAGGAAATCATACTTCAATAGCGCATTGTCACCTTATGCGACATTTGTTGACACCAAAACATGTGCGGTTCAAATTAGCTCGTCTCACACACAAATTTAAGATATGATTTAGCGATATTGTAATTTCGTCCGGCCGAGGCCTTTAATCCCTCTTGCGTAAACTTATCTAGATGGAATAAGGAAAATAATACATAAGATGTCTTATCCACCTTATTCCTAGCCCCCATGATGCCTTGTGTGACTTATGGGCGCAACTTTCGGTACTAATTGATAAAGTGGGGTTGTCACTGAAATGGGACACTTCTCCTTGTTAAAAAACAATGACTTTGGCATCACAAATACGGGAACATGGCCTTTTGCACCTCAAAAAGAGTAGTATAATCATACCACTTTCCATGACTATCGAAGAATGAAAAGATGCCCTTAAAAAGTGGCCTGGCAGACAGTAGCTCCATTAGTTATCTCCGCTGCTAAGATGCTAACACTGTAAACAAAAGCTCTGAGATATATCATTGTTTCCACCACAATAAAATCAGTTGCATTTTGTTAAAATATGTTGGACACAATCAAATTTACCTTAGAGCAGGTGTAGAGTCTAGTCAGAGCCGCAAAGAACCACAACATCGTGCTTGGGTGTTTTAATGTCGGGGTAAAATAGACAGCTGTAGCTGTTTGTTTTACCCCGAAATTAACATGCTTGTGCTGCTGTCATGGCGTGAATGCTTGTTATTTAGCTTAACATGTACAGACATTTTCTAACAATTGTTCAAAATTTTATTGCTCTATCCACCTTATTCATAGCCCCCATGATGCCTTGCATGAATTATGGGCACAACTTCCGGTACTAGTTTAGAACTTGTGGTTGTCACTGAAACGGGACACGTTTTCTTGTTAAAAAAAAACAAAACAATGACTTCTGCATCAAAAATGCATGAACTTTTACACCTCAAAAACAATAATATAATCATACCACATCCCATGACTATGGAGGGATGAGAAGATGACGTTAAAAAGTGGCCTTGCAGACAGTAGCTCCATTTGTTAGCACTGCTGCTAAGATGCTAACGCTGTAAACAAATAAAAGCTCTGAGATATATCAATGTTTCCACCGCAATAAAGTCGGATGCATTTTGTTAAAATATGTTGGACATAACCAGATTTACCTCAGAGCAGACGTAGAATCTAGTCTAGCAAGTCAGAGCTTGGGTGTTTTAATGTCGGGGTAAAACAAACAGCTACAGCTGTTCATTTTACCCCGAAATTAAAATGCTCATGCTGGTGTTGTAGTATATTAAATATGGTGCTGGGTGTACCCTGGGTGTACTGAGGGTGACGGCTCCACCTTCCCAGTTTCGCTGTCACCCTGGGGTATAAAGGGCAGAAGCGGAAGAGACTTCGTCTTTTTCGACGTCGACCATCTGCCTATATGGAGCGCGTCTGTTCTTGTGGTTCATATAATAAAGTTACGTTCTACTGCACCTCCAGCTTGATTCTTAAGTGTGTGAGTTATGGACATAACATTTGGCGACGAGGATAAAGGTATGGAGAGAGCCGTTTCTGGTATTCGGCCGTTTTTGGAGGTTCCAGGTGAGCTGTCTGTTTCCTGGGCGAGGTGGTATGTGGCCTTTCAGAATTACTTGGTGGCCCTGAACGTCGGTGAATTAGAGAAACTGCATGCGAGAGCTATTTTGGTCCATAATCTTGGCATGGAGGGTCAACGGATTCTCAGCACGTTGGGAGAGAACAATAGTTTTGACGATGTGGTCGGGTTAATGCCGTGCTATTTTTGCGCTCCGGAAAACGTCATAGTCTGGAGGATTCGGTTTCGGCAGCGCCACCAGTAGACTGGAGAGTCGGTGCAGCGTTACATTGCAGACCTGCGTCAGTTGGCAGGGGAGTGCCAGTGTGGAGCCTTTGAAGAAGAGATGGCCCGTGATCAATTGGCAGAGCACACACTTTGTTCTGCGGCACAGTCAAGGCTCCTAACGTACTTGGGTGAACTGTCATTAGCCACGGCAGTTGAGATAGCACAGCAATTTGAAGCAGCTGAAAAATTATTGGAGGACCTCGGTGAGAGAACCACGTTGGGGCATACCAAACCACTATCAAAGGCGCTGGCTGTGGACCCAAATAGTGAAGACAACGTGGATGAAGAGGAATACGCTGCAGCTATAAAAATTAGGTCCACCTCGGGTACGCCAAGGTGTTATGGCTGTGGGTCCACCAGGCACTGGTATAAGGCGAGAGAGTGTCTGGCGAAAGGCAAATGCTGTGGCAAGTGTGGACTCCTGCATCATTTTGCCAGGGCCTGCAAAAATTTTGAGCGAGGGAACCGACGACATGGAGCGAATTCCCCCGTCACAACTCCTACAGTTGTTCATACCGTCTCCCCGAGCACAGATGGGCGGATTTATTGCAACATTTTGCTGGACGGCGTGGAAGTGCCATTGTTGGTGGACACGGGAGCAGCAGCTTCTGTGTTGAACTGGCCTACTATGTGGAGTTTGTTCCCGCATTACCATGTGAGAGGACTGTCGATGTCATACTTTGGCTATGGAGGAAACAGGTTAGCCATCGTGGGTTCGCTGGAGTTGACTGCGAAGAACAAGTCGGCAATGATGTCCAACGTCCAATTCATGGTGACCGCCAGTGGGTCGAACATAATGAGATGTGATATGTTCTACGGCCTGGGATTCACGATCACCAGCAGCGTTGGAGAAGAGTGGTCAGGCTGTGGTTTGTGGGACCGACCGGTTCCATACATGGAGGACGATGCGGTATGGGACAGTGGCTTGCCTAGTGTTCTGGGAGATGACCAGGACCAGTGCCGTAAGGAGCCATTGTTGGAGGGTTCCGGTGCCAATGTACAAGTTGCTCTGGATGTGAGAACTGGTCAGCATTGCGGAACACCTGTGATGGCAGATGGAGCCAGAACGATAGCCCCCTCTGCTTTCAGAGTTCGGCCTGGAGATAACGTGAAGCAAGGAGCTGCAGTGGCTTTGCCAGCGTTTAAAATGAAAGAGCAGGGCAGGACCGGCTGGCGCGGTAAAACGACGCACCACCCAGCAACACTGGAGGCCGAGGTGGCCTTCAGACGGGGTCAGTGGAGCGATTCGACCTGGAAAGGAAGCCCAGTTTAGTCATCGTGGGCATTTGAAGCCGAGTCGTACTCCTCTGTGGGTCGCTGATGAGGTTCGACCCAGGGGGCAGGCTCGGCTGAGGGGGGTTCATGAAAAGAGGAGACGACGGGATGACCAGGGGTGGCTACGGGTAGTAGTTGTTCAGGAGGACCACTATCTCAGGCTGTCCGATGATTCATGGAGACAACCCAACGAGCTTCGGCACATCGACGAGAGGAGATGCAGACGTGGCTCATCCCCAGAGGTGAAGAGGTGAAAGCACTCTGGGCAGGATCCGCCAGATGGAAATCCAGGGGGTGGTCTGTACATTGGGACTGTATGGTGACAAAGGGGTGGCGTATTAACATGTAATGGCTGAAATATTAATATGTTTGATTGCCCATTGTCACGTAGTTAATGTTTCACATATTCTCGTTCAATGATGGCCCAGTTTTGTAAAAACTAAAAAACAGTCTGTTTTGTTGCATTTAATTGCATGTAAGTTAGTGAACTACCCAAGTGTTGGGGGGGAGGGGTAATGGGATGTGAATGTACATATTGACCATTGTTGTGGAATTTGTTTGTGTATATATTGGTTCTGGGATTATTTTAGTTATTAGGAACACAGCTGTTTTTTTTATGGACTTTATGGTACTGAATAATCTGCCTAGCCGTGTAGAGGTGAGTTGGCAGTCTACCTGATCCCCTCTAGTTTAGTTATGTTGTTTGCATGGATAGGCTCGTGTTTTCTGTTACTGTTAGCGTGTGAGTCGGATTATAGATTTGGGAGGGCCTAATTAGTGTGTTTTGGATTTTCTACGTGGGAAGGGGGAGTGCAGTACATTAAATATGGTGCTGGGTGTACCTTCAGTGTACTGGGGGTGACAGCTCCACCTTTCCGGTTCCACTGTCACCCTGGGGTATAAAGGGTAGACACGGCAGACTTAGTCTCTTTCAACGTCGACCATCTGCCTATACAGAGCGCCTCTGTTCTTGTGGTTCATATAATAAAGTTAAGTTCTACTGCACTTCCAGCCTGATTCTTAAGTGTGCAAGTTATGGACACAACAGCTGTCATGCCCTGAATGCTTGTTATTTAACTTAACACATACAACCTTTTCTGACAACTGTTCAAAATTTTATTGATCTGTATTTTGTATAATTTAAAAATTAATGCATGCTGAAGTTGCTAGTCCATATCATTCCAAGGTAGTGCAACGAATGCAAAAAAAAAAAAAAAAAAAACCTATTTGATATCTTTCTTAAATCGTTCAGCCTTAGGAAGCAAACTGTTACTATTTATTTATTATTTTCCTTCATGCAGCCTTCATTCTGGTGACATAAAACACATAAATGTCAGATCTGTGACATTCATACAAGTGAAAACATACCTGCTGTGCGTTTGTGTCTATCCTGTGTCTGTACCACCAATCACACCAACAGTCCTTGTTCATTTTCAGTGCATCATCTACACATTGCCAGTGAGAAGCCTCCATTTATACAGTCTATGGCACAACCTCTGAACACCAGCAACTACGCCAAAACATTCAAAAAACACAAAAACTGCAAGTGCTGATATTAGCTGCCACTTGAGTGCAAAACATGTTATGTGGACTATACATTAAAATGAATCTGAAAAACTTTTAAAAACGCTATTTTAAATGTCCCTGCTACTCCACTCTTGCTGACTGATTTAACATTACTTCAGCCGAAACTGGAAGTTCTGCCCATAATCGTTTCTACAGCGGCACCCCCAGGAATAAGGTGGATATTTTGTGATAATTTAAAAATTAATGCATGCTGAAACTGCTGTCCATATTGTTCCAATGCAGTGAAACAAATGCAAAAAAAAAAAAAAATAAACCAAAAAAACAAATACTTATTTGATATCTTTCTTAAATCGTTAAGCCTTAGGAAGCAAACTGTTACTATTTTTTATTTATTATTTTACGTCATGCAGCCTTTCATCTGGTGACGTATACACACGTGGACAAAATTGTTGATACCCCTCTGTTAATGAAGGAAAAACCCACAATAGTCACAGAAATGACTTGAATCTGACAAAAGTGGTAATAAATAAAAATTCTATGAAAATTAACCAATGAAAATCAGATACTGCTTTTGAATTTTGGTTCAACAGAATTGTTTTAAAAAACAAACTCATGAAACAGGCCTGGACAAAAATGATGGTACCCCTAGAAAAGACGGAAAATAATGTGACCATAGGGACATGTTCAACCAAGATTTGTCCTCTAATTAACATCACAGGTGTCTACAAACTTGTAATCAGTCAGTCGGCCTATTTAAAGGGTGACAAGTAGTCACTGTGCTGTTTGGTGACATGGTGTGTACCACACTAAACATGGACCAGAGGAAGCAAAGGAGAGAGTTGTCTCAGGAGATTAGAATGAAAATTATAGAGAACCATGTTAAAGGTAAAGGCTATAAGACCATCTCCAAGCAGCTTGATGTTCCTGTGACTACAGTTGCACATATTATTCAGAAATTTAAGATCCACAGGACTGTAGCCAACCTCCCTGGACGTGGCCGCAGGAGGAAACTTGATGAAAAATGGAAGAGACGGATAATACGAATGGTAACAAGAGAGCCCAGAGCAACCTCTAAACACATTCATGGTGAACTCCAAGGTCAAGGTACAACAGTGTCAGATGGCACCATTCGTTGTTGTTTGAGCCAAAGTGGACTTCATGGGAGATGACCAACAAGGACACCACTGTTGAAAACAAATCATAAAAAAGCCAGACTGGAATGTGTCAAACTGCATGTTGACAAGCCACAAAGCTTCTGGGAGAATGTCCTATGGACAGACGAGACAAAACTGGAACTTTTTGGCAAGGCACATCAGCGCTATGTTCACAGACACAAAAATGAAGCATACCAAGAAAAGAACACTGTCCCTACTGTGAAACATGGAGGAGGTTCTGTTATGTTCTGGGGCTGCTTTGCTGCATCTGGCACAGGGTGTGTTGAATCTGTGCAGGGTACAATGAAATCTCAAGACTATCAAAGTATTCTAGAGAGAAATGTGCTGCCCAGTGTCAGACAGCTTGGTCTCGGTCGTAGGTCATGGGTCTTGCAACAGGATAATGACCCAAAACACATAGCTAAAAACACCCAAGAATGGCTAAGAACGAAACATTGGACTATTTTAAAGTGGCCTTCTATGAGCCCTGATCTAAATCCTATTGAACATCTGTGGAAGGAGCTGAAACATGCTGTCTGGAGAAGGCACCCTTCAAACCTGAGACAACTGGAGCAGTTCGCTCATGAGGAGTGGGCCAAAACACCTGCTGAGAGGTGCAGAAGTCTCATTGACAGTTACAGAAATCGTTTGATTGCAGTGATTGCCTCAAAAGGTTGTGCAACAAAATATTAAGTTAAGTGCACCATCATTTTTGTCCAGGGCTGTTTCATGAGCTTGTTTTTTAAAATAATTCTGTTGAACCAAAATTCAAAAGCATTGTCTGATTTTCATTGGTTAATTTTCATAGAATTTTTATTTATTACCACTTTTTCAGATTCAAGTTATTTCTGTGACCGTTGTGGGTTTTTCTTTCATTAATAGAGGGGTACCAACAATTTTGTCCACGGCTGTATAAACATCAGATCTGTGACATTCATAAAAGTGAAAACATACCTAGTGCTGTTGTGTTTGTACTACCAATCACAGGAATAATCCTTAAGCTTTTGGTGCATGATCTGCTCTGTTGTATAGTTATTTGGTACGGAAGTGAAGGATTGACGCACACCTCCAGGTGGTGCCTTCGCCCCACCCTTTACAAGACTGGGTCAGCCATCTTATAGCCCTCTGTCTCACCTGAGCTTAGCCGACAATCTGTCAGTGGCTGTCAATGAGAGTGAGCTCAATAAAGCTTGGCTCCCAGTCACCTCGCCTCTTCTGTTCAGCAGGTAATTACAGACATAACATTGGCAATGTCGGAAAAACCCATGGAGTTGTGCATGGTCCCCATATGCCCTTTCCCCGAGGCACCCGGAGAACCACCGGTTCCATGGACTAGGTGGTACGAGGCCTTTCAGAAATATGTTGCCACGCTGGGGCTCGGGGAGCTTGACAAGCAGAGAGCCTGGGTGCTATTGGTGCACAATTTGGCCACAGAGGGCCAGCGGATCTTACGAACGTTTGGTGCTGCGGACACCCACGAAGAGGTAGCGGAGCTGCTAGCTAGCCATTTTGACACCCCGGATAATGTGATGGTCCAGAGGATCTGATTTCAGCAGAGACGTCAACGGGTAGGTGAACCCGTCCAGCAGTTTGTCGTCGATTTAAGGCAGCTGGCTAGCGAGTGCCGCTTCGGAACACTGGAAGAGGAAGTGATTCATGACCAGCTGGCAGAGCATACTTGTAGCACCGCATTGCAAGCTGGGCTACTTATGGCACCAAGTGAACTCACGTTAGCCAGAGCCGTCAAGCTAGCTCTCCAAATAGAAACCGCGGGCAAGCTAGCTCCGGAACTAACTGGACCCCAGTCACAACAGCCGCTGGAGCCTCTTGTTGCGGCAACTGCCATGGACCTGGACAGGAAAGATAGCTTGGACAACGAGGAGATGACAGTCAACACTACTAACCGGGGACCAACCCCGGGAAAGTCCCTTTTTATGGGCTGTGGGTCTGTGACACACTGCAAAAAGGCTAAGGACTGTCCGGCGAGAGGAGCATTTTGTAACAGATGTGGTCGCTTGAACCATTTTGTCAGGGTCTGCCATGGATTTAACCCGGAAAGCCCACAGAAGAAATCACTCTGCCCACCCCCGACAACCATCCACATGGTGCGGGCTGAAAAACTACTGGGCGCCATGGCGGTCAAGCAGGACCAATTTTGCCCAGGGTCGGTACCTAGGCCAACGAGTGACACCAATGAGCTGGCCCCAGATGCCTCCAGAGACTGGCTGCGGAAGGACGGAGGGTCTGCTGCTACAATGGTGAATGTTGCAACAGAATTAGAAGAGGTCGGGGCAGGACTGAGAAACACGGAGAATCAGTGTGCTCAACAACGTCTCAAGCCGAGCCGGGCCCCGTTGAGAGTCCTGGATTGGGTTTGGAGCCAAGATGAGGAACGTCCACAGCAAAGATGGGCCAGACAACAACCTGAGGAGCACTGGGAGTTGTTGTGTCCATAATGTAGGAATGACGAGTGAGTCTCACCTCGGTTAACAGGGGTTTATTCAGGATAATGTACAACTATGTACAGAGGCTTACGGCACTCTCCTGCTGGCCAGGTGGCTTCACAACGAAAGAGGCAGAGCCTCTTCCGCCCATTTTTTTATACCCTGGGTGGCGTCACTCCCAGAAACCGGTAGTAGCCACCCAGGTCTATCTCATAACCAACCCAGCCACCATCTTACTAATACCAGCCCATTTACAGACATAACACCCCCCACTCCCCATCAAAAAAAATGCCAAGTACACAAATAACCCACCCAAATTTATCACCCGAAACACGCACTAATCAAAATATGTACAGAAATAAACAAAACACCTATCCAGTCATACAACTAAGGCTGAGGGGCTGGGTAGACCACTAGCACCCCCCACACGGCTGAGCGGGTTATTCTGCCGCTTGAAAAAGGGGAACATACAAACAAAACAATAAAGCCGTGTTTCTAACTAAAAATAATCCCTTAACAACATCAAATAATACACACACAATAAAACACAAGACACATTCTATTGCCCCCCCACCCCAACTCCCACCCCACAATGGGCACACAGAGTGTAACAAACAAGGGGCTACTCAAATAAAACAATCCAATTAAATCAAACTAATTTCAAACACTGAGAAAACCAAATCAAGACAGCCAATCAAAATAAGTCAAATAAACCAGGCAAGCTCTAGAAATTACTAACACAATCTCACACAGAGCTGCCACCGGTCAGACTACAAAAATTTAACACAAAACCCAATTCATAAAACATACTAAAGCACAGTGCACACACAGGCATCTACAGTTGACATGCAAACAACTAAAATAGATTCGCAGCTATACATCAAAAGGACGCCTCCCGCACTCACTCTTACTGCTTACTTTCCCTTTTTTTAAAAAAAAAAAAAAAAAAAAACACAATTTACCTGGGCACCAAATAGAAACCAACATCAAAACAGGACTGAAGAAAACGACACACGCATGCAAAATAAAACCGTCAGTCCCCGGATGGATCCCTCTCAAGGGGTCTCCGTCTCTTCACTTCAGGGCTCCTGCTGCGCCGTCTCCTCTTCACCTCTGGCAGCTGCAGATCCCTCGTGTGCCTCCAGACATGAATAGACCTGGGCCCATCTGCCTCCATCCGACTGGGTTCCACCTGGAACCGCCTCTGGTCGTCCCGCTGCTTGCGTGGACTGTGATTTAGACGTACTCGAGCCTCAACCTTGGTCTTCGAGGGAGCCCACTTCCTTTTAATCAGATCACTGGTCCTGTGACAGGCCCCCAACTCCAGACGCGCCGTCTCTCGGGCTCTCCTGGGTCTCCTCTTGGCAGGTCGTCGGTGGGAGCGCTTTACGATAACCATGCTCCGCGGTCTATCCCCGTTTTCTCCCGCCGTTGGCACCTCGTCCTGATGAGCCTCATCGGGGGTCCCGCCGTGCCGTCCGGCACCCTCATCCAGGGCAGCCTGCGTGACAGCATCGGGTCCATCCCGAGAGGTCTCCGCGTGGCGCGGTGTGTGCACTCCCAAAGTCACATTGTCCATCCAATCCAAATCCCACACCTCAGCACCCTCCACGGCAGGAACAGGTCGGCCCCACAGTCCACATCCAGACCATTCTTCACCCAAAACGTTCATAATGGAGAACCCAAGGCTGTACAATAGGTTGCAACCCATAACGTTAACACTGGATGCAGAAACGTTAATGCGAACACTGGGCGCCATACTGTCCTTATACCGGGCCTCCATCTCAACGTAGCCCAAAATAGCCAATCTGTTCCACCCATAACCATAAAATTCCACCTGTTGCCTTCTTATCTGTCGGTGGGGAAACAGTCTGTTCATGGTTTCAAGATTCAGGACAGAAATCACTGCTCCCGTGTCCACTAGGAGCGGAATCTGAACTCCATCCAATGTGACGGTGCAGCCGATCCTCCCTGTCGTCTCCAGGGAGACGGTATGCACAGCCGTCGGAGTCTTCTGCGCATCACCTGGTTCTCTCCCACGGCTCCTGCGTACGAAGTTTTCTCACACCCAGGCAAAATGGTTTAAAATTCTGCATTTGCCACAACGCTTTCCTTTCGCTGGGCACACTCTGGACTTATAGCGGTGCTCAGTGGACCCATATCCATAACATTTTGGCGTTCCAGGAGCAGACCTTATCCTGACCACGGAGGCAAAATCATCCTCTCCGCATTCGCCATCACAAGGGTCCAGGCTCAGTGCCTTAGCGCAAGACTCATTCTTCTCCAGAGAGGCCCCTTCAGTAAGGCCCCTCACTATGGTCTCTGCCACCTCGAACTGTTGGGCAAGCTCGACAGCCTCAGCTAACATCATTTCTCCTGGGTGCGTCAACAATCTGGACCGGGCCGCTGTGCAACAGACGTACTCCACTAACTAGTCCCGAATCTGCATTCCCTCGCCAGCTCGCGGACGTCCGCCACGAATCTTCACACAGGCTCTCCCGACCGCTGGCGGCGCTGTCAAAACTGAATGCATCTAACAATAACGTCTCCGGCGCCTTAAAGTACCGCGCCATTAGCTGCCCCACTTCATCGAAACTGTCCACACTTCCAAAATTCTCTAGAATCCTCTGCCCTTCCATTCCTAAATTATGTACTAACACAGCTCACACACGGAGCTTCTCCATCTCTCCCAAGTTCAGGACAATAAGATAGTTGAAGGCAGTGAACCAACAAGGCCACGGTACGAGGGGCTCACCCGGTGCCTCGAGAAATGGCCGAAAGCTAGCAACAGAGCATTCCAATACCACTTTTGCCTGATCGCCAAATGTTGTGTCCATAATGTAGGAATGACGAGTGAGTCTCACCTCAGTTAACAGGGGTTTATTCAGGGTAATGTACAACTATGTACAGAGGCTTATGGCACTCTCCTGCTGGCCAGGTGGCTTCTCGACGAAAGAGGCAGAGCCTCTTCCGCTCACTCTTTTATACCCTGGGCGGCGTCACTGCCGGAAACCGGTAGTAGCCACCCCGGTCTATCTCATAACCAACCCAGCTGCCATCTTACTAATACCAGCCCATTTACAGACATAACAGGAGTGTCTGCACATAGTGGCGAAACTGGGCGCAGCGCACTTCAGGCTGTCTGACGGCTCGGTATGGCATGCAAATCGACTTCGGTGTATCCGGGAGAAGACTCCGGGAGACAAGGCTGGACATAGGACGAGGTCGAGAGTGAGGAGGAGCGGCTTCAGAATCCGGAGGGCCAGCCACCACCCCAAAGACCAGCAGTTTCCAGGGGCACATCTGCTGAGAGGGTTCCCTGGGCACTCATGCCAGTTATGTCTTTTTTTATTGGAACACGGGTTGTAAATAGTATATGCTGAAGTTCTAGTGTTGTTGTAGATGTTGTTGTTTTTTGGTGTGTTTTTTTTTAAAGAATGCTATATAGTGAATGTCAATGTTATTAAGAATGTTATATAAGGGATTATTTTGGTTTTTGTTTGTCTTAGTTTAGCAACACAGTATACAATTTTAGCTATTAATGGACTTTAATTTACTTTAGCAGGTGGCAGAATAATCCACCTTGCCATGTGGGCAGGACGGCAGTCCAGCCATCCTCCCTATTTTACGTTTTGTTGTGTGAATGCGTTAGACCATTTAGAGACATTGGTTTTCGTTTGTTAGTGCGTGATTCGGGTCCCAAATTGGGGAGGGTCTTAACTGAGTGAGTGGTTTTGGACTGTTGGGGAGGTGGGTTGTATAGTTATTTGGTACGAAAGTGTAAGATGGACGCCCACCTCCAGGTGGCGCCTCCGCCCCGCCCTATATAAGACCGGGTCAACCATCTTATAGCTCTCCATCTCGCCTGAGCTTAACAGACAATCTGTCAGTGGCTGTCTAGAGTGAACTTAATAAAGCTGTGTTCCCAGTCACCTCGCCTCTTCTATTCAGCAGGTCATTACAGACATAACAGAGGCTACGGTCACATTGCAGGTTTTAATGCTCAATTCTGATTTTTTTGCATAAATGTGACCCATATCTGATTTTTTAATGACTGCCTGAACAGCACATATCCAATTTTTTCACACCAGACCCAGGCCACTTTCATATGTGGTCCTAATTCAGATATGTATCTGATATTTTCCAAAGCGACCTCAGTCTGAACAGTCATGTCGCATTTCATCCGACTTTTTCCCTCACTGGAGTGAGACAGACGCTACAATTCTGCAGTGGAGGATGCAGCAAGCGCAGTAGACACAGCTGATTTGTGTCTCTTTTTAATCAATCTTCTTCCCTTTATCACTGGATCATAATTTTGTCATCTCCAACTGCACACCAGTGCAGTTGGAGACACACCAGTGTACACACCACTGGTGTGACACACCAGTCGTCACACCAGTGTAACGTGCTGCTCGACATGGCGACGTCCCACCGGGAGATTCGAACTCACGCCTCCCGCTCCGGAGTCCCGCACCCTACCTGTGTCGCCAATAGGGTCAACCCACTTGGCAAGCCAAGTAGGGTGCTCATATTGAGTTCGCTACACTACTCCCCTCTGGTTCTCGACATCGTCCCGATGTCAGCGCCCCATTACTGCTTTGGACAGGAGATCCCACTTCTGACACCAATGTAACGTGCTGCTCGACATGGCGACGTCCCACCAGGAGATTCGAACTCACGCCTCCCGCTCCGGAGTCCCGCACCCTACCTGTGTCGCCAATAGGGTCAACCCACTTGGCAAGCCAAGTAGGGTGCTCATATTGAGTTCGCTACAAAAATTTCGGGGGGGGGGCGTTGTCAGACGTTACAGGCACACAGTAACAGCACATTTACTGAACCCTGCAAATTCCTTTTTCCTTGTGAACAGCTCACCATGAGTCGTGGCTGCTGTAATATCTAAAATGTAGAGTTAATGACACGACTGTGGAACGGAATGGTCAGATAGGGGACACACAGGAGAAGGGAGTCTCTGGCGGCTTCTCATTCCTGTGCAGGACCGGTGTTTTACGCCGCTGGTATGAGCCGTGCAATTTATTACAGCGTGAGCCACTGACAACGTCAGTGGGCGAGAGCTCTATTGTAATCGCTAGGATTATTTATTATTAACCTTATTGATACAGGTAATCCCATTGAGACACGGGGTCTCATTTTCAAGACAGCTGTTTAATCGAACAGTTCTGTTAAACAGAGCTGATCACAGCGATCATCTGGCATGTAGAGGAATGAAGCTGGTCTCATATTTATGATTTTAACATTTTATTTTGCTGCGCAGCATCAGGGTGAAGAAGTTCCGTCCCCCTCAATCGTTCTGGGCTCACATTTATTTCCGTAAACACAACGCTGTGTCTGACGTTGCGTTTTCTTCTGAGCATGTGGGTCACTTCATAGCTGTAGACTGTTCACACTGGAGTCTGATGGAGGTCGCATTTAAGTTGTAATATGAACGTGTTATGAATGCCCCTTGGAGGGCATTAGTGAGACGCCAGATGCCAAACAGAAAGATTGTTTATTTACAAAAAGGCAAAATGACAAAATAAACAGCCACATGGGGCAAAACACGAACATATACTAAAGCACAAAATAATAGACTCTGAAGACAAACGAGAAGGTGCAGCGAGGACGGAGCCTGCGCTGTACAAAAACACTTACAAAGACGAACACGAAGAATCCAAGGCACAGAAGGAAGACTGGAGTCGGAATAGGAACTCCAGTCCAACAACACGGAGGTGTTTGAGCGTGTAGGTCGCAGTGAGGAGTAAGCCTCAGCTGCTCCCTTAAATATGGAACAAAACCCAATCAGACAAGGGGAATGTGATCAACGAAAATGACAAACAGCTGTCACAACGCCGGCTCGTCTTGACAGCCGGAAGTGCTGCCGTGACGCTGTCATAACAAGAGACCTAGAGGGGACCTAATAACAAACCCCGGAATAAAATGGTGGAAAAGGGGAAATACTGACTAACCCGAACGCAGATGGGATAAGCGCTCAGATCACCACAGTACCCCCCGTTCAAAGGGTGCATTCCAGGCATCTAACATAACATCCAAGGGCCCCCCCAACCAGAAGGCTACCAGGACCAACCCAGGGAGGGCAGAGGGGGAAACAGGCCAGGAGGGAGAGAACCAAAAAACAAAAAGAAACAACAGTGATCCCCAGGGGAGAAAGAAAAAAAAACCCCACAAGGAACGGATAACAATATAGATAACAAAATGGCGTGGCTTACACACGGAAATGACCAAAACTAAATCAAGTGCGACAGGGTGATTAAACAAAATACAGGTACCCTTCCAACATACATACGCACCATGTAACATTCCAACTTGAGAAATAAAGCGCAGCAAAATGAAAAAACAACAAAAATAAAGCACAGCCTGCGAGGAAACCAAAATACAGGTACATTTCAAAATACCCCAGTACCCAATAACACTTCAACTTGACAAAACACACACAAAAAAAAAACTTCAAGCACTACAGAATAAGCAAGGGGGGGGGGGGGGAAAGCACAGGGTAATTCAAAATATGACTTTAACTGACAAAGAATATGCTCATGAGGTAAAGGTGAGTGTTGAATTTGGTAACTGGTGTATAAAGTTCTCTGAAAATAATATAAACTCCTTATGTGGCACCTTTCTATGACAGTGAAATTAACATCTTTCTAGTGACTAAGCATTTTGAGTAATATGGGGATATTCTTGCTTTGGTTTAGTTTTTAGTTCTAAATGGTGATCAAAAAAAAGATTTAAGGGAGAAAATGTTTACTCAAAGCAGGTCACCGGGTCAAAGATCTATCGTTTACTCTGTGACACAACAGTCAGTCAGTGTTACGTCGCAGGTCGTCTAAACACCAGTAGTATGAAATGTGAAGGTTATTTCCTTTTACAGTGGAGCAAACTATGTATTTAAGGCAATATAGTTCAAGATATTAGATTATGTCTATTAAAAAAAAGCAAGCGTAAATCTGCAACCAGCAGCTAGTTAGCTCAGCACAAAGGTTAAAGAGAGCCCAACTTCAATGATGTCGCAGAGTCGGCAAGGAACAGAAAATCCTTCAGAATACATTAAAAAAAAAAAAAAAAAAAAAAAATTTCAGGGACGCCGGCAGGTAAAGAGCAGAGAACGGGGAAAAAACAGTTCAGGGGTCTACCCGCATCTCGATTCCACCGAACACAAAGGAAAAAGAACAGTTTGGGCGGTCTACCAAAGTCCCAGACCTGGGGAAACAGTACCTCAGGCGGCCGGACCAGATCGCCGAACCAACAAGGCAGTCCTTCGGGCGGCCGACCCAGAACGCAGAACCGGCGAAACAGTCTCTCGGGCGGCCGAACCAGGTCGCCGACCCAACAAGACAGTTCTTCAGGCAGCCGACCCACGTCCTTAGACCACCAGGACCAGAGGGAGAAGCTTGGACGCAGCCTCCCTACCGAGAGGGACAGCGGGGGAGAGCCGACCCGAATAAAGGGGACCCCAGCGGCATCCAGTGGAGGAAAATAGGGGGGAAGATGAGGAACCAGTCCGGCGGAAGGGAATTGCAGCTCCCTCACCGACCTCAAAACGAACTGGCGCTGCACCCTCTGTGGATCCCGATTGGGCCAGCACAGCACCCACGATGGACCCCAATTGGGCCAGCACAGCACCCACAACGGACCCCAATTGGGCCAGTGCAGCACCAGGGGTGACCTCCGAACACGAACCTGGAGCCTCGATGATGACAACCGGAGCTGACTCGTCTCTGTTGACCCTGGGAGAAGGCACAGAAAGACAAAGAGAACCGAGATCAGGATCACCGGCAGCAGCAGAGCCCGGCGAGACGAGCTCTGATGCAACGGTTGGCTGCACTCGGCTCATCTCCCTAAGAGACCGGCAAGAATGCTCCAGAACGGAAAATAAGAAAACAAAATAGAGCACTTGCCTGATCTCAGGCTCCACCGCTGTCCAGGACTCCAACAATCCAGGCTCAAAGATCATCACAGTCTGGGAACCCCTAGGCGCTGAAGCCCCCGCTGAAGGCCTGCATGACGTGGTGGCAGGGGATCTGTGACCCGCTGGGCCTGACTGCTCCTCCATGGAGACCGGGGGACGCTTAATCGTCGGCTCAGGCTCCAAACAGCAGTCAGATCTCCTCTGCCCATGCCGTAGCTGCGGGGCTGGAATCAGGCTCTCCAGGGCCACAGGCTCCTCCTTCATTTGACGGTCCACTCCAGGTTCCGGGGAACGCTCAGGAAGAAGGGAAGGAGACACAGAGGTAGCAGGTTCAATATTAATGGCTGCAGCAGGTGGTAGGAGCTCAGAGGACTGTAAACCCCGAGCTCCACCCCCAGGAGTCAGACAAGGTAATTCATTATACTGAGAGTGAGAATTAAACAACACTTGCCTGTTCTCCCAAGGGATGATGGTGGCTGCTGCAGCGGGCATGGTTCTCCCCTTTCCCCTAAGGATGGTGACTGAGGGCCCCCAGGGAAGATGAGGAGGAGCCGCTCTCACAGGATCAGTGACGGGATCAGTGACGGGCGGAGCCAGACTCGCTGAACTCCCAGCAACTGGAGAGCGCGCCGAGGAGGAGGGAGGAGCAGCCAAGGCAGTCCGGGAACGAGAAGCTGACGAAATAG
Organism: Pholidichthys leucotaenia; assembly: GCA_020510985.1. NCBI lineage: Eukaryota > Metazoa > Chordata > Actinopteri > Cichliformes > Pholidichthyidae > Pholidichthys > Pholidichthys leucotaenia. Next base: position 97,517,381 of record CM035837.1, read on the forward strand.
CAGGGAGAGGTGACCCGGAGGCTGGGGCTGCTGTCTCAACCCTCTGACATGGCACGGGGGAAACAACTGACTGGGAGGCAGAGTTCTTGCGGTGGCCAAGGATAGGATCCGGACAGGGATCTCGCAGAGGTTGATCGCAGGCAGGGCGGCGACATCTTCCAGCAGAGGGCGAGGCTAGATTTAACCCCTTAACGCCTGAATTTATTTCCAACTGTGAACAATTTTTTTTTTCATAATTGAAAATCGTTTTTTGTTTCTTTTTTTGGATTGATGCGAATTCGCGACAATAGGCGTCAAGGGGTTAAGTCTGGAAAGCGCCACTGCTGCGCAGAAACAGAGACCAGCAGCTCGGCGTACTCAGGATAATTATTCAGTTCAGGATTGGCCTCAACCAGTCTAACTGCCACCACCACGTTACTCAGGATTCTGCTGGGATGAGAGGAAGAGTGTGCTTCAGCCACGCGACCCCTGATGAGCTCAGCTGCCTACTGAGTCTCTTCACAGGGGGCCCTGGCTGTCCTCTTCCTCTTCGGCATATGGAGGCAGCCCCTCGATGACGCAGAACCTTGGGCTAGATGGGTGGCAGGACCTTGATCCCGAGGCGAGGAGCGGAGATGCCTCACCGTTGGCTCTGACTTCGGCTTCCTGCTGGGACTCTTCACGGACCCGCAGATCCTCCGCCGAAGTGCTGTAATTTCAGCCATCCTCTCCCTGCCCTCAACGTGATCCACAAGGCGAGAATTGTGCTGAATTGCCGCTTTTGCGAGGTCCAGGTACCAGCGTGTGTTGTCGGGAGTGGCGAGCCTACGAGCGTTGGCGAGGAGGCCATCTACCTCCATGAGAGCCATGATCAGCTCGTAGCCAAGTCCAAGAAATAACCAGTCCTAGATGGCGCCATCTCCCGAAATACACTGGTACTCGAAAAGGGGGAAAAAACTCAAGCCCAAAACAAACTTACTGTGGCTGACGTCTCGTCTGGCTGTGACCTACTGTTATGAATGCCCCTTGTAGGGCGTTAGTGAGATGCCAGATGCCAAACAGAAAGTTTGTTTATTTACAAAAAGACAAAATGACAAAATAAACAGCCACATGGGGCAAAACACGAACATATACTAAAGCACAAAATAATAGACTCTGAAGACAAACGAGGAGGTGCAGTGAGGACGGAGCCTGCGCTGTACAAAAACACAAAGACGACCACGAAGAATCCAAGGCACAGAAGGAAGACTGGAGTTGGAATAGGAACTCCAGTCCAACAACACGGAGGTGTCTGAGCGTGTAGGTCGCAGCGAGGAGTAAGCCTCAGCTGCTCCCTTAAATATGGAACAAAACCCAATCAGAAAAGGGGAATGTGATCAACGAAAATAAAAAACAGCTGTCACGATGCCGGCTCGTCTTGACAGCCGGAAGTGCTGCCGTGACGCTGTCATAATAAGAGACCTAGAGGGGTCCTAATAAACTGACAAACTGATCAAGAAAGCTAGCTCTGTCCTGGGGCAGCGCCCTGACCCAGTGGAGGAGATAGGAGAGAGAAGGATGGTGGCTAAACTGTCATCTCTGCTGGAGTCCGAGTTCCACCCTATGCAGGACATATTGAACGCACTGAGGAGCTCATTTAGCAGTAGACTACATCATCCTAGGTGCGCAACCGAGAGGTTTCGCAGGTCCTTCCTACCTATGGCAGTCAGACTGTATAACCTAAGCAGGGCTGCTCGCAGAGACAGCAAAAAAACATGACGACCTACTAGTATTGAATGCAAAAGACGCAATACACTTACACAATGGTCCCCTCCAGTATATACAACTAGGACAGTATCGGTCGCTACGGAGGGTGACAATATGTATGGGTACATATTCATACTATGTAGGATAACTAAGTAGACGGTTATGCTGTTTATTCCATCTTGCTACAATGCTCCGCACTTTGTATATACGTATATATACGTGTATATATATATTTATATATTGATGTGTATGTATGTAGATCCACTGCTCTTATTTATATCTTCCGTATCTTCTTAATTATTGCTCTGAGTGTTGCTATCCCTGTGCTGTAGCAATCCTGGAATTTCCCCATTGTGGGACTAATAAAGGCTTATCTTATCTTATCTTATCTTATCTTTTTCCGGTTCCGGTTCCGCCGGACCGGCGGCGCCACACGAGTCGGCTGCCTGTTGCAACAGCCTTTTTTTTTATCTTCCTTCTTCTTTCTACACCTTTCACTCTGTATATATATCACGGACGCACGGATCGCCCCGGGGGTCTCCCGGGTCGGCGGACGGAGCCACGGTTTGCAGCGGGAGACGTTACAGCGGGGAGGAGCTAGTGCTAGCTAGCACTTGGCCGCCGCCCGGTGCTAATGGGAAACTCTTAAACCCCAGAATAAAATGGTGGAAAAGGGGAAATACTGAGTAACCCGAGCGCGGACGGGATCAGCGCTCGGATCACCACAGAACACTCACAAAAAAAATCAGATCTCAGTAAAAAATTGGAATTGAGCATCAAGACCTGCAGTGTGACCATAGCCATACTCATTGCTGTTGAAGCCACAGATTTAGCTGTGCTTGTGAGGAGCCTCACCCCACGAACAGCAGCAAGTACTAGAACTACGCAAAAACATTCAAAAATACAAAAACTACAAGTGCTAAAATTATCTGCCACATGACTGCAAAACACATATGTGGACTATACATTAAAATAAAAACACTTTTAAAAACGCTATTTTAAATGCCCCACTACTCCACTCTTGCTGACTAATTTAACACTACTTCAGCCGAAACCGGAAGTTGCGCCCAGAATCATTTCTACAGCAGCACCCTCAGGAATAAGGTGGATAAGTAATTTTGAGAGGTAATTTTGAGAAAAACAGGCATTTCTTTGTTTGAGAAGTAATTCTCATGGTTATTGAAATTGAAGTTAATTTGTTTAAGTGTTATATTTACTGTAAACACTAATAAATAATTTAGTTTTGTTTATCTTGTTTTGCTCTTGTTGTGTTGGTCTGGCAAGAGAAAGTATACAGAATGGAGGAGGCTTTTAGTGAAGGAGGGGTGACGGAAGTGAAGTGTGGAGGCTCTATGGCTTATTATTAAAGTTATGAGAAGAGGTCAAATGGTCTCGCTTACACTGGTGGCAGTGTTGTAGGTTTTTGAGCACTCTTCTTAACATGGTGAGCCTAATTAGCAACCGGACAGTTGGAGGCTAACTACAAGTTAGGATACGGTCATACTGCAGGTTTTAATGCTCAATTCTGATTTTTTTGCACACATGTGACTCATATTGTAGACGCTGGGATAATCATCTTAGACTGGATGCAGAGGGTAAACAGATGAGGACAATAGGTACTGAGATGGGAGAGATTATGGTGATGTAGCAGGAAGGAGTAGCTGGGGGACAGTGGGGGAAGAATGGTTGAATGTATTGTGATGCGAGATTTCATGCAGATGGGAGATGGAGGGATGGTATAAAAGGAGAGACCCTGGTGTATTGTTAAAATGCTTTTCTGTGTATGACTGAAGTGAGAGTGAATAAAGTCGTCTGCTGCGCAAGTCTGGCTCCGTTATTTGCACTCTCCACACTGGTGACCCTTGACGAATTATGGAACACAAGGCAAGAACCCCGGAGTCGGCCCGAACAGGAAGCCCCAGCAACGTGGCAAGCATCGCAGAGACGGCCCGGACGGAAAGCCCCAGCAACGCGTGCACTGTTTCGGTCAAACTACCGGACTTTTGGCTGCACGACCTGCGGTCTTGGTTCCACCACACCGAGGCTCAGTTCGCCCTCCAGGGAATAACGGCAGATGACACCAGATATTACTATGTGGTCGCAGCGCTGGACGCTCACACGTCTCAGCAAGTAGCGAGCCTGCTCCAACAGCCTCCAGCCCACGATAAATACGGGGTTCTCAAGACCACGCTGACCCGGCGCTACACGCTCTTAGACTGTGAGAGAGCAGAGAGGCTCCTGAGGCACTCCGAGTTAGGAGATGGGGCGGCGGTCGAACTGATGGAGAAGATGTTGGCGTTGATAGGCACAGACGACGGACATTTTCTATTTGCCCACCTTTTCCTCCGGAACCTCCCAACAGAGGCAAGAGCGGTCCTGGCCAACTCGCCGTTGCTGGCCGCGCGCGACTACCGTGCGTGACTACTGTGCGCTAGCCCAGGAGGCAGATCGGATCATCCTCACCAGAGCCCTCACAGTGAACGCGGCGGCGTCGGAACCCAGCGAGAAAACCAGCGGAGGCGAGGAGCCGGCGACGGTAGCGGCAGCAGGGGCCAGGAAGCGCCAGAGAGACACATTCTGCTTCTACCACCGCAGCTTTGGAGAGAATGCATGCAGATGTGTGCCACCGTGCCAATTCAAGCGTTTGGAAAACGCCAAGGCCGGCAGTCAGTAGCAGCTGCGACCGCTGGTAAAGAGAACAAACTGCTCTACGTGACGGGCTCGCGCTCCGGGAGACGGTTCCTTGTAGACGGTTCCTTGTAGACGCCGGCTCCCAAAAGAGCCTCATTCTGCCGTCCTACACCAACCGGCTAGCGGGAGCTAGCAGCCCCAAGCTGGTAGCCGTAAACAGCTCAGACATTAGGACTTTTGGTGAGAGAACACTGACTTTATCCCTATACGGCCGTATGTACAATTGGACTTTCGTCATAGCGGCATTGAGTTTCCCAATCTTGGAAGCTGATTTTCTGTGTGCACACGGGTTGCTAGTCGATGTTGCTAACAGACACCTGGTTAATGCAATGTCTTTTGATTCTCTCCCCTGTACAGCTCGAGGGGCCAGGCCAATAACACTAGCCAACGTCACAACTCCAGGCGGTAAGTTCCACACACTGCTCACTCAGTTCCCAGAATCAGAATCAGAATCAGAATCAGGTTTATTGCCATTGTTCATGTAGTACACAAACTAGGAATTTGTCTCGGTACAATGCTGCAACATTAAACATGATAAGATAAGAGAAATAAACTATACATGTAATAAAGTGTAGGATAAGATTAAGTGATACTGGTCAACAGTTAAAATATATATTAGCCAGCAGCAGATACTGTGGAGAACTATATAGTGCAGTCGGTAATGCAGGAAGAAAACAGTGATGATTGACATGAGTCTGGTTGAGCTGCTGTACATGGTGCACGAGAGTCACTTAGTGTTCAGCAGTCTAATGGCAGAGGGGAAGAAGCTGTTCATGTGACGGGAGGTTTTAGTCTGGATGGACCGAAGTCTTCTACCAGAGGGGAGGGGGGCAAACAGTACATGACCAGGGTGTGAGGGATCGGCTATGATCCGGCCAGCACGCCTCCGGGTCCTGGAGATGTACAGATCCTGGAGAGATGGGAGCTTGCAGCCGATCACCTTCTCAGCAGTGCGCACGACGCGCTGCAGCCTTAGTCTGTCCCTGGCAGTGGCTCCTGCGTACCACACGGTTATGGAGGTGGTGAGGATGGACTCGATGATGGCTGTGTAGAACTGCACTAACATCTTGGTGGGTAGCTTGAGCTTCCTCAGCTGCCGCAGGAAGAACATCCTCTGCTGGGCTTTTTTGATGAGTGAGCTGATGGTCAGCTCCCATTTGAGGTCCCTGGTGATGGTAGTGCCTAGGAAGCGGAAGGAATCAGCAGTGGTGATGGGAGAGCCTGAGAGGGTGAGGGGGGGCAGAGGAGTAGTGACTTTCCTGAAGTCTACAATCATCTCCACTGTCTTCAGAGCGTTCAGCTGCAGGTTGTTATTGCTGCACCAGGACGCCAGCTGGGCCACCTCTCTCCTGTAGGCGGACTCGTCGCCGTTGGAGATGAGCCCGATGAGGGTGGTGTCGTCCGCAAACTTGATCAACTTGACAGACTGGTGGCTGGAGGTGCAGGAGTTGGTGTAAAGGGAGAAGAGTAGGGGGGAAAGTACACAGCCCTGGGGTGATCCGGTGCTGATGCTAGTATAGTCTGAGACAGTCTTTCCCAGCCGCACATGCTGCCTCCGGTCCGTCAGGAAGTCGATGATCCACCTGCAGAGGGAGTCAGGCACGTTGAGCAGGGACAGCTTGTCCCGGAGCAGAGCGGGGCGGATGGTGTTGAATGCGGAGCTGAAGTCCACAAACAGGATCCTGGCGTAGGTTCCCGGGGAGTCCAGGTGCTGCAGGATGGAGTGGAGGGCCAGGTTGACTGCATCGTCTACAGACCTGTTGGCTCGGTAGGCAAACTGCAGCGGGTCCAGGAGAGGGGTGGTGATGGACTTGAGGTGGGACAGGACCAGGCGCTCAAAGGACTTCATGACTACAGAGGTGAGCGCTACAGGTCTGTAGTCATTAAGTCCAGTGATCCGTGGCTTCTTGGGGACAGGGATGATGGTGGAGGATTTGAGGCAGGACGGCACGTGGCATAACTTAAGGGAGGTGTTAAAAATGTCTGTGAATACAGGAGCCAGCTGTTTCGCACAGAGTCTCAGGGTGGAGGGAGACACGCCGTCTGGGCCGGGGGCCTTGCGCGGGTTCAGTCTGGAGAACTGTTTGAGCACATCCTGCTCACTGATGATAAGGGGAGGGGGGGAGGTGGGGGGGGGTGCCTAAAATGAAGTAGGGAATGTGGAGGCTGTGGAGCTGGAGGGAGGGGGGGAGTTGGACACAGATGACGAGGTGTCAAAACGGGCATAGTGTTGGGACAGTCTCTGACAAAGGGCTTTGTCATCCTGACCTTTAGGAGCCTGAGGCCGATAGTTGGTGATCTGCCTCAGTCCTCTCCACACGGAAGCCGAATCATTAGCAGTGAACTGCTGCTGGAGTCTCTCTGAGTACACAGATTTAGCCCTCTTCAGCTCTCTGTTAAACCGGTATTTAACCTCCCTGTAGCAGTCCCTGTCTCCACTTTTCAGCGCTGCTTCCTTCTCCTTCCTGATCTGTCTGAGCTTAGCTGTGAACCAGGGTTTGTCATTAGAGTAACTCACCCTGGTGCGTGATGGAAGAATGTTCTCTTCACAAAAGTGGATATATGAGTTCACAGTGTCCGTGTACTCATCCAGATCATGCGTGGCTCCTTTAAGCATGCCCCAGTCAGATATTTCCATGCACGTTTCCAGCTTCTCCTCAGCATCACTGGTCCGTATCTTCGTAGTGCTCACAACAGGTTTAGTGAGCTTCAATCTCTGTCTGTATGTGGGAATGAGGTGAACCATCACGTGATCAGATAATCCCAGCGCAGCTCGAGGGACAGCGCGATATGCGTCTTTCACTGTGGTGTAACAGTGATCCAGTGTGTTTAATCCTCTGGTGGGGCATTTAATAAACTGTTTGTAGCGGGGGAGATCGTGGCTCAGATTGCACTGATTAAAGTCGCCAGCCACAATAATCAGCGAGTCTGGAAAACTCCGCTCTGTGTGTTGAATGTGATCCGCGAGCACGCGCTGAGCTTCGCGCGTGTCCGCGTCGGGAGGGGCGTACACAGCGATCAGTATAAAAGAAGCAAACTCCCGTGGGGAATAAAAAGGCTTGCAGTTGATAACAAGAAATTCCAAGGCAGGAGAACAGTGTTTGGAAATTTCCGTTACATCAGAGCACCAGCTACAGTTGATGTAGAAGCAGACTCCGCCTCCTGTGGTCTTGCCGGAAAGCTCTGTGTCACGATCAGCACGGAAGAGCTGGAAGCCGTCGAGGCGCAGCGCGCTGGTCCGGTATATTTTCCCGGAGCCAGGTCTCAGTAAAGCAGAGGACAGCTGAGGAGGCGAGGTCCTTAAAACGCATCAGCAGTCTCAGTTCATCCACCGTGTTAGAGAGAGAGTTGGTATTGGACAGAAATATGCCAGGCAGCGCCGTTCGCGAGCCTCTCCTGCGAAGTCGTACGAGAGCGCCCGCTCGTCTTCCTCTCTTCCGCCGTCTCACTTTCCGAGCCAAACAATAAACCAGATCGGCGGCAGGGGCTAGAAAAACTGGGAGGAGGTCCGTGGGGGTCAAAGTCCTGATATTTAAAAGTTCTTCACGGGTATAAGTGCAAGCAGACACACAATTGACAAACAAAAACAAACAAAGAGCGCAGCGAAGCACCATGTCGACCGCTGTGGGCGCCATCTTGGAGTGCTCCTCCCAGCAATCACGGTCCCGACGTTTTTGGCGGCCATCACTAAACACGGGGTGGAACACTTTATCACCACCAATGGGCCGCCTGTTTTCGTATGACCTCAGCGCCTGGACACAGCTAAACTGGCCATAGCGTGCGAGGAGTTTGCCAACCTGGAAAGGTTGAGCATCATCAGGGGCTCAAACAGCCCATGGGCATCCCCGCTACACATGGTCCCTAAGGCCAAGGGATCGTGGCAACCGTGCGGAGATTTCCGCAGACTGAATAACGACACAGCCCACGACCGCTACCCGATTCCCCATATTCAGGATTTTTCCGTTCACCTAGCCGGGGCGCGCATTTTTTTCTAAAATAGACCTGGTCCGTGGTTACCACCAGGTCCCGGTGTGCATGGAGGACATACCCAAAACAGCGGTAATAACTCCGTTTGGCTTGTTTGAGTTTTTACGCATGCCCTTCGGATTAAAAGGCGTGGCACAGACATTCCAACGTATGATGGATGCGGTGTTGCGTGATCTGCCATTTGTGTTTGTCTACCTGGATGATGTCCTGGTGGCCAGCTCGTCCGAGGACGAACACGTAACCAGCCTCATGACGGTTTTCCGGAGGTTGGAGGAGCACGGGTTAATAATCAACCCGGCGAAATGCCAGTTCGGCGTGATGGGGATTGACTTTTTGGGGCACCACATCTCACCGGAGGGAGCGATACCCTTGCCCGACAAGGTGCGTGCTATGGCGAATTTTCCCCGGCCTCAGACGGTCAGGGCGCTGCAAGACTTTTTGGGGATGGTTAACTTTTATAACCAGTTCCTCCCCTGTGCAGCTCAGCTCATGCAGTCATTGTACGCCGCGCTCAAGAAACGGAAACCGGCAGACAGAGTCAAATGGACTCCGGAGCGGGCATTCTCTGAGGTTAAAACAGCCCTGGCAAACGCCGCACTGTTGGCGCACCCAGACCTGGCAGCCCGGATAGCGCTCACTACCGACGCCTCGGATGTGGCCATAGGGGCCGTCGTGGAGCAACGTGTTGCCGGTTCTTGGCAGCCGCTCGCTTTTTTCAGCAGGGCTTTGCACGACAGTGAGCGTAAATACAGCATGTTTGACAGAGAGTTGCTGGCTCTCCACCTGGCCATACGCCCCTTCCAGTTCTGGCTGGAAGGGCGCAGCTTCACTGCATTCGTGGACCACAAGCCACTAACGTTCGTGATGGCCAAGGTTTCGGAACCATGGTTGGGCTGGCAGCAGAGACAGCTGGCTGCAATCTCGGAGTTTACGACCGATATTCAGCATGTGTCAGGTAAACTGAATGTGGTGGCGGACTGCCTCTCGCGTGCAGTAGTGGCACCAGTCTGCGTAGGGATACAGTGGGGCAAAGAAGTATTTAGTCAGCCACCAATTGTGCAAGTTCTCCCACATAAAAGATGAGAGGTCTCCAATTTTCATCACAGGTATACCTCAACTATGAGAGACAAAATGAGAAAAAAAAATCCAGAAAATCACATTGAAGGATTTTTAATGAATTAATTGGTAAATTCCTCAGTAAAATAAGTATTTGGTCACCTACAAACAAGCAAGATTTCTGGCTCTCACAGACCTGTAACTTCTTCTTTAAGAGGCTCCTCTGTCCTCCACTCGTTACCTGTATTAATGGCACCTGTTTGAACTTGTTATCAGTATAAAAGACACCTGTCCACAACCTCAAACAGTCAGACTCCAAACTCCACTATGGCCAAGACCAAAGAGCTGTCAAAGGACACCAGAAACAAAATTGTAGATCTGCACCAGGCTGGGAAGACTGAATCTGCAATAGGTAAGCAGCTTGGTGTGAAGAAATCAATTGTGGGAGCAATTATTAGAAAATGGAAGACATACAAGACCACTGATAATCTCCCTTGATCTGGGGCTCCACGCAAGATCTCACCCCGTGGGGTCAAAATGATCACAAGAACGGTGAGCAAAAATCCCAGAACCACACGGGGGGACCTAGTGAATGATCTGCAGAGAGCTGGGACCAAAGTAACAAAGGCTACATCAGTAACACACTACGCCGCCAGGGACTCAAATCCTGCAGTGCCAGATGTGTCCCCCTGCTTAAGCCAGTACATGTCCAGGCCCGTCTGAAGTTTGCTAGAGAGCATTTGGATGATCCAGAAGAGGATTGGGAGAATGTCATATGGTCAGATGAAACCAAAATAGAACTTTTTGGTAAAAACTCAACTTGTCGTGTTTGGAGGAGAAAGAACACCATACTTACTGTGAAGCATGGGGGTGGAAACATCATGCTTTGGGGCCGTTTTTCTGCAAAGGGACCAGGACAACTGATCCGTGTAAAGGAAAGAATGAATGGGGCCATGTATCGTGAGATTTTGAGTGAAAGCCTCCTTCCATCAGCAAGGGCATTGAAGATGAAACGTGGATGGAGCTTTCAGCATGACAATGATCCCAAACACACCACCTGGGCAATGAAGGAGTGGCTTCGTAAGAAGCATTTCATGGTCCTGGAGTGGCCTAGCCAGTCTCCAGATCGCAACCGCATAGAAAATCTTTGGAGGGAGTTGAAAGTCCGTGTTGCCCAGAGACAGCCCCAAAACATCACTGCTCTAGAGGAGATCTGCATGGAGGAATGGGCCAAAATACCAGCAACAGTGTGTGAAAACCTTGTGAAAACTTACAGAAAACGTTTGACCTCTGTCATTGCCAGCGAAGGGTATTTAACAAAGCATTGAGATAAACTTTTGTTATTGACCAAATACTTATTTTACCGAGGAATTTACCAATTAATTCATTAAAAATTATTCAACGTGATTTTCTGGATTTTTTTTTTCTCATTTTGTCTCTCATAGTTGAGGTATACCTATGATGAAAATTGGAGACCTCTCTCATCTTTTAAGTGGAAGAACTTGCACAATTGGTGGCTGACTAAATACTTTTTTGCCCCACTGTAGATTATACAGCCATGGCCGCAGAGCAGATTGGCGATGCGGACGTGTGCGCGCTGCAGTCTGGACCAACAGGGTTAAGGCTGGAGAGCAGAGTACTGTAAGACGGCAGCCCCCCCCCCCAAATCTGCGACGTCTCCACAGGACGCCCGCGCCTGGTGGTCCCAGTTGCTTGGCGCCGCCGAGTGTTTGAGTGAGTTCACGCTCTGGCGCACTCAGGAGTGCGCGCGGCAGTCAAAATGGTGGGCGCGAAGTTCATTTGGCCAGGCCTGCGCAAACAAGTAAAAGAGTGGGCTGCAGCCTGCGTAGCGTGCCAACGAGCCAAAGTACACAGACACACGAAGGCCCCTTTGGAGCCGTTTCGTATACCGGCTAAGAGGTTCGACCATGTTCACGTGGACCTCGTGTGCCCCCTCCCGCCATCGCAGGGGTTCACGCACCTTCTGACAGTGGTGAACCACACCACACACTGGCCAGAAGCGGCAACCGCGTCCGCAGACGTGGCGCACGCCTTTTTGACAACATGGGTGGCATGTTTTGGCATCCCGTCGGACATCACGTCTGATAGGGGCCCTCAGTTTGTTTCCGACCTCTGGTTCCTGATGGCCCGTAGCCTGGGAGTCACAATTCATCGCACAACCGCGTACAACCCACAGGCCAATGAGTTATGCGAGCGTTTCCATAGGCCACTGAAAGCAGCGCTCAGGGCTTCGCTGACGGATGCAAATTGGGTAGACCGGTTGCCGTGGGTTTTGTTAGGGTTGCGTTCCGCACCAAAAGAGGATTTGGAGGCTTCCCCGGCGGAGCTTGTTTTCTCAGCCACTGTGGCTCCCCGGGGAATTTTTAACCAGATAATCCCGCGCCGGACAACTGCCCGTCTCAGCGTTTGCAATATAGCACAGATACAGGCACGCTGCCAGGCCCGGCCCACCACTGTTTTCCACGTGCTTTTGTGCCAAAAACTTTGAAGAACGCGGCATTCGTGTTTGTCAGGCATGATGCCCACCCCCCCACCCCCACACCCCCCATTGCGCCCACCCTACGATGGCCCGTTCAGAGTGCTGGAACCAGGGGACTGTGGAGTGTATGAAATCACAAGCAGGTTCATTTCAAAATGATTTATTTCACACTCACATCTCACGAGCACAGAACAGACTGAACTTTTTACCAGACTCTCCTCTTAAGTTTCACGGCTTACATCACACACAACAGGACATTTGCATCACACTGCATTCAACCCCCTACATCCTTGACTCCTTCTCGCTCTCTCACCAGGAGACTCCTGCTCTTTTGTCTCCCATGCTTATTCGCTGTCTCATGTCTGAGATGCTAGAAATCTGACTCTCCCAAGGTGCTACAAATACCCCCCCCCCCAGCATCTTAGATAGGACAATAGAATAACAGTCCACATGCTGTGATAGAACAACAGAACATCAGTCCACATGCTGTTCGGGCTTCCGTCTTCTCCCGTATCTGCTGTAACTGGGTTTTACCGCCTCCACGGCGCTGTTGTGCCAGTGGGAGGTTGCTGGGAGGGGGGGCACTTCGGACTGTCCGTGTGGCTGCTCTGGCGAATCGTTTCCCTGGGGAGCTCTCCGTGGGGGTCTTCCACACCGAGGGGCCCTAGCCAACAGCACTTGCTCGTCCGCCACAACGAAAGTGGGTTTGAGTCTGTTTATGCCAATTCTTTCCCTCCTACCCCCTAAGTCTAGCAAAAAATGCTTATCCCCTGTTTCCAACACTCTGAACGGTCCATCATAGGGTGGGCGCAATGGAGGGTGGTGGGCATCGTGTCTGACAAACACGAACTCCGCGCTCTTCAAAGTTTTAGGCACAAAAACACGCGGAAAACTGTGGTGGGCAGGGCCCGGCAGCGTGCCTGTGTTTGCGCTACGCTGCAAAAGCTGAGACGCGGAGCTGCCCGGAGCGGGATTATCTGGTAGAAATTTCCCGGGCAGCCGTAGTGGTTGCGTAAAAACGAGCTCTGCCGGGGAAACATCTAGATCCTCTTTCGGCGCGGAGCGCAACCCCAATAACACTCACGGCAGCCTGTCTACCCAATTTGCATCCGTCAATGAGGCCCTGAGTGCTGCTTTCAGTAATCTATGAAAACGCTCGCATAACCCATTGGCCTATGGGTTGTACGCAGTTGTGCGGTGAATTGTAACACCCAGGCTGCGGGCCATCGCAGACCAGAGTTCGGAAACAAAATGAGGGCCCCTGTCGGACGTAATGTCCGACGGGACTCCAAAGCGCGCCACCTATGCTGTTAAAAAAGTGCGCGCTACGTCTGCGGACGTGGTTGCCGCCAGCGGAACCGCTTCTGGCCAGCACGTGGTTCGGTCCACCATTGTCTGGAGGTGCGTGCACCCCTGTGATGGCAGGAGGGGGCCCACGAGGTCCACGTGGACATGGTCGAACCTCTTAGCCGGAATACGAAACGGCTCCAAGGGAGCCTTCGTGTGTCTGTGTACCTTGGCTCTCTGGCACGCCACGCAGGCTGCAGCCCACTCTTTTACTTGTTTGCGTAGGCTCGGCCACACAAACTTCTCTCCCACCATTTTGACCGACGCACGCACTCCTGGGTGCGCCAGAGTGTCAACCGACTCAAACACACGGCAGCGCCACGCGACCGGGACCACGGGATGCGGGCGACACGTGGAGACATCGCAGATTAGTGGGGGCATGCCGTCTTGCAGCACCCTGCTCTCCAGCCTTAACCCTGTTGGTCCAGACTGGAGCGCGCGCACGTCTGCATTGCTAATCTGCTCCGCGGCCGTGGCTGCGTAATCTACCCCCACGCAGACCGGGGCCGCCACGGCGCGCGAGAGGCAGTCCGCCACTACATTCAGTTTACCCGACACATGCTGAATATCGGTAATAAACTCTGAGATCGCGACCAGTTGTCTCTGCTGCCGGCCCGACCACGGTTCTGAAACCTTGGCCATCGCGAATGTTAGCGGCTTGTGGTCAACGATCGCGGTGAAACTGCGCCCTTCCAGCCAGAACCGGAAGTGGCGAATGGCCAGGTGGAGAGCCAGCAACTCTCTGTCGAACGTGTTGTATTTACGTTCACTGTCACGCAAAGTTCTGCTGAAAAAGGCGAGCGGCTGCCAAGCCCCGGCGACGCGCTGCTCCACAACAGCCCCTATGGCCACATCTGAAGCGTCGGGGGTGAGCGCTATGCGGGCTGTCGGGTCTGGATGTGCCAGCAGTGCGGCGTTTGCCAGGGCTGCTTTAACTTCCGAGAACGCCCGCTCTCGCTCCGGGGTCCATTCGACCCTATCCGCGGGTTTCTGTTTTTTGAGCGCGGCGTACAATGGTTGCATGAGCCGTGCCGCGCAGGGAAGGAAATGGTTATAAAAGTTCACCATTCCCAAAAATTCTTGTAGTGCCCTGACCGTTTGAGGCCAGGGAAAATCCGCCATGGCGCGCATTTTGTCGGGTCAGCGGGATCGCTCCTTCTGGAGAAACGCGGTGCCCCAAAAAATCAATCTCCGTTACGCCGAACTGGCATTTCGCCGGGTTGATTATTAACCCGTGCTCCTCCAAGCTTCGGAAAACCGTCGTGAGGTGGGTTTTGTGTTCGTCTTCGGACGCGCTGGCTACCAGGATATCGTCCAGGTAGACAAACACGAACGGGAGATCGCGCAGCACTGCATCCATCATGCGCTGGAACGTCTGTGCTGCTCCTTTTAACCGGAATGGCATGCGCAGGAATTCAAATAGACCGAACGGAGTTATTACCGCTGTTTTGGGTACGTCCTCAGTGCGCACTGGGACTTGGTGGTAACCGCGGACCAGGTCTATTTTGGAAAAAATGCATGTCCCGGCGTGGTGAATGGAAAAATCCTGTATGTGGGGAATCGGGTAGCGGTCGTACGCCGTGGCGTTGTTCAACCTGCGGAAATCACCGCACGGTCGCCACGATCCCTTGGCCTTAGGGACCATGTGTAGCGGGGAAGCCCATGGGCTGTTCGAGCGCCTGATGATGCCCAACCTTTCCAGATTGGCGAACTCCTCGTGCGCTACGGCCAGCTTAGCTGCGTCCAAGCGCCGAGGTCTTGCAAAAACGGGCAGCCCGGTGGTGGTGATAAAGTGCTCCACCCCGTGTTTAGCGATGGCCGCGGAAAACGTCGGGACCGTGAGTGCTGGGAACTGAGTGAGCAGTGTGTGGAACTTACCGCCTGTAGCTGCAACGTTGGCTTGTGCTGTTGGCCGGGTCACTCGAGCTATACAGGGGAGAGAATCAAAGGACAGTGCATTAACCAGGCGCCTGTTAGCAACATCAACCAATAAACCATGTGCACACAGAAAATCAGCCCCCAGGATATGGTAATTCAGTGTCGCTATGACAAAAGTCCACTCATATGTACGGCCGTGTAGAGATAAGAGCAGAGTCCTCTCACCAAAGGTCTTAATGTCCGAGCCGTTTGCTGCCACTATCTCGGGGCCGCTAGATCCTGCCAGCCAGTCAGCATGGGTCGGCCGGATGAAGCTCCTCTGGGCTCCGGTGTCCACGAGGAAATGCCTCCCCGAGCGTGCGTCCGTTAGGTAGAGCAGCTTGTTAACTTCACCGAGGGTCGCTGCAGCTACCGACCCTCGGCCTTGGCGTTTTCCCGAGCGCTGGAATTGGCACGGTGGTGTACATCTGCGTGCGTTCTCTCCGAAGCGGCGGTGGTAGGAACAGAGCATGTCTCCCTGGCGTTCCCTGGTCCCCGCTACTGCTACCGTCGGTGGCTCCTCGCCTCCTCTGGTCGTCTCGCTGGGCTCCGCCGCTGCTGCGTTGACTGTGGTCGCCCTGGTGGCGATGATGATCCTGTCTGCCTCCTGGGCTAGCGCACGGTAGTCTCGCGCGGCCAGCCGCGGCGAATTGGCCAGAAGCACTCTTGCTACTGTCAGAAGGTTCCGGAGGAAGAGGTAGGCAAACAGAAAGTGCTCGTTGTCCGTGCCCATTAACGCCAGCATCTTCTCCATCAGGTCTACGGCCGAACCCTCTCCTAGCTCGGTCCGCGTCAGGAGCCTCTCCACTCTCTCACAGTCCGAGAGCGTGTAGCGCTGGATGAGCGCAGCTTTGAGCGCCTTGTATCTGTTGCTGGCTGGAGGCTGATCGAGCAGGCTCGCTACCTGTTGAGCTGTGCGGGCGTCGAGCACTGCGACCACATGGTAGAATCTGGTGTCATCTGCCGTTACTCCCCGGAGGGCGAACTGGGCCTCGGTGAGGTGGAACCAAGAGTGCGGGTTGTGCTGCCAGAAATCCGGTAGCTTGACTGCAACCGCACACGCGTGGCTGGAGGTTCCAGTCCGGGCTGTCTGTGGGATGGCTGCCGCCTCGCTGTAGCTTCCTGACCGGGCCGGCTCCAGGGATCTTGCCTCGTGTTCCATAAATGTCTTGGGTCATCAGTGTGGAGTGTGTGAAATCACAAGCAGGTTCATTTCAAAATGATTTATTTCACACTCACATCTCACGAGCACAGAACAGTCTGAACTTTTTACCAGAGACTCTCCTCTTAAGTTTCACGGCTTACATCACACACAACAGGACATTTGCATCACACTGCATTCAACCCCCTACATCCTTGACTCCTTCCCGCTCTCTCACCAGGAGACTCCTGCTCTTTTGTCTCCCATGCTTATTCACTGTCTCATGTCTGAGATGCTAGAAATCTGACTCTCCCAAGGTGCTACAGGACAAACATTTTTTGTTAGACTTGGGGGGTCGTCAGGAGAAAATATGTATAGACAGACTTAAGCCCGCCTTTGTGGTGGCGGACGAGCAAGTGATGTTGGCTCGGGCCCCTCGGTGTGGAAGACCCCCACGGAGAACTCCCCAGGTAAACGATTCATCAGAGCAGCCACACGAGCAAGTCGAATGTCCCCCCCCTCGCCATTGCCCACCCGCAGACAGACACACCCCCAGGAGCCCCCCACCGGCACAGCAGCGCCGCGGAGGCGGAGAACCCCCGTTACAGCAGATATGGGAGGAGACTGAAGCCAAAAGGACGTGAGGATTAAAACTCGGTCTGAGATTCTGGGGCGGGGGGTGTGTGTAGATGCTGGGATAATCATCTCAGACGGGATGCAGAGGGTAGGCATATAGTCCCTCTGCCGGTAGAGCGTGGGGGGTAAACAGATGAGGACAATAGGTATTGAGATGGGAGAGATTATGGTGATGTAGCAGGAAGGAGTAGCTGGGGGACAGTGGGGGAAGAATGGTTAAATGTATTGTGATGCGAGAAATCCGTATATTGTATAGATTCATTACACAGACAGTGATATATTTGAAGCGTTTATTTATTTTAATTTTGCTGATTACGGCTTACAGCCCCTGAAAACCCCAAATTCTATTTTGCAAAAAATTGGAATATTACATAAAATTAACTTTAAAAAAATATTTTTTAAATATAAATGTTGGCCGTTGAGGTGTTGGTTAATATGGGCAGTAGCCATAATCATCAATATTAAAATAAACACTTTCAATATATCACTGTTCCTGTAATGAATCTATATATGGGTTTCACTTTCTGAAATGAGTGACAAAAATATTGAATTTTTTCATGGTATTCAAATTTTTGAGATGTGCCTGTATATGTATTGAAATTGCTTGAAACTAACTACCATCCATTTCTGTCGTTCGTCTAGGCAAGACGAAATCAGCCGCCCCACAACCTACCTCGCCACTGTGGAATGTACTGAAATCCTTTGCTTTTATAGGTAAACTGTCAAAAGCACAATTTCCACTTAATATAAAAGGGACTGAACTGAGATTTATTTGATTGTGTGAATATGGCACATCAACTGTAAAATAAACCACTTGTTAATGTATTTATTTTTTTGTCAGATCACTTGTGTGATCCTTTGTGAGTTATGTTCATAACTGTATGTTTTGGCAAATGAGAGAAGTTCAGTTATCAATATAACTTACTTTATATGTGTAGTTTATAGTCTATCATCAATAAACTCATGCAGTAACAGGACACATTACAAATATTTGAGACCAATTGTAGTGCTTCCTTTTATATTTTAGCAATGCTAGTACAAAACACCGCCCACACATGAAGCCAGGGCAAGAAGAGACACTTTTACAGACAAGACAAACTTTTATTGATAAAAACTTCATATTTTGACTGACCGACTCCATACTCGGTGATGTACAACTTCAGTTAAAGTACTAGATTCCATTCAAGTGAATGTATTAATTCATTCTGATTGCTGAGGCCACAGTAAAAACAGATGATTTTAAATGTAACTCAGCTCTTGTAAAATCTACTGAAGTGCTGCTACATGAAAATTGTGGTTAGAGGAGTTATTGTTTAATTTGACCTTGTTAGATTTTTTTCCCCTTTGTTATATTATTCTATTTTCTTTTAATCTTTACTTTTAATCAATCTGAAATAAAGATTCATTCATTAATTCACATTCCACCACTGGCTTTTAGCAACAAGTGCATTTCCAAAATAAGTTTTAAACTTGCTTTAATTAACCACCACCCATTTGTCTTTTGTCTAGGCAAGAGGGAAACTGTCACCCCAACTGGACCTTGCCTCACTATTTACAGAGATGCAGGCTGTAGATCTGTTGAACCAGGACCAGTACGGACTGATCTAGTTGCTTCGTATTTTCCATGTAACCTTGTGACTCCATTATTTTAATTGCTTTTAATCCTAGATCAAGTTTGTTTTGGCATAAAATGCATAACTGTCAAATATATCTTATTATACCTAACTCAGTAAAGTTTACTTTTTGAATATATATTTTGTGGCTAATATAGTTATTAACATGGCGATCAAATTGTGTCAGTTGATCATTTTTTTCTATGACACCATCTCAGACTCAGTGCTGCAGAAGCAGGTACGTGCATGATGTCTCAAACTGTCTCTCAACAGTCTCTCCATGATTTTCAAGCAGATCAGAGCAATTTGTTGCAAAATTGTTGCACAGGAAATAAACGTTTCTACAGACATTCTTAAGCTCTATAACCACTGATCGTTTGTGAAGCTGTGCTGACATCAGTGACAGGCTGATGAAATCCGTGACAGGCTGTGCTGAACGCCCAGACCGAATGAAGCGGTAATTTCCCCACAACAGAGCCATCTGAAACACACACAGCATACATATTTTAGTACCTAACAGCGATAAATTGCAGACATTAAAGTGTAGTACGATGTAATTGTAGCAAACTAGCATTAGCAAAATTAGCTTACCGTCATATATGACCTAGTTTGTATCCTCACGCCTTTGGCTCTCCCAGAAGCTGCAGAACTATTTCCAGAGTGTTTCATCTCGCTGCCTGTACTCTTGTCTAGCGGTCCTTTTTGGCGTTTATGGTGAAAAAAGCCACAGACCGAGGAGTTGCCTTGTACAGCTGTATGTGTTATGTTTTGGTTGGGTCGCGTGTTCTACGTCACGGGAGTGTGGCGCCGCCTGCTGTTATAGAAATCCCACCCACTCCAGCTCAACACGGTTGTAATGCAGACAAAAGCGTACCGAACCATGTTGAAGTGAATCGAGATGTACCGAGGTGTGCTGGGCTAATGCAAAAGTGCCTTATGTTTGACGAGGAGTCAGCAGACACCAGTATCAGACAACACAGCAGGCGGTCAGCTCTGGCTCCACCTGCAGTAGTGGAACGCCCACCCGGAGGAATTCCGCTGCCCCCTTCATAGCGGTCGGGAGTCCTTCCAATTATGGGCTCACCGCTGTGAGGTAATTCAGGACACCCGGTACAAGGATCGTGTGGCGGGATCTACGAGGGTAAGGTACATTAAATAATTTTGATATGACCAACAGCGCCACCTGGAGATTCACTCCTTCAGGAAAGTACAGAAAGGAATGTAGTAGGTTCGGGATACACACTCCGACAACAGCTGGGAGTTCAAATTAAAAAAAAAAAAAAAAAAAAAAACATTTTATTTAAACAACTTGCATTTTTAAAAAATTAAAGATAAAATTACCGACACGCTGGTTTGTCGTGATTCTCTTAAAATTACTGCACAAAATAAAATTAAATAACTAATGGAAATAATATAGGTTGAAAACATTAAGAAATCAAAATGAAAACCCCAAACATATTGCAAAACATGCACAAAAAAACAACACAGCAAATTAACATGCAAAACACAAATTCAAGCAGGATCATGCAAGGCACAAAAAGCAAACACGATCATGCAGGACGAATAAAGTCATGCAGCGAGACAAAAACTGGCTATAACACAGCCAGTTAAACAACAACCAATGTATGGCAAAGACAAAACAGCAGTCGATTGTTTGATCACTGCAGACCGGCTAATTCGTGCCTGTAAAAGTGCACAATAGTCAAACTATGGCCAGCAATAATTAAGGCTCAATATTTGGCTTTTACCAAAACAGGGGCACAGCTGGTGTCAAAATGATGAGGAGGAAGAACAGCAAGCCACTAGTTAAAAGAATGAAAATGGTTACAATCAACAACCTAAAATAGGATGCATTGGAACAGAATTCTTGGCAGTTATAGGACAGTTACCATAGCAACACAGCACTGAGTAGCAGTTACACGTGACAGGCTAGAGTGATGATATAGAGTGAAGTATGTGGCGGTAATACACCTGTAAGCTGGTTGCCAACCGCCAATAGAATCTAAAAGAAGAAGAAGCTTTATTTTGTATGCAGCAAAACATAAAAAAAAAATCACAAAATATTTAGTCACAGCAGTGCACAGAGTACTTTTTTTTTAACTTTAGATGTTAATACCACACCATTTACTTGACTGTAGTGATGTGTGGGTAAAGACCAAGAAGCATATGGTAAGTTAAGAACTGATTCAGAGCCTTTAATTCTTTCTTTATTTAATTTTTTTTTCCAATTAATCAAGATAGAATGATAAGATTAGCTCTCCACAATACAAGCAGGTATTCTGTGTACTGCTGTGACTGAATATTGTGTGTATTTTTTGTCTTTTACTGCATACACCCTTAATGCTGCCACTCATATTTGCCACTCAGTGTTTTTTAACTGACATGAGTTGCGTTTGGTGACATCATATGCATACCCTCTATAGGAAGCTGTGAAAAAGTGGCCTACCTCGAGAAAAATAACTGCCGAGCGCTCCAACCCTGGCACAGTGGCCAGCAAAACCATCATCACACTGCAAGCACGAGTGTGGGTGTCAAACACAGAAAAGCGGCTTTGTGTATTAAAGCATGATCGATGGATAACTTACATGGATGAGATAAGTCACGGTGCACCAGCGGCCACAGCAAATATCATTCTTTTTCCTGACTTCTGCTTTTTCACAGACACCCATGTTGTGAGCAGCATGTAATTATAGGCACTGAGGCTACCCTGCAGTCAGTGTGCTGCAGTGCAACAGGTGTGGCCATTCACAGATGAGCAAGTGAGAGGAAAAAATCCCTCCTGCCACAATTGCAGTGTTGATTTGGATGCAGTATTGGCATTGCCACTGGAACTGGATGGGACAGTCTGCCTCCCACCACACAGCGCTCCTATGCTGAAACAAAAAAACAACTTCAGGCTGCTTTTGGTCAAAATGACGTTATTGCTTCTTTTCAGACATTGCCAAATGCCCACAGGAGAAAACCAAATGAGGCCATGGAGGTTTATGCTGCTGATGTGTGCAGACTTGTGAAGGAGGCTTTCCCTGATTTTGAACACAATGCATCTGAGTACATGAAAATGTCACGCTTCTTTGCTGGACTGGATCAGGAGCTCCAAATGAAGTCTCATGAGAGAGAAGTGAAAACGTTTCAAGAAGTTGTGGAAGTAGCTACTCTAGCTGAGTGTGCTCGCCAGGCTACAAGGTTAGTGACACTAGTCTCCCCACATAATGTCACTACCAGAGATGTTAGCAGCACAGTCAGTTAATTCTGTGACTGATAATTGTTATGCCCATAATCCGTAACCCAATAACTAGGCTGGAGGTGCAATAGAACTGAACTTTATTGTGCAAACTCGCAGACACAAGGTGCTCCTACGCAGGCAGAGGAGAAGGTCAAAAGAGACCGTGCCTCTTCCACCTTGGCCTTTTATACTCAGGGTGGTGGCAGAACCGGAAAGGTGGAGCCTCCACCCTCATCACACAATAACACAGTATCTTAATTTTTTTTTTTTAATTTAAGTTTTTGTAAAGGGTATACATGTCATTACAGCATTGCATTAAGACTTCCCACCCCAAAGATCTGAACAGCTACAGACCAGTGGCCTTGACGTCCCACTTGATGAAGACCCTGGAGAGACTGCTCCTTGCTCACCTCCGCCCCCTGGTGGGACCAGCGATGGATCCACTCCAGTTCGCCTACCAGCATGGCATTGGGGTGGAGGATGCGGTGATCTTCCTCCTTCACCGTTCTCTGTCCCACCTGGAGAAGCCCGGGAATGTGGTGAGGATCATGTTCTTTGACTTCTCCAGTGCTTTCAACACCATCCAACCGATGATCCTGAAGGACAAGCTGCTGTGCGCAGGGGTGGACCAGCACATGTCATCATGGATTCTGGACTACCTCACAAACCGGCCTCAGTTTGTGAGAATCCGGGACTGTGTGTCCGACACGATCATCGGTAGCACGGGGACCCCCAGGGAACGGTTTTGGCTCCCTTCCTGTTCACCCTTTATACTACGGACTTCTCACACAACACAACACACTGCCATCTACAGAAGTTCGCTGATGACTCTGCGATCATTGGCCTCATCTCCAATGGAGATGAAGCTGAGTTCAGAGGGCTTATCCAGGACTTCATGGACTGGTGCCATCGGAACTGCCTCCAGATCAACGCGAGGAAAACTAAGGAGCTGGTGGTGGACTGCTGCAGGCAAGGACAACCCCTCACAGCACCAGTAAATATACAGGGAACAGACATCGAGATGGTGACATCCTATAAGTACCTGGGTGTTCATCTGAACAATAAACTAGACTGGTCACACAATACTGACGCACTCTACAAGAAGGGACAGCGCAGGCTGTTCCTACTGAGGAGACTCAGGTCTTTTGGTGTACAAGGGGTGCTGCTGAAGACATTCTATGATACGGTGGTGGCATCAGCCATCACTTTTGGAGTGGTCTGCTGGGGCAGTGGCATTACAGCAGCCGATAGAAAGAGACTGAACAAACTGATCAAGAAAACTAGCTCTGTCCTGGGGCAGCGCCTTGACCCAGTGGAGGAGATGGGAGAGAGAAGGATGGTGGCTAAACTGTCATCTCTGCTGGAGTCCGAGTTCCACCCTATGCAGGACATACTGAATGCACTGAGGAGCTTATTTAGCAGCAGACTACATCATCCTAGGTGCACAACCGAGAGGTTTCGCAGGTCCTTCCTACCTACGGCTGTCAGACTGTACAACCTAAGCAGGGATGCTCGCAGAGATAGCAAAAAGATGTGACAACCTAATAGCTTTGAATGCAAAAGATGCAATAGACAATGGTCCCCTCCGGCATACAACTAGGAAAATACCGGTCGCTATGGAGGGTGAGAATATGTATGGGTACATAATCATACCATGTAGGATAACTAAGTAGACAGTTGTGCTGTTTCATTCCATCTAGCTACAATGCTCTGCACTGTGTGTGTTTATATACCTACATATTTATTCCATCTAGCTACAATGCTCCGCACTGTGTGTTTATATATCTACATATTATTCCATCTAGCTACAATGCTCCGTACTGTGTGTTTATCCATCCATCCATCCATCCATCTTCTACCACTTTTCCGGAGGTCCGGGTCGCAGAGGCAGCAGTTCAAGCAGAGAAGCCCAGACTTCCCTCTCCCCAGCCACCTGCTCCAGCTCTTCAGAGGGGATACCAAGGCGTTCCCAGACCAGCTGGGAGACATAGTCTCTCCACCGAGTCCTGGGTCTGCCCCGGGGTCTCCTCCCAGTCGGACGTGCCTGAAACACCTCAAGTGGGAGGCATCCAGGAGGCATCCTAATCAGATGCCCATACCACCTCAACAGACTCTCATGATAGACTGTTTATATATCTACATATTTATTCCATCTAGCTACAATGCTCCGCACTGTGTTTATATACTCATATATTTATTCCATCCAGCTACAATGCTCCGCACTGTGTGTCTATATATATATACAGTATATATATTCATATTTATATGTACATATGTATACTTGCTGCTCTTGTTTTTTTCTCTTGCCTTCTGATTGTTGCTCTGAGTGTTGCTATCCCTGTGCTGTTGCAATCCTGGAATTTCCCCATTGTGGGACTAATAAAGGCTTATCTTATCTTATCTTATCTTTACATTTTCATCACATATTCCCTTTTTTGGTTTTTTGACAAGATTGAAAAAAAAAATTATTACAACACCCTTTTTTAAGTGAAAGAAAAGAAAAATTTAAAAAAAAACAAAAGAGAAGAAAAATAAAAGAACATGGTGCAGGACGAAAGAGGATGCGAGGTGCATCTGCATAATGATCAGTCCATACCTCTCACTGTTCTGATAATTGCTCACGCTGAGCACTCTGCCAGCCCCGTACACTGTGGGGGTCACACATGAGGTGTTCCTCCACACTCTCAATCATTTTTTTCCCGTATATTTTTCTTTTTGGCGTACAGAAATGGCAATACACCCGTATTTGCTAAAATTGCATTTTCCCCGTATTAAAATACGGCGAAACCGTATCACTTGACAGGTATGCGTGACAAAATTCGAACCGTGATTCACTTGAGCGTGTGCAAAGCGCACGCTCGTGCGCTTTGAGCGATATCGTGCTTTATCATAGCGTGATTAATACATATGTCAGCTTTATCAGGCGTGCACTATAGCGCGTGATCACAGACATGTCTCATGCGCGCGCTTTGAGCGATATCGTGCTTTATATAGCGTGATTAATATATATGTCAGCTTTATCAAGCGTGCACTATAGCGCATGATCACAGACATGTCTCATGCCCGCGCTTTGAGCGATATTGTGCTTTATCATAGCGTGATTAATATATATGTCAGCTTTATCAAGCGTGCGCTATAGCGCGTGATCACAGATACTCAGAGTGACGGAAATGTGGCTGCCAATCCGCGCCAACGGCCTCTCCGGCCACCACCGAGCATTTAAACATTTTTACACATTCATACCCAGTGTTATGGGCACTAGAGGCAATGCGGGTGAAGTGTCTTGCCCAGGGACACACCGGCAGGGCCCATGGAGCTCAGCTCTGCTCACCTTCCATGGGCAGAGGTTGAGCGGCGGCAGATCAGTGCATGTGCCTACTGTGGTTCGCTGAAGCACAAGCGGGACACATGCCACCTACGGCCCAAAAGACACGGACCGTTAGTAGCCATGGGGGGTCTGGTGGGCGGGACTCATTCACATCAACCCAGTAATTTTTCTATTTTGGCCCTGGTTCAGTTACCGGGGGTTGAGAGGAGGGTCTCTGCCCTTATTGATTCCGGGGCAGAAGGTAATTTCATCTCCTCCCTGTTGGTTCACGAGATGGGGATTCCAATGGTTAAACTGCCAGTTCCTCGTCCCGTTCATACCCTTTTCGGCCAGACGGTGGCATCCGTGACTCATTGCATGGTGCAGCTATCTGTCCTTCTGTCCGGTAACCACCGGGAGAAGCTCAGTTTTTACGTATTTCCACGTGCCTCTCTTGCAGTGGTGCTTGGGTATCCTTGGCTCCGGAGGCATAATCCAGTTCTTAATTGGGCACAAAATTCCATCACCTCTTGGAGTCCTAACTGTTTGGCAACATGTCTAAATTCGGCCCAGTGTTCACCGTCCCTCCCCGTCTCCTCTCCTCAGGTCGAGCCGCCGGACCTTAGCCTCATGCCCAAGGTTTATCACGACCTCGGGGAGGTCTTTAGCAAGTCATGGGCATTAGTGCTTCCTCTGCATTGTTCGTATAACTGTGCCATCAACCTCCTTCCGGGTGCGAGGCTGCCGTCCAGCAAGCTCTATATTTCTGGTCCTGAGAGGGAGGCGATGGAGAGGTACATTAAAGATTCTCTGAACGATGGCCTCATTCAGCCATCCTTGGCTCCCCTCGGGGCGGGGATTTTTCTTTGTAGGCAAGAAGGACGGTTCTCTGCATCCGGGTATTGAGTACCGTGAGCTTAATGCCATAACAGTCAAAGATAAATACCCTCTGCCCCTGATGAACTCTGCCTTCAAGCTCCTGCAGCGCTCGCGCGTATTCTCCAAACTCGACTTATGCAACATTAGATTAGATTAGATTAGATTAGATTCAACTTTATTGTCATTACACATGTATGAATACAAGGTAACGAAACACAGTTTAGCATCCAATCAGAAGTGCAAAGGACAGCAGTGCAGTATATACGGTAATTAACAGTATGTGCAGTTTAAGCAAATATATGCAAATATATGCAGCAGTGCAGAAAGTTAAGAGTACTGTTATGTGCAAATAATGTGCAATAAGTTAGATGTAGTTATGCAGTTATGTACAGGTGAGGATGGTAAAAGATGATGGTAAGAGAGTCAGCGGGGAACTAAGTTCAATAACGTGACAGCTGTTGGAAAGAAACTGTTCCTAAACCTGCTGGTTCTAGTCCGAAGGCTTCTGAAACGTCTTCTGGAGGGGAGAAGCTGGAACAGTCCATGAGCAGGATGGTTGGAGTCCCTAAGAATGCTGCGTGCCCGGCGCAGACATCTTTTCCTGTAGACGTCCTCTATAGCTGGAAGTGGAGTCCCTGTGATGCGTTGGGCGGTTTTCACCACCCGCTGCAGCGCCTTGCGGTCAGCTACAGAGCAGCTCCCATACCAGATTGTGGTATGGGAGCGAACATTTACCACCTGGTCAGAATATGCGAGGGGGACGAGTGGAAAACAGTATTTAAGACACACTTGGGCAATTTGAGTATCTAGTCATGCCTTTTGGATTAACCAACGCCCCCGCTGTTTTCCAACGAATAATTAATGACGTCCTCCGCGACATGTTAAATCGGTTTGTTTTCGTCTATCTTGATGACATCCTTTTCTCGCATGCCTGAGGAGCACCAAACCCACGTTAGAGCCGTGTTACAGCGGCTCATAGAAAACCAACTTTATGTCAAGGCTGAGAAGTGTGAGTTTCCCACCAATTCCACTTCTTTCCTTGGCTTTATTGTAGTGGAGGGGGAGCTGAGAGCCGACCCAGCCAAGGTGAAGGCTGTGCTAGATTGGCCAACACCCCACTCCCGCAAGGAGCTGCAACGCTTCTTAGGGTTCGCGAATTTCTATCTCAGGTTTATTCGTAACTACAGTGGGGGAGCACAGCCTTTAATGCAGCTGACCTCTGTTAAGGTACCATTTTTATGGACCGAGGCAGCTGAATAGCCTTTGTCAAATTAAAGGGCCTGTTTGCAGATAAATCCATCTTGGCTCAGGTCAACCCCCAGCTCCAATTTACCCTGGAGGTGGACGCTTCAGAGACGGCGGTTGGCATGATTTTGTCCCAGCACTCCACCTTGGACTTGAAGCTCCACCCGTGTGCGTATTTTTCTCGGCAGCTCACCCCAGCTGAGAGGAATTACGACGTTGGGGATCGTGAGCTATTGGCCATTAAATTGGCTTTTGAGGAATGGAGACATTGGCTGGAGGGAGTTGTTCACCCTGTAGTCGTGTGGACCGACCACAAGAACCTTGAGTTGGCCCGCCGGCTGAATCCTAGGCAGGTCGTTGGACCCTATTTTTTCAGCGCTTTAATTTCACTGTCACCTATAGGCCCGGCTCCCATAACGGGAAACCTGATGCTCTCTCCAGGCAGTTCAGTCAGGACCTGGCTGACCCCCTTTCCGCTCCCAGCCCATTCTTCCACCCTCATGCGTTCTGGGAACCGCTACCTGGGAGATTGAGAGGAGAGTCCGCCAGGCCCAATCCTCCGAGCCCGAACCAGCGGGTTGTCCCCCTAATTGCCTTTACGTCCCTGCCGCCCTCCGCAGCGAAGTTATCCAGTGGGGGCACACCGGACGTCTTGCCTGCCGCCCTGGGGTGGTGCGTACTGTGGACATTATTAGGCAAGCGTTTTGGTGGTCCACGCTGCGGCGGGACGTGCAGGAGTACGTGAAGGCTTGCCAAACATGTGCCCGTAATAAACCCCCTCTCCCCCGCGCTGGTCTCCTTCACCCCCTCCCCGTCCCCAGCCGGCCCTGGTCCTACATCGCCATGGACTTTGTCACTGGTCTCCCCCCTTCCCATGGTAACACCGCCATATTGACCATTGCGGACAGATTTTCCAAGGCTATGCATCTGGTTCCTCTCCCCAAGCTGCCTTCCGCCTCCAAGACTGCTGAATTACTGTCCTACCACATTATCAGGCTGCACGGTATTCACATGGACATTGTGTCTGACCGGGGTACTCAGTTCATCTCACGGGTATGGAAGTCATTCTATCACTGCCTTGGCACCACTGTCAGCCTCACCTCCGGTTATCACCCACAGAGCAATGGGCAGGCTGAGCATGCCAACCAGTCCCTGGAGGCTGCGCTTCGTTGCATGGCAGCCGATGACCCTTCTTCATGGAGCTCCCATTTGACCTGGGTGGAGTATTTGTTGAATTCCACGGTGTCTTCAGCCAAGGGGCGATTGCCATTTGAAGCTTCCATAGGTTACATCCCCCCTCTGCTATCTATAGTGGGGTAAAAAAGTATTTAGTCAGCCACTAATTGTGCAAGTTCTCCCACTTCATCACTGCTCTAGAGGAGATCTGCATGGAGGAATGGGCTAAAATACCAGCAACAGTGTGTGAAAACCTTGTGAAGACTTACAGAAAACGTTTGACCTCTGTCATTGCCAACAAAGGGTATATAACAGTATTGAGATGAACTTTTGTTATTGACCAAATACTTATTTTCCACCATTATTTGCAAATAAATTCTTTAAAAATCAGACAATGTGATTTTCTGGATTTTTTTCCCTCATTTTGTCTCCCATAGTTGAGGTTTACCTATGATGAAAATTGGAGACCTCTCTCATCTTTTAAGTGGAAGAACTTGCACAGTTGGTGGCTGACTAAATACTTTTTTACCCCACTGTATCATGGAGAGAGAGGTAGCGGTGCCATCCGTGGGGGCCCATTTTCGTCGCTGCTGCCAGGCCTGGAGGTCTACCAGAGCGGCTCTCCTTCGTTCCACTGAGCGCAATTGGCGCTATGCTGATCGCAAGAGGGTCCCGACGCCGGAGTACAAGACTGGACAGCAGGTCTGGGTGGCCACGGATCAGGTCCCGCTCAAAACTGAGTCTCGGAAGCTCACTCCCCGGTTCATGGGCCCCTTCCGCCGTCACCAACAACGTAGGCGACTCTGCTGTCTGGCTCCAGCTCCCACGGGCGCCCCACGCGCACCCAACTTTCTGTGTCTCCAAGGTCAAGCCTCTCTCCTCCAGCTCCCTCTGCCCCCCCCCCCGAAGCCGCCTCCTCCTCCTCGGATCCTCGACGGTCACATTACCCACGTCACGGTGTCTTCAGGGATTTGGTGCACTCGCCAGCCTGTTGCCCTTCCACGATGCAGCTCATCTACTCCACCCGGTCAGACTCCACGTCTCATTCCCCTACCAGCAGTTCCGACCTGCTGGTTCCTCTCCTTCACTGGGTTCTGAGCCAGTCACTCCTCTCCTCCCACGTAAGTGGTGTAAATTAGATTTCCATTATTCCCCTCCATTCCTCATTAATCAGCCTCGTCTCACCCTCTACAGGTTTGCTGCTCCTCTGGCGAGTGACTGATTTTTCTCCCAAGTTTGCGGTTTTGAAAATTCAATAAAGGGTCAAACGTTCCTTGTGTGTGTTCTTTTGGTGACTGCACTTTGCACTCAGGCTGATTGGCCGGTCAATATGACAGTCGCCAAATGTTATGTCCATAATCCGTAGCCCAATGATGAGGCTGGAGGTGCAATAGAACTGAACTTTATTGTGCAAATTCACAGAGACAAGGCGCTTCTATACAAGCAGAGGCGAAGGTCAAAAGAGACCGTGCCTCTTCCGCCTTGGCCTTTTATACTCAGGGTGGTGGCGGAACCGGAAAGGTGGAGCCACCACCCTCATCATACAATAACACAATATCTTAATATTTTAATATACAACAATAACAACACATATTTGAGAACGGCTGTCCAGGACCTTACAGCCACCGTTCAAAGTTTGAGCAAAGATCTTGTCGCATTGAAGATAAAACTGGAAGAGCAAAGCAGAATGCACCAGCCAGGAGTGCATGGCTACAGACACTCTCATGGGTCTCCTTCACGTTATGGGCATAGTCCAGGTAGATACACTGAGACCCGCAATGCACGTCTCTCCTCAAGATGCTCCCCCTCCTCCTCACCTGAATTTAACTATCGGCATTCACCAACCCACAAT
This sequence comes from Pholidichthys leucotaenia, assembly GCA_020510985.1. Classification (NCBI taxonomy): domain Eukaryota; kingdom Metazoa; phylum Chordata; class Actinopteri; order Cichliformes; family Pholidichthyidae; genus Pholidichthys; species Pholidichthys leucotaenia. The sequence goes on from CM035837.1 coordinate 97,547,676, forward strand.
AACAGAGCTGGAAAATACCAGTGCTCATACAGCCCAAATGCGGCAACATACTCAGCGGACAAATCACGTAGCCAAGAATTCTGTTACTCTCCAGAACAGTATGATAACAGAAGTGGAGCTTGCGGCTCTCCTTCAAGACCCCCTTTGAGCTCGCGTCAGAGGAGCCCAAGTCCCCGCCATACACGTTTCATTTCAGGACCATCAGACGGGCAGCCATGGGTTCCAACACCTGGTTTGTGGCCATCAGCAGCACTCACACTATATGACTGCCTGAGCCCAGACACCTCTCATCAGCGAAACGGGGACTAGCTGAAGACGTGGGGCACTCTTCAGCTGGGTCCTTACGGCGCAAATGAAATTGACAGATCTGCACCGCACATCAGTATTGCTTTGCTGCCCTCTAGTGACAATAGAGGTACTACATTTTTCCCTACTGAAAATCAAAACGCTGTTGCAGCGGTAGATGAAATGCCCTTTTCTTCATATGTAAACGGACTTGTTGGGGATACAGATGTACACATTCTGTTAGACTCAGGCTCCCATATCTCATTTATCAGTGAAGCAACCAGAATGTCCATTCCAGTACTAGGCAAAAAGCCCCCTATGAAGCACTACATTCTGTCTAAAGCAGTCACTGGTCACAGTTTGGATACTTTGTGTTACGTTAAATGGTGACTGAAGGTGAATGCAGCATCATGTAGCACTGTCATCCAAGACAAATTTCCCATGAGGGACAATAAAGTTTATTCTGATTCTGATTTAGGCACCACTGATGTGGCTCCGAAATTAGGCTCCCATACATTCCATCATAACATGCAGGTGATGAGGAATGTCACTCAAAACACACTGTTGGACCTAGACTCTCTACAGCTCCATAAGGCTGTCTTAGATATGGGCAAGAGTGTATGTAGTCTTTATGGGGAGGAACTGCCACTATTAAAAACTATGCAGCTGGCCCCTGAAAATTGTACGGCAGAGGTTATGGAATGCACAGTCATACCCCCACGTTGTGAAATGAACTGTAAGATCACATTAAACCCTCCCACAATCACTGCTGGCATCCCAGACAACTATGATGGCTGCCTAGAGCCACACCAGATGGACATTGAGGGCATAGCAGTGGCACACACCTTGACAACGGCAGTAAATGGTGTGACTACAGTGTGCCTACTGAATCCTTGATAGTCCCATCACCCTGCAGCCAGGTATGCACATAGGACAGTTCATCCCTGTGTCACAAGATGACAGTGTCAGAGTCTGCCCCTGTATGCAATGCATCTGACGGCCCTTTACAAGCACGCAAAGCAACAAACCCAGCCCAAATCTCTGACAAATTGCCATTTGATGTTCAGTGTGGTGCTCTGACTGCCTCTGAGGGATCTCAACTGACCGAACTGTTCCTGTGTTATCACAATGTGTTCAGTAAAAGCCCTACAAATTTTGGCGGAACTGACACTGTCAAACACAAAATTCACACAAATGATTCACCCCCCGTTAGAAAACATGCCTATCATACCTTACCCCAGATGCAGGAGGTGATTCAGTCACATTTGAACGACATGTTAGACAAAAGACTTGTTGAAATCAGCCATAGTTGCTGGGCAGACCCTGTTGTAATGGTGCGAAAAAAGGATGACTCATGGCATTTTTGTGTTGATTATAGGGGTTTGAATGCTGTGACCACTGAAGATGCGCATCCTTTGCCCAGAACAGATGATACCTTGGATGCATTACGGGGCTCATCGGTGTTCAGTACTATGGACCTTTCATCAGGGTATTGGCAGGTGCAGTTGGATGAGCAAGACAAAGCCAAAACAGCTTTTACTGCTGGTAGGGGTCTTTACCAGTTCTGTGTTATGCCCATGGATTTTGTGAATGCTCCCCCAACATTTCAGCATTTGATGCAGCTGGTATTACAAGGCCTCTCTTGGAAAACATGTCTCGTCTCTTTAGATGACATTATTGTATACAGCCCCAGTTTTTCCATGCATTTGCAGCATCTTAGAGAGGTGTCTGATCGTCTAAGAGCTGACATGTTTAGGACCCAGGAGACAGACACTGACACGGGTAGATAGTAACAATAATCCTTTTATTGAAGAGTGAGAGTGTGTAGTGCGTGAGTGAGTGCAAGTATAGTGTCCTGGTCGCTGGAGCTGAGCAGTCCGGATGGAGACCTGGCCACCCTGTAACACACAAGCAGATACAATTACCGCTGTTCAGCACTCGTGAGTAATCGTAGGTGAAAGGGCTTACTTGGGTGATCCACAGGTAGCGTCCTGCTGACTTCCAGCGGCCGTGCAACGTGGAGGTGAATGTGCTCGTGGCTGTGGTAGTGAATCCGCCTGTTGCTGTGGTTATGGCAGTTCCTGTGATGGTGACGGCAGTGATTCCACTGACCGTGACGATGACAGTTCTGATAGTGACGATGACAGAGATTCCACTGATCGTGGTGATGATGGCTCCTGCAGCTGAGACAATAGTAGCTCTTGCAGCTGAGGAGTGAGACGTACCCGTAGCAGAGGTGGTAGCGAGGAGCTACGTGGCTGAAGAGGCAACGCCCCGTCGGCTGGGGAAGCTGGTCCGCCGCCTGGGCGGTCCACCTGTGCACAGGGGTAAAGGCAAGGAGTTGAGTAACACACAGTTCTCTTACGTGGTTGTTCCTGATGAGGCATTCTTGACGTAGCTTGAAAACGAAGCTCTGGTTCATGCTCCGATGAGGAGGACAGACGACTCCATGACGGGCTGTCAGCAACGCTGGCTTTTAACAGCCGCTGATTGGCACCTGTTGGTCTGTGCGCAGCTGGGACTGATGAAGCCAATGACGGCCCAGAGGCCGCCATGACAGTACTCCCCCCTCTAGCAGTGCCTCCAGGCACCTGCCCAATTCTACCTGGATTCGCCCGATGGAAGTCGCGGATCAGCTGTTTATCCAGGATCAACGCTGGGCGAATCCAAGAATGATCCTCCGGTCCAAAGCCCTCCCAGTCCACCAAATACTGAAGACCACGACCTTGCCTGCGAACGTCCAGGATGGCAGTCACCCCCCAGGCCGGATGGCCATCGATCATCCTCGGGGGGGCGGGGGCCGCAGGAGGCGGGCACAGGGGGTCAGAGACGTACGGTTTGACCTGGGAGACATGAAAGGTGGGGCAGATGCGCATCGAAGAGGGGAGAGACAGGCGCACAGACACAGGATTAATAATACGAGTGATGGTGTAGGGACCAATGAAGCGCTTGGTAAGCTTACGCTTCTCAGCCGGTACACCAATATTCCGGGTTGACAACCAAACCTTCTGACCCACCTTGTAGTCCGGGGCGGGTCTCCTATGCCGGTTGGCCACCTGGATGTTGCGTTTTGTAGTCTTCAACAGGGCTTGGCGGGCGATGAGCCAAACTCGCCGACAGCGCTTGATGTGGGCTTGGACCGAGGGAACCGCTACCTCCCTCTCTTCCTCCGGGAACAGCGGTGGATCAAACCCAGATGACACCCTGAAGGGGGAGATGCCCGTAGCCGTAGAGACCGTGGTGTTATGGGCGTACTCAATCCAAGGAAGATACTTGCTCCAGGAGGATGAGCAGGAGGAGATGACACAGCGCAATGCGGCCTCAAGCTCCTGGTTAGCCCGCTCACACTGGCCATTGCTCTGGGGATGATAACCAGAGGAGAGGCTGGCTGTGGCTCCCAGCGCCGCACAGAAAGCCTTCCAGACCTGCGAGACAAACTGTGGTCCCCGGTCCGACACTATGTCGGCGGGGATGCCGTGGAGACGGACCACATGTTGAACGAGGAGGTCCGCTGTTTCCTGGGCTGAAGGCAAACCCCGAAGAGGCACAAAATGGGCTGCCTTTGAGAAACGGTCCACAATGGTTAAAACTGTAGTGAAATTATCCGAGGTGGGCAAACCAGTCACAAAATCCATAGCAACGTGGGACCAGGGGCGGGAAGGGACCGGCAACGGGTGCAACAGGCCCGCCGGGGGGGATGATGTCGTCTTCCCGGTGGCGCACTGAGCGCAAGCCCGGATGTAACCTACAACGTCCTTCTGTAGCCCTGGCCACCAGAAGGTCCTCTGGAGAAGGTCCACAGTCCGGCCCACCCCTGGATGACAAGCCAACTTGGAGGCGTGACCCCACTCAATCACTTGGCCCCGAATGGCACGTGGAACAAACAGGCGCCCCCCCCCCCCGGGTCCGGCTCAGTCCTCTGAGCCCGGCGAGCCGTCTTGCAGATACCCCAGGACAGAGCGCCCACGACGCAGGAGGGCGGCAGGATAGGAGTTTTCTGGTCCTCAGAGGATGGTGCGTCAAACTGCCGCGAGAGGGCATCCGGCTTACCGTTCTTGCTTCCCGGCTGGTAAGTGATGGAGAAATTGAACCGGCCGAAGAAGAGGGACCAACGAGCCTGGCGTGCGTTCAGGCGCTTCGCCGTCCTGAGGTATTCCAGGTTACGATGATCAGTCCATACCACGAACGGTTGAGCAGCCCCCTCCAGCCAGTGTCTCCACTCCTCCAAAGCGAGCTTCACTGCCAGCAGCTCCCTGTCTCCTATGCTGTAATTTCTCTCTGCTGGAGATAGACGATGAGAGAAGTAAGCACATGGGCGAATCTTACCATCCTCGGGAGAGCGTTGGGAGAGTACCGCTCCTACCCGAGTCAGAGGCGTCCACTTCCACCAAGCACTGCAGCTTCGGGTCCACCTGAGTTAGGACCCGGGCCGAAGCGAACTCCCTCTTCAGTTTCTCAAATGCTCCGGCTGCCTCCTCACTCCAGCAAAACGGGGTCTTAGGGGAGGTGAGCGCAGTCAGAGGGCGAGCAATATTACCAAAATTGGGCACAAACCTCCTATAGAAATTAGCAAAACCCAGGAATCCTTGAAGCTGCTTCCTGGAGGTGGGTGCAGGCCAATCCACTACTGCCTTGACCTTGGCCGGGTCAGGGAGCACCTGGTTCCGGGCTATTATGAACCCTAGGAAGGAGGTTTGGTCAGTATGGAACTCACATTTCTCGGCTTTGACGAACAGTTGATTCTCCAGGAGGCGCTGTAGTACCTTACAAACATGCACCTGATGCTCTTCTAGTGTGCGAGAGAAGATCAGAATGTCGTCAAGATATACAAACACAAATGAGTTCAGGAAGTCCTGCAAAACGTTGTTTATTAAACGCTGGAAGACGGCCAGAGCATTGGTTAACCCAAACGGCATTATAAGATACTCAAAATGCCCGCTTGGGGTCCGGAAAGCCGTCTTCCACTCGTCACCTTCTCTTATGCGCACTAGGTGGTAAGCATTCCTGAGGTCTAACTTAGTAAACCAGGATGCCCCCTGGAGGGAGTCAAAGGCAGTGTTCATCAAGGGCAGAGTGTATTTGTCTTTTACCGTTATTTTGTTGAGACCCCGGAAGTCGATGCAGGGGCGTAATGAGCCGTCCTTCTTCCCGACGAAGAAGAACCCGGCTCCCACAGCCGAAGACGATGGGCGGATGATTCCAGAGGCCAGGGACTCCTTGATGTATGTGTCCATAGCCTCGCGCTCCGGGGCTGATAGACTGTATAGGCGGCTAGCAGGAAGAGGGGCCCCAGCCTTCAGATTAATTGCGCAGTCGTAAGGGCGATGGGGGGGTAGAGACAACGCCCGAGACTTGCTAAAAACTAACCCCAGGTCATGGTAAACCTCCGGTACCTTGGACAGGTCTGGTGGTGATGAAAGGGGCGGAGGCACCTTGACCAACGAGGCGCACGCCGCAGATTGGAGACAGGCACTCAGGCAGAACGTACTCCACGCTGAAATGCTCCCTGCTTGCCAGTCAATGGTGGGGTTTTGCAATCGAAGCCAGGGGTACCCCAGGATGACGGGCGAAGAAGAGACGGGCAGGACGAGGAACCTAATCTCCTCCCTGTGATTTCCTGACACAATTATCGAAACTGGGGCCATCTGATGGGCGACAGTGGTCAGGGACGCCTTGGACAGGGCGATGAGTTTGACAGGGGGATCCAGAGTCTGACAGCTAAGGCCCATCCGGGTTGCCAGGTCTCTAGAAATAAAATTCTGCTCAGCTCCTGAGTCTATTAATGCCAGTGTGGAGTGTTCTGTATGTGCATGGATCAATCTGATGGGTAGACGGCAACTAGTAAGGGGTTCTTCTGAATTCTTGCCCGTGAATCCCCCTACTGCGATCCACGGGCCTTCCCTTTTAACCTACTGGGACACTCGAAAACCCCGTGTGACTCTTTCCCACAGTAGAAACAGAGGCCCAGATCCCTGCGGCGCTGTCTCTCAGCTGCTGACACTTTAGACTGACCTATAACCATAGCCTCTTGATCCGGGGATTCCTCTGACGCTGGTAGAGCGAGAAGAGGAGAGTTAGAGACGCGAGGGCGGGGTTTAACCGAACGGGAAGCAGCTCGCCGTTCGGCCGCCCGCTCCCTTATTCTGCTATCCAGGCTAACCGTTAGGGCAATCAAATCACGCAAGTTGTCCGGTTTATCCCGTGCCGCTAATTCATCTTTTAACTCATCATTTAGACTGCGCAGGAAAATACCACACAGTGATGGCTCCCCCCACCCAATCTCTGCGGCCAGGACCCGGAAGTCAATAGCGTAGTCAGCAGCTGATCTCTTTCCCTGCTGTAGGCTCAACAGCCGTTCTGTCAACACCTCACCCCTATCAGTATGATCAAACACGGACATGAATTCTGTCACAAACTCCTGGTAAGTCAGCATGGAGTAGCTTGGTTTAGCCATGATGGAATATGCCCAATCTAAAGCTCTACCTACTAACAAATTAATGACATAACCAATCCTGTTTGAGTCTAAGACGAAATCTCCCGGAACGCGGAGAAAAACTGATTCACATTGTAATATGAATCCTCGGGCTTCCCCGAGTTTTCCGCTGAACCGGGCAGGAGTGGGAACAGGGGTGAGGCGAGGGGTCGAAGAGGTGTTAGCTTGACCTGACACTGAGCCTGCAGGGGCTGAAATATTTGCGGTCGGGGAGAACGTCTGGTGTCCTTCCAGACGATCCAGCCGACTGTTAATTAAGGTTAACTGATTAAGGATTACTGTCTGCTGGTGTGCTAACAAATCTACCTGAGCGCTAAGAGTGTTGAGTTTGCGTGACAGTGAACTGTCTGCTGGGTCAACGTGACGGAGTCATACTGACATGTTTAGGACCCAGGAGACAGACACTGACACGGGTAGATAGTAACAATAATCCTTTTATTGAAGAGTGAGAGTGTGTAGTGCGTGAGTGAGTGCAAGTATAGTGTCCTGGTCGCTGGAGCTGAGCAGTCCGGATGGAGACCTGGCCACCCTGTAACACACAAGCAGATACAATTACCGCTGTTCAGCACTCGTGAGTAATCGTAGGTGAAAGGGCTTACTTGGGTGATCCACAGGTAGCGTCCTGCTGACTTCCAGCGGCCGTGCAACGTGGAGGTGAATGTGCTCGTGGCTGTGGTAGTGAATCCGCCTGTTGCTGTGGTGATGGCAGTCCCTGTGATGGTGACGGCAGTGATTCCATTGACCGTGACGATGACAGTTCTGATAGCGACGATGACAGAGATTCCACTGATCGTGGTGATGATGGCTCCTGCAGCTGAGACAATAGTAGCTCTTGCAGCTGAGGAGTGAGACGTACCTGTAGCAGAGGTGGTAGCGAGGAGCTACGTGGCTGAAGAGGCAACGCCCTGTCGGCTGGGGAAGCTGGTCCGCTGCCTGGGAGGTCCACCTGTGCACAGGGGTAAAGGCAAGGAGTTGAGTAACACACAGTTCTCTTACATGGTTGTTCCTGACGAGGCGTTCTTGACGTAGCTTGAAAACGAAGCTCTGGTTCATGCTCCGATGAGGAGGACAGACGACTCCGTGACGGGCTTCTTCTTCTTCTTCTTCTTCTTCTGTTTTTTGGCGGGGGCACCCAACTTAAAGGCGCATTACCGCCATCCAGCGTTGGAGTGTGGACCAGACATTATACCCCAAGGGAGGAGAAAAAAAAAAACAAAAAAAACAAAAAAACCCACTATATTCTATTAATTAATCCCGTATCTTTAAGGAAGACCAACAACTTTCTTACCCCATCTCCCACCACCATGCTTAGGTTAACATCACCCACCCCTAATCCTCTAATTCCCTCCACTAATCTGTCTCTCTCCTGGGTATACTTCTGGCAGTGGAAAATGACATGCTCCACACTTTCTTCCTCTCTCTCACAATAATCGCACATCCCTGTCGGGTGCTTACCTACCAGATGCAAAGTTTTATTTAGCCTAGTGTTCCGTGACGGGCTGTCAGCAACGCTGGCTTTTAACAGCCGCTGATTGGCACCTGTTGGTCTGTGCGCAGCTGGGACTGATGAAGCCAATGACGGCCCAGAGGCCGCCATGACAAGAGCAGCTGATTTAAAACTCAAACCATCAAAGTGTCACTTTGCTTAAGAAGAAGTGTCATTTCTAGGGCGTGTAGTCTCTGCAGCTGGTCTGAAACCTGACTTCAAAAACTTTCAGAAAGTACAGGACTGGCCCACTCCTGAGAACCCCACTGAAGTCAGAGCATTTCTCAGCTTATGTTCATATTACCACTGTTTCATCTATCATTATGCTAAGTTGTCCGAACCTCTGCATAGCCCCACTCAGAAAGGGAAACCATTTGTCTGGACTGAAATTGAACAGTCTGCTTCTGACTGCCTTCGTCATGCCCTAACTCATATACCCATTCTCTCCTACCCAGATTTCTCATGAGAATTCCTGCTTTTTACTGATGCATCCAACACAACCTTTGGGTATATGTTATCGCAGGTGAATGATGGAATATGGAAAAAGTCAGTGTCTACGGTAGCCACGCCCTGACTCGGACTGAGAGATGCTGATCCACCTATGACAGGGAGCTGTAGGCTGTTGTGTGGTCTATTCATCACTTTTGGTAATATTTGACTGGACACCATTTTCACATCATCACGGTTCACAAACCTCTTCATGGTTTGCAAAAAATGGCCCTGGACTGTGACCCAACAGGATGTAAAACAAGGTGGGCTCTCAAAATAGACCCCTATGACTGGACGGTTGAACACAGGGAAGGCAGTAAACATGCTAATGCTGATTCTATGTCACATTGACCATAACCCACGAGGGTCACTGAATCTGTAAAAGCACAGCTCAAGCAGTCCCACAAGAAGAAGCACCTGAGCAGGGGCCCATTCCCCTGACAGCCAGCCTTTTAAGCACTGTTTCTGCTGCTACACACGTTGATCAAGCACCCACACTTCCAAAAACATCACAATCTGAGCAGGTGGTAAATGTGGAGCCTGAAATGCCCACCAATTATTCCTTCCTATACAGGGACCGTAACCATCTCATCCAAGCTCAGCGAGATGACCTGATATCAAAAACTGTCACTGAGTGGGTGCTGACATACTATACCAGGCCACCATTTGCTAAATTCAAATACAGTTCACCTGAGCACAAACATTTTTGGAGAGAGTTCCCAAAGCTTATTATTGTTGACTCTATTCTGTGTAAAAATGTAAAAATGACACCCTCCAGGTGACCCAGTGTTACAGATTGTGATCCCTAGCAGCTTACAAAGATAAGTGTTTCCAACACTACATGGACATTCACTCACTGGCCATTTTAGTGCTGAAAAGATATTGCAGAGTGCCCTGGGTAGATGTTACTGGCCACATATGGCATGTGACATAAATGAATGGTGCCTGCAGTGTGTTGCCTGTGAAGCACAGAGGCCACAGACTCCACAGCAACAAGCTCCAATGCAAAATGTGGTTACTTCAATGCCTTTTGAGAAAATAGCCACAGACCTGACAGAGCTGCCTCTCACCCATTGAGGTAATAGGTACATCCTTGCCATAATGGACTATTTCACAAAGTACCTCAACCTGTAAGCCTTCCCTGATCAAAAAGCAGTTACTGTGGCAAAATGTTTGTTCGAAGACTATATCAGCTGCCATGGTGTGCCACAATACCTGCACACTGACCAAGGGTGCCAGTTTGACTCAGATTTGGTAAAATGTCTATGTTCACTTTTGGGCATTCACAAAACAAGAACATCTCCATATCATGCTATGTCAGATGGCATGGTGGAACGGGCCAACAGATCCATAACGAATCAGTTAGCGAAGTATCTTTTCACCAAAGGCAGAGAATGGTATGAGCACCTTAAACAAGTTGAGTTTGCTTATAACACCACTGTCCACTCCTCCACCAAACACACGCCCTTCTTCTTAGCTCATGGAAGAGAGGCTCGTCTGCCCACCAACCTCATCCTTGGGGAAACCCCTGGAGCTTCAGGAAATACACAAGGTGCGCCACATGACTATACTCACTCTGTTGTAAAAAAACAAAAAAACAAAACGATTCTTTCCACTCTGCTGCGCGTAATATTGCCGCTGCAGGTGCCCAGCAGAAGTATTACTATGATCGTAACAAGAGACACATGGCTTATGAAGCAGGGGACCTGGTTTGGGTTGATGTCCCCTCTCTTGCTAGGCACAAACTGTCTCCCAGATGGACAGGCCCTTTCAAAGTCCTACGGAGGCTAGACTTTGGTACAGATGACAATGGTGTGGTCTATGAGCTGTTGGATATGCTAAACCCCAGAGGCAAACCAAAAGTCATTCACTACAGCCGTCTCAAGCCTTATCGATCCTCATGGTTTGTAGCACTCCCATTGCCCCAAACCACTGAACCAGCACCACCTTCTGCCCCTAGCCCTTTTACACCACCTCTCACTGCATACGCAGGTTCGAGGCCTTATGAGTATCAATACCCAACCCCTGCTTCACTTTAAGTGCCTGATGTTCCCCATGTACAGAAGCCGCCATATGAACATGTTCCAGTGAGAAAAGATTCACCAGCTGTGCCTCCACAACAGCCACCTGTTGTTGTTGTTCAACCTCCCTCACAAAGGAAGACCGGGTCAGGACTTTGTGTTTTCATGGCCACAGCTTTACAGAACTGACATCTTCACTGTTTAGTTTTCACCATTGACCTCACATGCAGACATAAGCAGACTGAACTTAAAAAAAAAACCTCTGTACAACCCAGTTCTGCTTTTATAGTTTGGTAGTTTTCCCTGACAGATGTGCAGTACTAGATTTTCTTTGTTGTTGTTGTTGTGAAGCGAGGACGCTTCTTTTGTGAAGGGGGAGGTAGTGTAAGAGGTCAATTTGACAAAACAGGCATTTCTTTATTTAAGAAGTAATTTTCATGGTTACTGAGATTGAAGTTAATTTGTTTAAATGTTATACTTAAACACTTTAATGAATAATTTAGTTTTGTTTATCTTGTTTTTCTCTTTTGTTGTGTTGGTCTGGCAAGAGAAAGTACACAGAATGGAGGAGGCTTTTATTGTGAAGGAGGGGTGATGGGAGTGAAGCGTGGAGGATCTGTGGCTTGAGAACGGTTGGTGCAGCTATGGCTTGTTATTAAAGTTATGGGAAGAGCTCAAATGGACTCGTGCTTGTGGCAGAAGTAATAACCCTCAACTTTTACCCACACAAGCTTACATAAATGCCAGTTTAGAGTCTTGCATGTCATAGTACTGTATGCTGTGGACAAACTTCCATCACAGAATCATTTTGCCAGAATAGTTCTCTGCATGTATTTGTTATTAAGATAAGATAAGCCTTTATTAGTCCCACAACGGGGAAATTCCAGGATTGCAACAGCACAGGGATAGGAACACTCAGAGCAACAATCAGAAGGCAAGAAAAAAAAAAGCAAGCAAGAGCAGCTAATATACATATGTACATATTACTATAAATATATATATATACACACAGACACAGTGTAGAGCATTGTAGCTGGATGGGATAAATATATGAGTATATAAACACACAGTACGGAGCATTGCAGCTAGGTGGAAAAAATATGTAAATATATAAACACACAGTGCGGAGCAATGTAGCTAGATGGAATGAATATATAGATATATAAATATAAACATAAACATAAACACACCCAGTGCGGAGCATTGTAGCTAGAGGGAATAAATATGTAAATGTATAAACACACACAGTGCAGAGCATTGTTGCTAGGTGGGATGAAACAGCATAACCGTCTATTTAGTTATCCTACATGGTATGATTATGTGCCCATACATATTCTCACCCTCCGTAGCTACCGGTATTTTCCTAGTTGTATGCCGGAGGGGACCATTGTGTAAGTCTATTGCATCTTTTGCATTCAAAAAACTATTAGGTTGTCACGTCTTTTTGCTATCTCTGCGAGCAGCCCTGCTTAGGTTGTACAGTCTGACAGCCGTTGGTAGGAAGGACCTGCGAAACCTCTCGGTTGTGCACCTGGGATGATGTAGTCTGCTGCTAAATGAGCTCCTCAGTGCATTCAGTATGTCCTGCATAGGGTGGAACTCGGACTCCAGCAGAGATGACAGTTTAGCCACCGTCCTTCTCTCTCCTATTTCCTCCACCGGATCAAGGCGCTGCCCCAGGACGGAGCTAGCTTTCTTGATCAGTTTGTTCAGTCTCTTCCTATCGGCTGCAGTAATGCCACTGCCCCAGCAGACCACTCCAAAAGTGATGGCTGATGCCACCACTGTGTCATAGAATGTCTTCAGCAGCGCCCCTTGTACACCAAATGACCTGAGTCTCCTCAGTAGGAACAGCCTGCGCTGTCCCTTCTTGTAGAGTGCGTCAGTATTGTGTGACCAGTCTAGTTTATTGTTCAGATGAACACCCAGGTACTTGTAGGATGTCACCATCCCGATGTCTGTTCCCTGTATATTTACTGGTGCTGTGAGGGGTTGTCCTTGCCTGCGGCAGTCCACCACCAGCTCCTTAGTTTTCCTCGCGTTGATCTGGAGGCAGTTCCGATGGCACCAGTCCATGAAGTCCTGGATAAGCCCTCTGTACTCAGCTTCATCTCCATTGGAGATTGTTGTGTCTGCTGAATACAGTCTTTTACAGAGGCCCTTCTCTAATAAGAACGCATATTTTTCTTTCTCCTTATCCAGATAGCAGAATTTACATTCAAATTAATATTGCCTCGGGGGACCCAATTTAGGGTTAGTCACTCTGTGTTTGCCTTGGGTGGTCTGAGATTTCCTGCACATTTACAATCAAAAGTGGGCAGCAATTAGCCCTTATTTCCGGCCTTTCAGTTGCCTTATGTCTAGATGAGAAAATACTTCAGTAAATTTGTGCCAAGCTCCACAGCTGAAATGCACCTCTATCACATAAATGTGGCTTTGATTATGCTAAATGTACTGCTCACACAAATGTTTCAGTTGTATGTTGTTATTTTGTTCTTCCACAGGGCCTCAGATTGCATGCAGTATCGTCATAGTTTGCATCTTATTTCACTGCTATGACTGGATGTCGACAGTACAGTCAGAGAGAAAATGTTCCTCACTGGAATGTTATTTCTGGTGGCGAGCTGGTCCAGACCACACATCTGAGGGGGAGGCCAGGGAAAGTTTGGAGGAAATGGGTGTTGAGGACTCCTCCTATATCTTGCTCCACATTCCTCCTCTCTGCTTTCCTCTTCTAGTACTGGATATAGAACTTCTGTAAGGAAGTAAAGAGCAGAAAGGAGATTTGCAAACAAATAAGGGAGCAATTAATCAAAGCATCACCAAGAGATTGAAACTAAGGGTGAGATTTTTATATCAAAAACTCATTTTTGCTGTGGTACTAATATCTTTTTGGACTGATCCATCTGATGTCAGAAAAGATGTAGGTCCCACCAGAGGTTGTGCCAGATTTTTTTTTGTGATGTCATTTTGACAGAATTGTAAAAAAATCTGTCATAATCTATTATTAAACGTCATTTTAACTGATTTTAATTAGATCACCCTCATGTAATCTGTCAAATTGGTACAGCTTTCAGATTTTTCTGTCACTGCTGAAAAAACAATTTGTCAAAGGACAGGAAGGACAGTTTTCAGTTAAAGCCAAACCAGGAGATAGGATTTAATTATTTGAGCTTTATTGATGCATTTCTGTTCTTACACATCATAATTTGCTTGCAGTTTTTTTTTCTGTTCATCATATTTTTGTTGTGCAGTCATTACTGTAGTGCTGCCTTTTGTTCCATAAGATGCCATAGTATGTAATCAATGCTTCTAAAGTATAATAGCGAAAGCATTTTCCTTATAATGCCAAAGTTAGAATGAAAAGACGAACATGAAAGCTGCACAATTTTTTAAAAAAAAAGTAAAATATGTTTCGGTGAATTTTGATATAAACATGAAAATTTGAAAAATATGTTTGAACTGCTCCAGTAAGCCATCACTTATTAAAAATAAAACAAGTCAAAACTCAGTACATTTGGGTGAATATCTAAAAAGCTGTATTTTTAAGTGAATTTACTTCTTTTTAGCAGCTGAGAGAAGTGAAACAAAGGAGTCTTTCTTAATATTTTGACTTCCCCTTTGTGAGTCATAAATATTTCCAATGGAAAAGTCATATATGTTGTCATCATTATAAAAGTCTTGTTTACTGCCATCTCCTTTGTGTAGTTTTACTATCTCCACCAAGGAGGTAATGTAATGATGTCGGTTTGTTTGTTGGTTTGTTGGTTTATGAAGAGGATTATGCAAAAACTATTGGACAGATTTTGATGAAATTTTTAAATTGAGGTTGCCCTTGGGCTGTGGATGAACCCATTAGATTTTGGAGGTGATCCAGGTCAGGATGAAGATGCTGGGTCACTTTTTCACTTTCTTTAACATTGAAAGACAGGGCCTTGGCAGAAGTATGCGTTCATGAAAGAAATAGAGGGCACGCACAGAGCACATATCTCTGCCAAGGCCTTATCTCGCATCATTAAAGAAAGTGAAAAAGTGACCCAGAATCCGCATCCTGACCCAGACCACCTTCAAAATGTAAATGGGTTCTATAGCCCAAGGACCACCTCTGGTGAAGATTTCCTTAAAATCCAACCAGTGTGGAGGATGAAAGCAGACGAGACATGAGCTGACGACACAGAGGTTTATTTCACCTCCAACACAGAACAGAATAAATCTGAGTGCCAAAGCGATCTGCTTTATATATTTTCTCCCCGCCTCTGGCATTCAGGGTAAACACATTTACTGCTGTTTTGGGGACATCCTCTGTGTGCACCGGGACCCGGTGGTAACCGCAGACCAGATCCACTTTTGAAAAAATGCGCGTCCCAGCCAGGTGCACGGAAAAATCCTGGATGTGCGGAATGGGGTAACGATCGTGTTCTGTGGCATTATTTAAACATCAGAAATCGCTGCATGGCTGCCACGACCCATTGGTCTTGGGCACCATGTGCAGCAGGGATGCCCAAGGGCTGTTGGAGGGCCTAACGATGCCTAAGTGTTCTAAGTTAGCAAACTCCTCGCCCGTGATGGCTAGTTTAGCCGCATCCAGGTGGCGAGGGTGCACAAACACGGCCGGACCTTTCGTGGTGATAAAATACTCGACCCCGTGCTTGGCTACTGTAACGGAAAAAGTGGACACCGTGAGTGCTGGGAACTCGGAAAGCAAACACTGGTACTTACCGCCTGGAGCTAGAATATTTGCATGTGTTGGTGGCCCAACTCTCCGAGCTGTGCAGGGCAAGGAGGAAAAAGATATAGCGTCCACTAAACGCATGTTGGCAGCATCAACTAGTAGTCCATGAGCACACAGAAAATCAGCAGCTAAGATGGGGACCAAACATACAGCTACCACAAAGTCCCACTGGTAACTGCATCCATGTAAACATACAATCACTGTCTTTTCTCCAAACGTCCTGATGCGGGATCCGTTTGCAGCTGTTAAAGACGGCCCACAGCCTTCTGCCAGCCTGTCTGTGCTGACTGGCAAAATGAGGCTCTTCTGGGAGCCACAGTCTACCAGAAAACGTGTCCCCGAACGTGTGTCCATGGTGAAAAGCAGGTTTGCCCTGTCGCCAGCAGTCGCAGCTGCTACTGACCGCTGCCTGTCCCGTTTCCCAGCTTCTTGAAGTGGCACGGCGGCAGACAACGTTGTGCTTCCTTGCCAAAATGGTGGTGATAAAAACACAGCGTCCCGGTCCTGTTTCTGCGGGTGGCCATCCCGGCCACCACCATTGGCTCCTCGACCTCGCTGGGCTCCGCCAGAGATCCCGGTCTCACTGCCTGAACGCTGAAAGCTTGTTCGCCAGGATGATGCGGTCTGCCTCCTCTGCCAGCGCATGGTAGTCCCTCGCCGCCAGCAGTGATGAGCTAGCAAGAGTCACTCTCGCAAAAGTCGGTAGGTTTCTGAGGAAGAGGTGGGCGAAAATGAAAAGATCCATCGTCCATGCCCGTCAACGCAAACATGCTCTCCATCAGGACCACAGCCGATCTGTCTCCTAGCTCCGAACGGCTGAGGAGCTTTTCTGCCCTCTTTGCATCTGAAAGGGTATAACGGCGCAGCAGCAGTCACTTGAGAGCGCCGTATTTTCCTTGGGCTGACAGGGCTCGGAGTAGACTCATGGCACGCTGTGTGGCGCGCGCGTCCAGCGATGCCACCACATGGTGGTACTTTGTGTTATCTGCCACGACTCCGCGGAGGGCAAACTGGGCTTCCACATAAATAAACCAAGCGGCCGGGTCGCGAAGCCAAAAGTCCGGGAGTCAGTCTGCAACGGCACATGCAGCGGTGGGAGACTCCAGCGGGAGTGTCTCTGTGGTGGTGCACGGTCCGGTTTCCATTTCACGTCTCTAGGTCACCAATGTGAAGGATGAAAGCAGACGAGACACGAGCTGACGACGCAGAGGTTTATTTCTCCTCCAGCACAGAACAGAATAAATCTGAGTGCCAAAGCAATCTGCTTTATACATTTTCTCCCGCCTCTGGCACTCAGGGGTAAACACATTTGCATACCTGTTACCAGGTGCGAACACATATCAACATACACATTAACACATTGGCACCCCTGTGTCCTCAGGTGTGAGCCTGGCACAGCGGGGGCGAAAGGCACATCTTTATTTACTACATGCCCCCCGGTGCTCTGGCGCCCCTGGCTAGCACCCCCAACACCCCGAAGTACTGGGTGGAGTGTCATCTCCTTTGTGTCACCACACCAGCAGCTTTTGTGTAATCGGCTCACAAACAAATAAATAAACAAACAAACCTTCTGAGAGAGAGGTCCTTCACAGAGGTATGTGCTCTCTGAGTGCCCTCTAATTGAGAATATGGGTTCCTTGATTTATAGAATAGAATTCTTTAACATAGTTCCAATACAAAAAAAATGCAACTGATGTGCTGTACAGTTTATAGCTATTGCTAAATTTCAACTCTTGTTCAACCTAATATTGGTCATTTTATTTTTAAAAATGGTATTAATGAATTGAAAATGATTAAAAAAAACCAACTTTATTCTAAAAAAGGGAATGATATAAGTTCGTTTTTAAAAAAAACTTGATTAATTAAAACAGTATCAGGGCATGGGTAAAACCTGTTTCTAGTTCTGATAGTGCGTACTTTAGATGAGTTACAGGGTGCTGATGTTATGATGTTGTTATGTATCCCAGAGACAGGATAGAGTCTAATGATATAGAGCAGCCCATGCCTCCCACCAGCTTCTATCTGACACGGTTATGCCTTGATAAATATCCAGACTGTCAGTGCAAGATGGAGAGATCCTGATTAAAGTGTTTAAAGTTTTCTCAAGAGGCACATAGCTCAGTGTTACAAATAAATCTGCTGGCAATTTTAAGGCTGCATGTCCACCAAATGCATTTTTTTTCGCTGTGGGCGACTATTTTCTATTCATTTTCTATGTAGTCCAGTGTCTTCGGCGCTGAAACGCTCTCGGTGGTGGCCGCTTTTTGTTGCGGCGCTCAGGGTGCTCATAGTTGAAAAAATTTCAACTTTTCAGACTGTGGCTGAGCTCGTCAATGTCAGACCTTTCTAAGCAGCCAATCAGAATAAGGAAGGGCGGAACATAGGACGCCGGTACAGTCTGTACTCAAACTCCTGTTTTCCGCGTCATCATATTTTGCATTCAGAGCTGCTACCAATGCTAGAATACGTTTCCTGTCCATTGCTATTTAGAGACTGCTATTAAAAAAATACTGTAAGTAGAAAGTCTGACCATAGGAAAAGTGGAAATACTGAGCTGTGAGTGACAAGCTGTTGCTGGGATACAGGGCACAGACTTTTTTTTTTTTTTTCCAGAGTGCAGCACACTAACGCTGAAAAAAAGACATTCAGGGCAGTCAGATGACAAAAAAGGTGTTTGGTAGACACGCAGCCTAAATGACACAGGGCAAGAAGAAAAAGTTTTGCAATATTAAATATTTGGTACAAACACTGTTCAGGCTGTACTGTACATGGTCTTTTACTCATTAAAATATTCTTAAACATACAGACTTGTTTGCACATCAGATTCCAGTCTTGGACTCACCATGGTCTTTCTGCTGGTGTCCTTAACTGTTCTGCATTTGGTTACCTTGGCCATGCTTCTCATCGCCACTTTAGACAAGGTGAGAACAATGATGTGTAGAAATTGATCTATTCCTTTTCTTTCAATAGATGTCACTGTTATTCCACATAATATGTTCAGAAAACTACAGAGCCTTGTAGCACAGCAACCTACTGGGCGTACTGGGTGTGTTTCTGAGGCTTTGAGATAACTACAGCTTCTTTACTTTTTTAACTGTGCTCTAGATTAAAAAAAATTCTTTCCTTTTTAGTCCTGGTGGATTTGGGCTGATACAGAAATTACTGACCTCTGGTACAGCTGCTTCCATGATAATGCCACAGACACCTGGCTGTGTGCTACTACTACTGAAAGTGGTATGCCCCCCCTCCCCATTAATACAGTTATTGATTTGCTCTTATTTGTTGTTTTGACATCATTCTATTTCTGATCTGTTCCTCCAGACTGGCTGCAGTCTGTTCAGGCCCTCATGGTTCTCTCTGTGGTCTTTTCCTCGATCTCCTTGCTGATTTTTCTCGGTCAACTTTTCACCATGTCCAGAGGAAGCCTCTTCTACTTCACAGGCCTCTGTCAGGCCTTTGCAGGTTAAAATTTACTTTTTCATTCAAAACAAATTTTGTAAAGAGCAGTGGGATTGCATTTTATTTCTGCTTCTGTTGACTTTCTGTTGCATTTTATTTTCTTTATATTCAATTTTCCTATATTCAAGGTGCATTTGTCTTAAATAGATATTAGTTTCCTCATTTTACTTTTTTTTTAAGTAAAGGTTGATGCCAGTTGGCTCGAGCACCTTAGTGGCATGCACATTCAAACACAGGATGCAGTATCTTCACTAATTTCTTCGTAGGTGTAGCAGTAGGTGGGTGATGGCTGATCTAAACATGACAGAAAAATACGTAAAATTACGTAGAAAGTGAAAAGTAAACCAAATCTTCTTGATCTGGTGCGGAATGAGGATGAGTGAGGATATTGGACAGGTGATACAGTACTGTGAAAAAGTATTTGCCCCCTTCCTGATTTCTTACTGTATATTTGTGATTATTTGTCACACAAATGTTTCACATCAAACAACCGGTGGATATGTCGCAGGAGCAAGGGAGGGCACCCTTCTCGCACCACCCTGTTTTCCAGCTTTAATCCAGTAGGCGCAGACTGGAGCACGCAAATGTCTGCGTCCCTGGCTTGCTCCACGGCCATGGCAGGGAAATCTATTCCCATGTAGACCGGGGAGACTAACGCGCACAACAGGCAATCGGCCACGACGTTGAGCTTACCGGCAATGTGTTGAATGTCGGTCATAAACTCCGAGATCGCAGCCAAATGCCATTGCTGCCAGGCCAACCACGGTTCTGAGACCTTGGACATCGCGTAAGTCAGCAGCTTATGGTCAACAAACGCGGTGAACTCGCACCCCTCTAGCCAAAACTGGAAATGGTGCATCGCCAGATGGAGAGCCAACAATTCTCTTTTGAACGTGCTGTATTTGCGTTCGTTGTCACGCAAAGTTTGACTGAAAAATGTGAGTGGCCGCCACGAACCAGAGATGTACTGCTCAACCACTGCCCCTATGGCAACGTCAGGCGCGTCCGTAGTGAGTGCTATCCGTGCCGACGGATCCGGGTGGGCTAGCAAAGCGGCATCCACAAGCACTGTTTTGGCGTCTGTGAAAGCCTGGACTCGCTCGGGAGTCCAGTTGATGTTTTCCGCGGGCTTCTTTTTCTTAAGCGCAGCATACAATGGCTGCATCAGCTGGGCTGCCCGGGGGAGGAAACAGTTATAAAAATTGACCATTCCCCAAAACTCCTGTAGGGCCCTCATGGTCTGTGGACGCGGAAAGTCCAACATGGCGCGCACCTTATCGGGTGGTGGAATTGTGCCTCTGGCGAAATGCAGTGGCCCAAAAAATCAATCATTGGCACATCGAACTGGCACTTCACCGGGTTCACTATAAGCCCGTGTGCTTCCAACCTCTGGAAAACCATCTTGAGATGGGCAAGGTACTCCTCCTTGGACACGCTAGCCACCAGAATGTTGTCTAAGTAGACAAAAACGAAGGACAAGTCACAGAGCACTATGTCCATCATTCTCTGGAAGGTTTGCACCACACCCTTTAATCCGAATGGCATGCGTAAAAACTCGAAAAGGCCAAAAAGAGTTATTACTGCTGTTTTAGGAACGTCCTCCTCGCGCACCAGGACCTGGTGGTAACCGCAGACCAGATCCACTTTTGAAAAAACTCATGTCCCAGGCCAGGTGCACGGAAAAAATCCTGGATGTGCGGAATGGGCTACTGATCGTGTTCCATGGCGTTGTTCAAGCAGCGGAATTGCCGCACAGTCGCCACGACCCATCAGCCTTAGGCACCATGTGTAGCGGGGATGCCCATGGGCTGTTGGAGCGCCTGACGATGCCCAGCTGCTCCAAGTTGGCAAACTCCTTGCACGCTGGCCAGTTTAGCTGCTTCCAGGCGCCAAGGTCGCGCAAACACTGGTGGTCTTTTGTGGTTATAAAATGCTCACACCCCATGTTTGGTTACCGTAGCTGAAAAAGTCGGGACCGTGAGTGCTGGGAACTGAGCAAGTAATGCTGGTACTTACCCCCTGAAGCTATAACGTTGGCCAGTGTTGTTGACCCAGCTCCCGAGCTATGCAGGGCAGGGAGGTGAAGAGACAGCAACCACTAAAACGTCTATTGGCAACACTGACTAATAACCAATAAGCACATAAAAAATCTTCACCTAAAATGGGGGCAGAACATGCAGCTACCACAATGTCCACTGGAAATTGCGTCCCTGGCAAGCATATCATCAGTGTCCCTTCGCCAAACGTCCTGATGGTGGATCCGTTAGCGGCCATGAGCTTGGAACTGCTGCCTCCTGCCAACCTGTCTGCGCTGACCGGCAGGATGAGGCTCTTCTGAGAGCCGGAGTCCACCAAAAATCGTCTCTCCAAACGTGTGTCCATGATATAAAGCAGCTTGCTCCTGTCACCAGCGGTTGCAGCTGCTACTGACTGCTGGTCGTGCCGTCTTCCCGGGTTCTTGAACTGGCATGGCGGCAGACAGCGTTGGGCATCTGAGCCGAAGTGGTGATGATGGAAACAGATTGCCCCGTTCCTGTGTCTCTTGGTGTCCGTCCCGGCTACCAACCACGGCTCCTCGATCTCCTGGAGTCCCTCATGGATGCTGTGCCACTGCCCGCACGCTGAGAGCTCTGGTCGCCAAAATGATGCAGTCCGCTTCCTGAGCCACGGTGTGGTAGTCTTTGGTAACCAGCCGCGGCAAGTTGGCCAGTATCACCGTCGCTGTAGCAGGTAGGTTCCTTAAGAACAAGTGAGTGAATAGGAAAGATTTGTCGTTCTTCCCCATCAGTGCCAACATGCTTTCCATGAGCTCCACGGCTGATCTATCACCTAACTCCGAATGTGTTAGGAGTCTCTCTGCCCTCTCACTGTCAGACAGGGTATAGCGCTGGAGTAGCATCCACTTGAGCGCTTCATATTTCCCTTGGGCCGGCGGCTGCTGGAGCAGGCTCGTCACCTGATGCGTGGCGCGTGCATCCAGCTCAGCGACCACATAGTAATATTTTGTGTCGTCCATTGTTATCCCACAGAGTGCGAACTGGGCTTCTATGTGCAGGAACCACACGGTTGGATTGTGAAGCCAGAAGTCTGGGAGCTTGACTGTGACAGCGCATGCTGCGCTGGTGCTCTCCCTCTGGGTCATCTCCGGGGAAGGTGCTCGTCCCGTTCTCCATGTCACATCTTGGGGTCACCAATGTGGAAGAAGGAAGCAGATGAGACAACGAGCTGGACGACACATGAACTTTATTCCTTTTCCAACATCAAGTACAGTAAAACTCTCTCTGGGTCTCTGTGCACCTTCCTTTTATAACCTTTAATCCGTGCCACGAGACCCAGGGAGCGCAACCACAATACATTCAGTGGAACAAAGACATGCGTGGCACATTAACATCACATAACGCCAGACCCACTTCTCACACCTTCCCTTCCTCCAGCGGCTCTGGTGCCTCCTGAACTCCCCGGCGGGTGAATAGTCCTTTCTGTTCCGTCTGAGATCCCCCGGTACCACTTCCTCCTTCAGTCCATTGTTCCCTCTTCCCCCCGGCTCCCGACTCTGGGTGGAGAATCCCCCACACCGTGACACCACAATATACTCATAATTCGATCCCCACAACAATTCAATGTTTTTCCTTTCATAAGTTACAATAATACTGAAAGTTTAAAAAAAAAATATTGAAAAAATGCTTAAAAATTAAAAATCAACATAGAGGTGCATCAAGAATCCTTTTGCATTCAAATCGTTAATGTTCAAATCATAATCAAACCGTGAGAGCAATGAAGATTCACACCTCTAGAACCTAGAGGAACCGAGGGTAAGCACTCATGTGGACAGAACAGGGATGGACTCAAAATTAATAAAACAAAACTGATATTTGACTGAAATAACAATAATAAAAATTAGTTGATGAATTGTTTTACTGATTGGGTTTTTTTTAACAGTTTTCTTTGCAAGCTGTAACAAGCTAAATGGGAATATTGCACGTTTACTGTTAATGCAAGATAATTCACCAAGTGTTCTCAATATTCATTACAGTCAGAGTGAAAGATTTCCAACCATTCTGATTTAATA
Organism: Pholidichthys leucotaenia; assembly: GCA_020510985.1. Taxonomy (NCBI): domain Eukaryota; kingdom Metazoa; phylum Chordata; class Actinopteri; order Cichliformes; family Pholidichthyidae; genus Pholidichthys; species Pholidichthys leucotaenia. The sequence continues at coordinate 97,570,710 of CM035837.1, forward strand.
TTGATGATTATGATTATAGTTTTTAAAATGAAATTATAAATCCACCCCATTGATTAATTGATGAAGAACCTCTTGACTGGTCTGGCAGTCATCTATTAACCACACCATGGAGCTACATGTTTGGCCATCTGCCAACCAAGCGAGACAGTGATGTAGACTTATCTTGCTACTGTCTCATGAGCTGGTGGGGTCCTCAACATACTGCTCTGAGACCTCCAGTTGACCCTGGCTGGACTACTCATGCTATCCTCCATGGTGGTCCTCTGGCTTTTCCCAGCACCATCACACACTGCCAGCTCATGCTGTTGCTTTTTATCACCTTGGGTCTATTAGGGGTTACAACCTCAGTTATTAAGGCAAAACATTAATGAACAACATAATAATTGTGTTTCAGGAAAAGGGTGGGTGGATTGTCTAGCTGTCCAGGCTTCATTTCCTTAGTAACAGCAGTTCTCCATATTGCCAAAACTAGCTTTAGTCTGAAATGTGTTCTCTATGACAACATGGTTCTACTTCCATTTCTGTGCATTTGTCCATGTGCATTTGTCCATGTGCATTAGCCAGCCACATCCTATGTGGCTTCTTCTTTGTTTATCTGCTGATAAGGGCTCAAACATCTTTACTGCCACCTACAATCCACATCCTCAACTATGAGTGTGTAGCAGATGTGATAGTGTTGTCAGAGCACTGGTCAGATGTTCTACACATAACCAGATAATGATCTCACTATGATTGTAATTTTGGAAAAGGAACAAAAAACTGAGGGTTGACATGCAGAAAATTACCTGTGACAGTTTTTTTTGCTATTTATTTATTTATTTGTTTTGTTCTTAACAAAATAAATAAGAATAGGGTATCTGTTGTGATGTTACCATCTCAAAGTTTCTTTTCCTTTTTTTTTGTACTTTTGCAGGTTTTACAGATTTTGCTGCATGCCTCATCTTCGCCTTCCATAGAAAGGAGATCTTAAGTGACTCCAGAGATCTGAGTAAAGGGCGCTTTGGTTATTGTTTCATCCTGGCTTGGCTGTGTGTTCCTCTCCTCCTCGTCAGTGGAATCCTGTATGTGCACTTGCATAAGAAGCAGTGAGTCAGAAAAGCCAAAACTCTTTTCTGCCATTAATCAGTAAGCATTCAAGGAACTGTGATTACCGAGGAGGAAATACTACATAAAACTGTTTTGTTTGTAACTCCTTATCGGCTTTATCCAGTTTTACACTTCATTTTACTTTAATGGGAAGTCCTCATAGTGACTCAGAATCATATTGTTGTGAACACTGATAACTGATGCATTACTTCATGTTTAATCTTTGTTTTTATCATGTGATGCTGATGCGATTTGTTTTCTATTTTGTATACAATGTGTTGATATAATAAAAGAAAGAAAACAAATGTTTTTGTATCTTTTTATACCTCCGACAAGGACAGGTAATGTTTTTGCCGGCATTTGTCTGTCTGTTAGCAGGTTTACACAAAAACTACTGGATGGATTTGGATGAAATTTTCACCAGAGGTGTCCCTTGGGCTATGAATGAATCCATAACATTTTGGAGGCGATCAATGACCACATACCACCGCCAAGGCCCTAAATCGTAATGTACAGACAGACAGAGGGACAGAGGGAGGGAGGGAGGGATGGACAGATGGAACCTTGGCAGAGGTATGTGCTATCTGAATACCCTCTAGTTAGAAACTGTTATGCAATGACTATTTAACACAACTGGAGTTGTGGACTAATGGTAGAGCATCTACCACACAGTCGGGAGGTCATGGGTTCACATCCCGGCTGGGTCATACCAAAGGTCTCCCTGCCTTGTAGCTTGGTGCTAAGCATAATAGAAGGGAGAAAGAAAAGTTAACACACGGCGCTACCAGAAGGACTGATCCCCCAATATAGCTTTTATTACTTACAGTAGCTGTGTGATCTAGGGTCATAGAAACGTAGATAGGTGCTGTCATACATGCTGTGGAAGGGAATTAACTATTTTGGAACAAATGGAGCTCATGACTACATTTTTGAATACCTAGAATGCAGCATAAGACTGCCAACACAAGCATCAGAAATTAGTTTATTTTCCACAGCGTGGCTGGGTTCACCTATGGAGATAAGGTGGGGAACTCGATCATTTGTAGGAGGATCAGAGTACAGCTACTGCACCGCTACATCAAAGAGAGCCAGTTTAGGTAATGATCAGGAAATGTTTTGATCATGTCCCACTGGGAGGAGACCCCAGGGCCGACTGAAGACACACTGAAGAGACTTTGTTCCTCAGCTGATCTGGGACTCCTGGGGGAAGGGAAGTCTGAGTATGCATTTGACTGCTGCTCCTGCACCCCAGACAAGTGACAGAGGATGGAGGGATAGATGGATGTTTTTGATCTGTCCCACAGAACATCTGACAGTGCCATAACTGAGCAACTATTGCCACAGGCAGCTTGGATAACAACAAAAGTGTGTCTACTTCAGGGGCTAAATCAGTGTCTATTGTGTACTAAGAGCTTCATGTGTAACACAGAGCTGATTCAGTCCTCTGATATAGAGAGGCGGTTGTGAATGCATGCCCCTCCTTTGTCAATCACTCATCAGTCTTCTGCATTCATTGCTTCTCTTATCAGGTATGAACTAAAAATTTTCTACAGATCAGAAGAGGACCTAAAATGTATATTGGTCTGGGCTGGTTGCATTTCATAAGGATCAGATTGCAGCCACAATTTCCAGTGAATCAGAAAGAAACTACATTGATAACACCTGATATTTTTAGTTGCAACTCCAGATACAACTGCCATGTTTCCCTTGAACTTACCTGTCAGGGTTAACCAGTCTGATGACATAACGATGAGGTACAAAAGTAGCCTCTTATCTAATTAATACCAGGTGATATTATTCTGTTACTCACCATACAGACTAATCTGTGGTAGGAACTAAAACCAGAAATTTGAGAGTCTGCGGTTTTACTTAAATACTGTGAAAGACAGAGCGATTAAGGAGGGTCATGACTGGGTTTCTGTGCTGCATACCCATCCGACAGCAGCCACAGAATGTTTGGAATCCAAAAACGTCACAAGGAGTGGAAGGGCTAAGAAGAGTGAGATGACACACAGGGGAGGGAACCTTCATCTCCTGACAACTTGAAATGGCACAAACAAAACAAAAAAACAACATAAGTGAGACAAAACTCCTGAGGAGGTGAGTTTAACAATACGATTTTCCTATTTAACTTTTTTAACCTGGCATACAACCAAACTTTGTACCTTTTTCTGTTTTAGCAAGAATATTGACAGGAGGGTCAGCAACTTTGAAGCACTCGATCTCTTCTGGGACGCTCATGCACTTTTTGCCAATGGAATGAATGAAACTATAGTTTCAGCTAGATCTAAAGGAGATGCAAGCTTTTTCTCAGATGGCTCTGTCATCACACAGCCACAGTTAGTCGTGTGAACTTTTTAATGGTGACACTTATTACCGTCCAAGGCTGTGATCATGACGCACTCCCAAGAGCAGAGTGTGGATGAGAATTTTGTCTACCTGCCGGTGCATGAGTCCTCCCCGGAGTTCTTTTATTGTGAGAAGGAGCGTGAAGCAGTGGAGAAGCTCCTGAATGCAGGACCAGAGGCGTTCTACAGCTCCATCGGCACCGAACCCTCCGGCTGCTTCCTGTCTTCCGAGGAGGTCAGCCAGATAAACAACTGGTCTGAGAATTATCACTTTAATCAGCTGGAAGTGCAGGAGGAGAGTGGAGCGGGGTTCAGTTCAGAGATAGAAGACTTCTCTACTACTTACTTTCCCTCCTACTCAGACACACCAACCCCAAACCTTGAATTGGGCTGGCCAGAAAAAATCCCTTTGGTGCTCCAAGTAAGTGCTACGGTCCACACCAGTCCTCCAGTGGAGGGAGAGCCACATGTCAGGGAGATCATCAGATGGCACCTGCAAAATGCTTCACAGGTATAAATACAAAACACAGAAATGCAATGCTCTACTTCACCTTAAACTCCGTTGAAATTCAAACATGCTACAACTTTCATCAGCTCTTACATTCCAGTGTAACTTGTTGAAAAGCATGAATGAACACCGTTGCTGTTCTGACAAGTTCAAGATTTCTGGATGTGTCTGTTGTTCAGGTGATTGCCATTGTGACAGACAAGTTAACAGATGCTGCAATAGTTGGAGATTTACACAGAGCTGCATCCCGGGGTGTCCCTGTCTACATCATCCTGAACCGAAGGTCCATTCAGGAGAATTTCTCACTCAACAGGCTCAGGCATCCGGTGAGTCAACAGTGCCAAGTCAGCACACACCTAGTAACAATCCTCCAGTGTGTGTTTAGTGTCAAATGACGTGGGGTTTTTTTTTTTTAAACAAAGTAAAATACTAAATGTACATCAGAAGCCTTTAAAAACATATATTGCATATATGACTCCACATGCAGGTGCACTAGCCCTCAACAATATGTCCTTGCTTGTGAAAGATAGTAGCAATCTTTGTTTTTAGTATATTAACCATGAAATTTGCCAGAATTGTTGCATAGCTAAATACTTAAATTAGTGGAGTATCTACATAGCTATACAAGATCATTTATCAAAAAAAAAAAAAAAATACTGATCATGTGGGGAAAAAAGGGTAAAAACAGTTGTAACGATAAAAGAAGAATTTAATTTACTTGATGTCTGAACTTTTAGTGGATCATATTTGTAAAATGCCTGACTTGTGAGGCGTCTGTTTCTCAGATTAAAATCTCTGATGTACTTGCTGTTTTACTCAGTTTTTCACCTGAGCCTGTCTCTTCTCTTGTGTGAAGGGAACGACAAACGCAGTTATGCAGAGTCGTCTATTTAAAATGTTTCTCTGAAGGATTAGGCTTTCGTTGCCAGAACAAGAACATGTGAAACAATGATGTTTCAAATTAAAAATTATTTTTAGTAATTAAACTCATATATTATGCTGTCATATTTTTAATATTCATCACACATAAAGTGAGCTATTTCTGACTTTTTGTTTCGAAAAGTTTTTCATGAAATTATAAATCATTATATTCAATTGTTTTAGATGCACTTGTATATTTTATGTAAAACAAATGTTTTTCTTAAAAAACAAGGAATATTTTCAGTCTTTCCAAACCTGCAAACAGTGTACCTTACAAGCATCAAGTGTGTCTTTTTACTCATACGTACTTAAGTTAGGAATGCAGCATTCATTCACACATAACTAAACTGGTTGCACAGCATTCAATTGTGTCTATTTCTTCAAAGTGAAAATAATCTATTTGATTCTGGAGACATAGGATGTTGGTGAACTTACAACTAAAACAGATGACAGAGCAGATGCTCAAATCTGAGGTAAAATTTAAGATCGTTGACACTAATTTTGATATGGTTCTATAGCTAGAAAACACCAATAGAATTCTGAGTTATTCAGTCAGTATGACTTTGCAATTGTAAATGGGATGTTTTACTGATCCAATGCACTCTTGATGGGGATTCTTCTTTGTACCTTATACGGACCATTCTTAAACATTTGGTGACTTTTTTACCCATTGTGCAATATTACAAAAAAAGTACAGTGGATATAAAACGTCTACACACCCCTGTTCAAATGCCAGGTTTTTGTGATGTAAAAAAAATGAGACCGAGAATAAATCATTTCAGAACTTTTTCCACCATTAATGTGACCTATAACCTGTACAACCCAATTGAAAAACAAACTGAAATCTTTTAAGGGGGAATAAAAGTACAATAACCTGGCTGCATAAATATGCACACCCTGTTATAACTGGGGATGTGGCTGTGTTCAGAATTAACCAATCACATCCAGACTCATGTTAAATGGGAGCCAGCACACACCTGCCACCGTTTAAAGTGCCTCTGATTAATCCAAAATAAAGTTCAGCTGTTCTAGTAGGCTTTTCCTGACATTTTTATAGTCACATCTTGCAGCACAAGTCATGGTCTGCAAGGAGCTTCCAAAGCATCAGAGGGATCTCATTGTTCAAAAGTATCAGACAGGAGAAGGGTACAAAAGAATCTCCAAAGGCATTAAATATACCATGGAACACAGTGAAGGCAGCCATCATTAAGTGGAGAGAATATGGCACAATAGATTGCATTAATATTTTTCATCTGATAGAACATGCGGGTCCGAGTTCTTGGAGGAAAATCCTTTTGTTCAAAATCTGGACGAATGGTTATCGGGGAAATGAAAGACAAGTTTATTCTGGTGGATTTAGAGACTGTGATTCATGGCAGCTACAGGTGAAGTGAAAAAAAAATTCATCAATTCCCTTTACACAAAATAGTGATTGAGTGCCATAACCAGCTGTCGTTGTACACTGCAGCCTCACATGGACAGATGCTCACCTACACAGGCAGCTGATCACTGTCCTAACGGGACCAGTGATAGACTCATTTGACAGAGAATTCAGGATCCTGTTTGCAGCTTCGCTCCCAGCCCTTGCCACATGGAGGAGCACAGACGCTCATGTGAATGTGCCTCAACAGCTAAAAGGCTTAGATCTTCAGTTCCAAAAATGGATCCCTCAGGAGCCTCAGATCCTCAGTCCTCTATCCCCTTCTGCTGACTCCGTCCTGGACTGGGAAGCGATGGGTGTCATTCAGAGAGACTGCAGCATGCCGGGTAGTCCTCTTGATCATCATAAGGAAGTTATGGTCCAGGAAACACCACTGCAGAACAACATGGTGTTTGATAATAGCACACCCATTTTTGAAGGAATTAATGCCCAAAACCAAACTGGGAAGGAGAAAAGGTACTGCACCACACACACTCATTTAAGAAGTCAATTTCACTAACTAGAACTACTAGAGGTGTGGCTAACAGACAGTGAATAACTGGAGCTTTCTGTCTTGGCACGGCACGCCTGTCAAAGTGGCAAGACCATGACTTAAAAAAGACCCATAATTGTTTAAAAAGTAGGAGATATGTTATGTGTGATGTCACATGTCAGGTGTGTGACAGCATAGGTACAAAAGGTTGGATGCATTTTCTATTTAAGCAATATTACATGAGAGAGTACGGTATCAATGAATGTAGTAACTGTGTGTGATATGTCCAATGCCCTCCACATATCACACCCGTAGTTAGTATATTCATGATACTGTAATGACCTTGAGTGTAATATTGCTTTTATACAACAGTTCCAGCAAGAACAATTTATAAAAGGACAACAATACTGAACAAAATATAATGGTTTGTTTAACCAGTTATTTTGCACAGCTGGGAAAAAATAAATAATAAAAATGAAAATAAATCCTTCTAAATGTAGCCAGTAACTGTTGCTAAACATCTGAATCAGCATAAAGACGTCTATTGTCATTTTGCACGCATGTAAAGAAATTAAATACAGTGGAGTGAAAAAGTGTTTGCCCCCTTCCGGATTTCTCATTTTTTTGTATGTTTGTCACACTCAGATGTTTCAGATCATCAAACTAATTTAAATATTAGACACAGATAACACAGGTAAGCACAAAATGCAGTTTTAAATTATGAAGATGCTTATTATTAAGGGTAAAAAAAAAATGCAAACCTACATGGCCCTGTGTGAAAAAGTGATTGCCCCCTGTTAAAACATAAATTAACTGGTTTTGTGGAGAAAGGATGCAGGCGAGGCAACGAGCTGAATGACACAAGAACTTTATTCTTTCTCCAACAAACAGTATAGCAAAAGCTTATCCCGGGTCTCTGTGCATCCCTCTTTTATATCTTTATTCCCATGCATCGAGACCGGAACTTCCGACCATAACACATTATGTCTAGAACAAAGCCTGTGTGGCATATTAACATGACATAACGCTGGTGCCGCTCTCACACCATTCTCCCAGCGGCCCAACATTTACTCCTCTCCCCAGGGGGCGCATAGTCCTTAGTGTCCCGTCTGATACCCCCCCACACACACACACACACACCAGGTGGCACCTCCTCTTTCGGTCTATTGTTCTCTGGGTGGAGAAGTCCAACACCATGCCCCCACACAGCCCCCCTCCGAACACCCAGAAAGGGCACTAACCCCACCCCCGTCCTTTGGGCTTGAGCTGGTGCCCATAGTGGCTGTAGTGGGGGGTCGCCAATCCAATCAAACCGCCCTGCTGGCGAGGTGTACAGGAGAGCATGTCAGTCTGTGGAGGGAAAAAGGGAGGGGGATAAAACACATTAGCTTCACGAGTGCAGGTCCCTGCCGAGGGATCACCAACTTGCGGAGCCACCAACGGTGGGCGTCCGCACCGGGGAGCTTGGGCCAATGCCACCTGCTTGTCTGCCAACACAAAAGCAGGCTTCAGCCTGTCGATGCAGACAGTCCTACACCCCCCCAAGTCTAACACAAAATGCTTCGCCCCAGATTCCAGCACCCTGAACGGTCCGTCATATGGTGGGCGAAGAAGGGTCCGGTGCACATTGTCCATCCATCCATCTTCTTCCGCTTAATCCTTTTCGGGTCGCGGGGGGGGCTGGAGCCTATCCCAGCATCTTTGGGCGAGAGGCAGGGTACACCCTGGACAGATCGCCAGTCCATCGCAGGGCCAACACAGAGAGACAGACAACCATTCACTCTCACAGTCATACCTAAGGACAATTTAGAATCCCCAGTTGATGCCAATTAACCTGCTGTAACTTGCATGTTTTTGGCATGTGGGAGGAAACCGGAGAAATTCCGGAGTAAACCCACGCAGACACAAGGAGAACATGCAAACTCCACACAGATCACTGCCCGGTGCGCATTATGCCTGACAAAAACAAAACTGGCGTTCTGCAAGCTTTTTGGGACGAATGTGCGGGGAAAACAATGGTGGGCTGGACCCGGTATGCTCACAGCCTCCGTACTATGTAAAAATTGTGCGAACGGATCAGCCTCGGGTGCGGGGTTTTCCGATAAAAACTCTCTGGGGATCCACAGCGGCTGAGAAAAAACAGGTTCTGCCCGGGAGGCTGCCAGATCCTTCTTAGGTGCGGAGCACAACCCTAAAAGAACCCAGGGCAGGCAGTCGACCCAATTTGTTTCCGTAAGCGAAGCTCTGAGCGCCACTTTAAGCGACCTATGAAAACGCTCGCATAACCCATTAGCCTGGGGGTTGTACGCGGTAGTGTGGTGAATTTTGACCCCAGGCTCTGGGCCATAGCGGACCAGAGTTCTGAAACAAATTGTGGACCCTTGTCAGACATGATGTTCGATTGAGATCCGAAATGTGCAACCCAAGCCAACGAAAAAGCGTGAGCCACTTCTGCAGACGTGGTAGAAGCCAGCGGGACCACTTCAGGCCAGTGCGTGATGCGGTCCATGATTGTTAAGAGGTGCGTAAAACCTTGCGATGGCGGGAGGGGTCCCACCAAATCCACATGGATGTGATCAAACCTCCTGGCCAGGATTTGGAACGACCCGAGGGGGCTCTTTTGTGCTTGTGCACTTTGGCCTGCTGGCACATGACGCAAGCTGCAGGCAACTCTTTCACGTCTTTGCACAAGCGCAGCCAGATGAATTTCGCCCCCACTAGCTTCACCGAAGCGCGCACTCCCGGATGCGAAAGGGAATGGACCAAATCTAAAATGTGACGGCGCCAAGAGCTCGGAACCACCAGGCACAGGCAGCCGGTGGAGACGTCACAGAGCAAGGGAGGGCACCCTTCTTGCGCCACCCTGTTCTCCAGCCTTAACCCAGTGAGCGCAGACTGGAGTGTGCAAATGTCCGCGTCCCTGGCTTGTTCCGCGGCCATGGCAAGGAAATCAATTCCCGTACAGACCAGGGCAATTAACGCGTGCAACAGGCAATCGGCCACGACGTTGAGTTTACCGGCAACGTGTTGAATGCCGGTCATAAACTCTAAAATTGCGGCCAACTGCCATTGCTGCCAGGCCAACCACGGTTTGGAAACTTTGGACATGGCGTACGTCAGCGGCTTATGGTCTATGAACATAGTGAACTCGCGCCCCTCCAGCCAGAACTGGAAATGGTGCGTCGCCAGGTGGCGAACCAGCAATTCTCTATCGAATGTGCTGTATTTGCATTTGTTGTCACGCAAAGTTCAGCTGAAAAATGCAAGCGGCTGCCACGAACCTGAGATGCACTGCTCCACCACTGCCCCTATGGCAACATCAGACGCATCCATGATGAGCGCTATCCCTGCAGATGGATCCGGGTGGGCTAGCAATGCAGCATCTGCCAGCCCTGTTTTGGCATTTATAAAAGCCTGGACTCGCTCGGGAATCCAGTCAATGTTTTCTGCAGGCTTCCTTTTTTTAAGTGCAGCATACAACGGCTGCATCAGCTGGGCTGCTCGGGGAAGGAAAAGGTTGTAAAAAATTAACCATTCCCAAAAACTCCTGTAGTGCCCTCACAGTCTGCAGACAAGGAAAATCTGACACCACGCGCACCTTGTCTTGTAACAGGATCGCACCCTTCGGTGAAATGCAGTGGCCCAAAAAGTCAATCACTGGCACACCGAACTGGTACTTCATCGGGTTCACTATAAGCCCGCGTGCTTCCAACCTCTGGAAAACTGTCTTGAGATGGGCGATGTGCTCCTCCTCCAACACGCTGGCTTCCAGAATGTCGTCTAAGTAGACAAACATGAAGGGCAAGTCGCGAAGCACTGCATCCATCATCCTCTGGAAGGTCTGCGCCGCGCCTTTTAATCCGAACGGCATCTCTAAAAACTCGAAAAGGCCAAAAGGAGTAATTATTACTGTTTTAGGAATGTCTTCCGCACGCACCGGGACCTGGTGATAGCCGCAGACCTGATCCATTTTTGAAAAAACACGCTCCCTGGCCAGGTGCACGGAAAAATCCTGGATGTGTGAAATAGGATAGCAATCATGTTCTGTAGCATTGTTCAAGCTCCTGAAATCACCGCATGGTCGCCACAACCCGTTAGCTTCAGGCACCATGTGTAGCGGAGATGCCCACGGGCTGTTGGAGCGCTTGACAAAGCCCAACCATTCTAAGTTGGCGAACTCCTCGCGCGTTGGCCAGTTTAGCTTCGTCCAGGCACCGAGGTCGTGCAAATACCAGCGGCCCTTTTGTAGTTATGAAATGTTCGACTCCGTGCTTTGTTATCGTAGCCGAAAACGTCGGGACCATGAGTGTTGGGAACTGTGTGAGTAACTGTTGGTACTTACGCCCTGGAGCTATAGCATTAGCCAGTGTTGTCGACCCCGCTCCCCTAGCTGTACAGGGCAGAGAGGCAAAAGAGACAGCATCTACTAATCTCCTATTAGCAACATCAACTAATAACCCATAAGCACATAAAAAAATCTGCGCCTAAAATGGGGGTGGAACATGCAGCTACCACAAACTTCCACTGAAAGTTGTGTCCGTGTAAGCATATTGTCAGTGTCCATTCACCAAATGTCCTGATGGTGGCTCCGTTGGCGGCCGTAAGCTCGGGACCGCTGCCCCCTGCCACCCTGTCTGCATTGACCAGCAGGATGAGGCTCTTCTGGGAGTCGGAGTCCACCAGAAACTGCCTCCCCAAACGTGTGTCTGTGACATACAGCAGCTTGTTTCTGTCGCTAGCGGTTGCAGCTGCTACTGACTGCTGGCCGTGCCGTTTCCCAACTTCTTGAATTGTTATGGTGGCACGCGTCGCTGGGTGTTACAGCCAAAACAGCGATGATAAAAGCAGATCACCCTGTTCCTGTGTCTCCTGGCGTCTGCTCCGGCTACCACCAACGGCTCCTCAACCTCACTGGAATCCCTCCTGGACGCCAGTGCCGTTGCATTCACGCTGCACGTTCTGGTCGCTAAAATGATGCGATCCACTTCCTGTGCCAGTGTCTGGTAGTCCTTTGTCACCAGCAAAGGCAAGTTGGCCAGGATCACCCTCACTGCAGCCGGTAGGTTCCTGAGGAACAGGTGGGTGAACAGGAAAGACTCGTCGTTTCTACCCATCAGCTCCAACATGCTCTCCATTTGCTCTACGGTTGATCTGTCCCCCAACTCTGAGCGTGTTAGGAGTCTCTCCGCCCTTTCTCTATCCAAAAGGGTATAGTGCTGGAGAAGCATCCTCTTGAGCGGCTCATATTTCCCCCGGGCCGGTGGCTCCTGGAGCAGGCTAATCACCTGTTGCGTGGCGTGCGCATCCAGTGCAGCGACCACGTAGTAGTACTTTGTGTCATTTGTTGTTATACCACGTAGTGCGAACTGGGCTTCTATGTGCAAAAACCACGCAGTCAGGTCGTGAAGCCAGAAGTCCAGGAGCTTGACTGAAACTGCGCACGCAGCATTGGTGTTCTCCCTCCAGCTAGTCTCCGGGGTGGTGCTCGTCTCGCTCTCCATGGCACGTCTTGGGGTCACCAGTGTGGAGAAAGGATGCAGGCGAGGCAACGAGCTGAATGACACAAGAACTTTATTCTTTCTCCAACAAACAGTATAGCAAAAGCTCATCTCGGGTCTATGTGCATCCCTCTTTTATATCTTTATTCCCATGCATTGAGACCTGGAACGTCCGACCATAACACATATTTAGAACAAAGCCTGTGTGGCACATTAACATGACATAATGCTGGTGCTGCTCTCACACCAGTCTCCCAGCAGCCCGGCATTTACTCCTCTCCCCGGGGGGCACATAGTCCTTACTGTCCCGTCTGACACCCCCCGGTGACACCTCCTCTTTCGGTCCACTGTTACCTGGATGGAGAAGTCCAACACCATGCCCCCACAGTTTGTCACATCTTTGGAAAGCTGAGTTCAATTTCTCTAGCCACACTCAGGCCTGATTACTGCCACACCTGTTCTCAGTCAAGAAATCACTTAAATAGGGCCTGCCTGACAAAGTGAAGTAGACCAAAAGATTCTCAAAAGATAGACATTATGCTACAATCCAAAGAAATTCAAGAACAAATGAGAAAAAGTAATTGAGATCTATCAGTCTGGAAAAGGTTATAAAGCCATTTCTAAAGCTTTGGGACTCCAGCAAACCACAGTGAGACAGATTATCCACAAATGGCAAAAACATGGAACAGTGGTGAACTTTACCAGGAGTGGCCGGACAACCAAAATTACCCCAAGAGCACAGCGACGACTCATCCAAGAGGTCACAAAAGACCTCACAACAACATCCAAAGAACTGCAGGCCTCACTTGCCTCAGTTAAGGTCAGTGTTCATGACTCCACCATAAGAAAGAGGCTGGGCAAAAATAGCCTGCATGGCAGAGTTCCAAGACGGAAACCACTGCTGAGCAAAAAGAACATAAAAGCTTGTCTCAGTTTTGCCAAAAAACATCTTGATTATCCCCAAGACGTTTGGGAAAATACTCTGTGGACTGACGAGACAAAAGCTGAACTTTTTGGAAGGTGTGTGTCCCATTACATCCAGTGCAAAAGTAACACAGCATTTCAGAAAAGGAACATCATACCATCAGTAAAATATGGTGGTGGTAGTGGGATGTTCTGGGGCTGTTTTGCTGCTTCAGGACCTGAAAGACTTGCTGTGGTAAATGGAACCATGAATTCTGCTGTCTACCAAAAAATCCCGAAGGAGAATGTTGGGCCATCTGTTCGTGACCTCAAGCTGAAGCGCACTTGGGTTCTGCAGCAGGACAATGATCCAGAACACACCAGCAAGTCCACCTCTGAATGGTTTAAGAAAAACAAAATGAAGACTTTGGAGTGGCCTAGTCAAAATCCTGCCTGACCTGAATCCGATTGAGATGCTGTGGCATGACCTTAAAAAGGCGGTTCATGTTCGAAAACCCTCCAATGTGGCTAAATTACAACACTTTTGAAAAGATGAGCGGGCCAAAAATTCCTCCACAGCGCTGTAAAAGACTCATTGCCAGTTATCGCAAATGCTTGATTGCAGTTGTTGCTGCTAAGGGTGGCCCAACCAGTTATTAGGTTTCGGGGGCAATCACTTTTTCCACACAGGGCCATGTAGGTTTGGATTTTTTTCCCCTTAATAATAAACACCTTAATTTAAAAAAACTGCATTTTGCATTTACTTGTGTTGTCTTTGTCTAATATTTAAATTTGTTTGATGATCTGAAACATTTAAGTGTGACAAACATACAAAAAAAATGAGAAATCAGGAAGGGGGGAAACACTTTTTCGCACCACTGTATAAAGGGTATTGATTGGTTACATGTCATCAGGAGACACAGCAATGTAAAGTTGTGTGTCATCAGCATAACCATTGTAATTGATGCCATGTCTCCTGATAACATCCCCAAGGGGCAGCATGTACAGATTAAAAAGTACTGGACCTAAAATTGAACCTTGGGGCACACCACAAGAGACACATGTTACAGCATTTGCAAACTGTTGTAGCACATGTCGCTAAAGCTCTTTTTGGTTTATGAACACTTGAAAGCTGAATGCTGGGGAGGGTTTGCTTACCCTTTTTGCAGGTTTGGGTCCAAGATTCACCTGACATTCGCCTGGTATGTTTCCTGGAGTTGGAAAAAGGTCCCAAACGTTCCTGAACAGTGGCAAATACTTTGCTAATTATTGCTAACATTTGCTAGCAATTACTAATTTTCACTAACTCTCTTTCGTAAACACTTTCGCAAACATCCGTGCAAATGTTGCTAATTATCGATAAATGTTGCTAATGACAGCGGTGAACTCTGATTTTTGTGAACATTCGTCAGAAAAGCTGGCAAATCCAAAAATCACGTTTGTCAGCATTTGCTGCACCGAGATACTAGCTTTACTGACATTGTACACCATCTCTGTAAAACCTCATCCAAACACTTGTTATATCAGACATGTCACAGAGAGACAGCAGTAATGGTAGCCGTTAGCACCTGCCAGACAATAAACATGCACATACACATACAATAAAACAGACCATTTAAAGAGAAAGAGGGATAGATACTGGTTCTACCTGTTCAAAGTTAATTAACAGGTTTTTTTTTACAGTTTATTCTCACACACACACACACACACACACACACACACACACATCACACATTATCAACAGCGTGAATGAATTACAATATGAATTATCAACAGCATGATTAGCAGTATACAATAGGCTTTTTTTTTTACATTGTTTTGGAATGTGAACCTGTCATCCCAAATAAGCTATTTAAAGCTTTTAGTAGGGAGCCCAATTCTACTAAAAAAAGGATGACGGAAATCAGTCTGATATCTTTGTGTACAGGAACAAACAAACATATGACACACATATAGCACATAATCCCAGCATTTGTTTACATTGAATTAGTAGGTGAGTTCAAGATATATAGTCAAGTTATTAAATACTACTGGAGTGAATCAACATATAAAACAAAATTACAATGGAGTAACAACTCATCAGTAAGCAAGTTTGTGTAGCAAATAGCAGATTAATTATATAATGATAGGAGTTTCATTTTTAGTTTTTTCTTGAAGATGGAGATGGAAGGTGACATTTTTACATTCTCATCAAGCTCATTCCAAATCTGTGGTCCTCTGCACACAATACTAAACCTGGTGGATTTTAGTCTTTGTTTTTCCCAATAATTTGGTTTTTATTTCTAGTGGTATAGGTGTGCATGGGAAGGAAGGTTGGAATGAGTTCACATAATTTATAGTTGAGTTTGTGGACAACCTGATACATTATACAGGCATTCTGGAAGTAATTATGCTTAGCAAGTCTTAGAAGATTACAACGATGGAAAAGATGACTAGTAGGAGAATTATATTCAGACCATGATAAGGCACGTCTGACTTGCTTTTGGAGAATTTCTAGCTTTTTTAGGTGAGTTGGAAATGTGTTACACCATATGATATTGCAGTAATGTAAGTGAGGCTAAAAGTTTTATATAGAGTGAGAAGTGCTGAAAGTGGTAAAAAATGTCTCACTTTAAAAATTCTGAAAAAGAAGAAAATTCTGAAAAAGAAAATTCTGTTTCGTCTTCCGCATTTCCTCATATCTGCTCCAGCAAACCTGCCAAAACCTGGCAGATGTCATTAAAGGCAGGTATGTGAGTCCTCCACAGGGCCTGGCAGTTCTAGCAAACAAAGCTTTCTTCACTTGTTTACCTTAGCTAATTTATTTGCTAATAAACACCTTCAAAGATTTGACACGTGCAAAAGTTATCCTTACAATCTGGGGCACACTGAAGTTTTGAATCATTGTAAAAGGTTATGAATTCCACATATTTCCACGTAAATGCCATCAGCTCATTGTTAGCCTGTCGATTCAGCGCGGTTATTCATCTCCCACTTTAAGCTTCTCTTTGTGGCTACTTTTGTATCATAGTTTTGTTCAAATTAATAAGTTACTCTAAGGTAAGCAGCTGTTTACCTGTCAGTTTTGCCTACATCTTTCCAATCTTTCTACTCTGCGTGGACCCAAACCAAGTATGTCGGTGCTTGTGTCAAGTGGCTTCAAGAGTAGCTGCAGTTTTTATAGCTTATGGATTGGCTCTGATTTTTTTCGGGCCAGAATTTGCTGCTTGTTTATCAGCAAATCAAACACTATATTTGGACATATTCAAATATACCTGTTATCCAAAACAAAGCATAGCGGGCATTTCTGAAATCCCTGTCCAATAAATATAACTTTGCCATAATAGTTAAAGTTTTAAAGGGGTCATACACAAAATAAATGTGTTTTTGTAGGTTTCAGCCTTCTGAAATGCATCTATTGGTCATGTGATTATCAGAAAAACATCAAAATGCTCATTTCTCTTAAAAAAAAAAAAAAAAAAAAAACAGCCACAACATCATTTCTATCATGTCTGTAAGTGTAGCCTTGACACCCACCCACTGCTCTATCATTGGCTAGCCTAGCTGTTTATCTGCAAAAAGAGGAGCTGAGCAGGGAGCCCAGCCAAGGCGTTAGCTTCAGAGCTAATATTGCTACTAGGGAGTTAGCTTACCAAGTGTGGGTTATATTGTTATTTTCTTTAGATTTCAGTCACCCTAAGAGACGTCCCTGTCTCTACCTGGTTCACTAATCCACAGTCGATAATATATCTCACATCCTTCTGGCTTATGTTGTTATATTTTCACTGTGGTGCTACATTGAACTGTTAGCATTTACTTGGCTAGGCAATTGGAGTTGGTCAGTCAAACTACATTACAGGTCAGGGAGAGGCTGACTGACATTAGCTTAAAAGGGGATCTGGCAATTTTTGATTGCTAGTTCTATAAATTCTATCCACCTCCACTGGAATCCTTGTTCATCTAACAACACTTACTAATGTGCTGTTCTTGGACATTATTTTAGCTTAGTTATGCTTTATTTTCTCTAACTGAAACCCAAGGCAGCTAGCTGATGCTAGCAGTTTAGCCACTCATTCACAAATGTTTCTGTGCTAACTGAACTCCAGGGACCGGTCATAACCCTATCGACCACTGAAACCACACATCCCGTCCACCAGTGATGCATTATTTCATTCATTCTAATTTACATTAGTTGGCCCAGGCTTGCTATCCGAGCTAGAAACAAGTCAGCTAAGATCAGCAATAGTGACATATGAGGGAGGACGGCGTTACTTGCGGTTCTTGGGCAATTAAAGAGACATGCACTGAAAGGAGCAGTTCTGAGGAATGCTGCAAAAGATGATTCCCAACCATGCTGCAATAATTAAACAATAATTAAATAATTAAAGGCAATTTGACCAATATATGTCATAAGAATTTCATTAAGACCCGTGGGAGACAGACCTAGCAATCAATAAGGAGGAAAGTTTCTGGACACAAATATGTTTAAATACTTTTAAGATGACTAAAAACTCTAACTTACAACTTATAGCTGAGATTAGAGCTGGGTCCGGTCGTTCAGTTCTGCAGACCCAAACCCAGTCCATCACTGCAAGCAGTAATTTGTTCGGCTGTACATGAAGTTGAGGCTGTGCTGGTGTAGCTCTTACATCTCTTGCGGGGTGTCCACCAGGCTGTGGTGGTTCTGCTGTGTCCTGTTGGGTCACGGACTCTTCATCCTGCATCTCAGTGGCGGTTCCTGGAGGCTTCTATCGGTTGTGGATTTGGAAGTAGTCTGGCCCCTTCTCCCCCTCACCTGGGAAGTCTGGTTGTGGTGAAGTGTCGCTTTCCTTGTTGCTTTCCTGCGCCGGGTTGTTGTGTCCTGGGGTTCCTGATAAATGTGGGCTCCCTCTCCTGCAACTCCGCAGCGGTTCCTGGGGGCTCATGCTGGGCAAGGATCTGAGGCAAGTCCAGTTGCTGCCCCTTCTCCAGGAAGTGCTCCTCCTGTGGGCACGGGACGGCTGTACCCTCGTTGTCTGGATGTGTTGTGTCCCACTCATCGCCATCAGTCAAACAGAGTCTGTTACGGTCATAGATGGAGAAGCTCATTTGATAAAACAAGTCACATCCTAAAATGATGTCTCCATGCGTGACCACTTGAAAAACAAAGTCAGTAACAACTCTTGATGTGTAGCGGACTGTTAGTGTGATGGTCCCTACATTGCTAACTCGGACACACCTCCAAACCTCACCAGGTGAATGGTCGTTGCGGGTGAGTAACTTGAGTTGGCCAGCGGGTTCGGCGGTGGACTTTTGCGAAGTGGTTGAATTTTCCGCATCTTTTACATTGTTGTCCCCTTGCTGGGCAGAAACGTGCTCTCTCAGTGTGTCGGGAAAATCGAAGTTGCGCCCCATGGCGTTCTTCTGATTTGCAGTGTTTACTTCATGTAACGGCAGCAGCTGTGTTTGTTTGATCCATGTGAGAAACATAGCAATTCTTGTGACTGTTGTAATTTCCCCGCTATATATGTCAACAGTGACATCCTTTCTAGTATTTGCCCTTTGGTTGTACAGCAATGCCTCCCAAAGATTTGTTTTGGCAGGTATATATACTCACAGCCTGGCTCTGTGTGCCAGTCGAGGGTTGTTTGCTTTGTGTCTGGGGGAACCCCCAACCCGGAAATGACCTTTGACCTCTGGGGAATCCCTTGGGAACTCCCTGCCTTTTATTTATTTATTCCCTCCATATTTCTTTTAAAACCCAGGTTTGGAAATTTGTCCTTTGAGATTTAAGAATTATTGAAATAATTTGCCATCAAAAATGCATGAAGTGTAAGTATTATTCACAACAGGAAGTAGACGATTTGAGACTTCCTGTCCAGCAGCAATAGGACAACGGACACATTGAGCATGGCTGGCTAAAACAAAATCCAAGCCATCCAGCGGTTTACCTCAGCCCAGACAAAATGTGAGAGCCTGCAAGGAATTTCTGCCCTCGGAAGGCTGCAATCCGGCAAAGTGTCTTTATGGTGTTTGATGCAATAAAGTCAAAAGCAAGGACATTAAAGATGTGTCAAACATCAGTTATTGCACACCAAAATGCAGCTCATAATCCGGGGCCGGAACAGTAAAGACACTACCTCATACTCGTCTGTACCAAGTCATCGTGGACGAGCGTGGGTGTGCAAGCAAAGAACGCTGCAGATTCAAGAGGTTGGGTCGTGCCGTGTCATCGAGATCGTGATGGTGACATCCTGTCGGTACCACTCACCAGTGTGCTAGTATATGACAATTACGTAAGAGACATTCACTTTTCTGCTACAGCCTGTAAGTGAAGGACATGTATCCAGTGATTGAACCTTGAGGACACATTTTAAGTCAAGTCAAGTCAAGTTTGTGTTTCTCAAGTGCAAAGTCAAGTTTATTAGTCACTGAATACTGTGTTTATTTTGTGCTGATGTTGAGAGAAGTGTTTGCATTATTCTGTTTTCATTGTACATGTACTGCTTGTGCACATCCTGTTGCTAGCGTATTTCAATCAGTATTTTTGAACATCAATTTAAATCAGGCTAGTAAGATCAAGTAAGATCAAGGGCTGAGGTAAGGGCTGGTTGAGCTTCAATCCAATGATATAAGTATATTTCAAGATTCCTCAAATTTAATTCAATTTTGAATTAATCAAATCAAGTACAAGCTTAAAGTATTTAGGGAATCATATACCCCAAAGATAAGAATTCCCTAATTCAAGTATAGTTTCCATTCAGTTATTTTGAGTGGAAATTTCGAGGTAAACATAAAAAACACATTGTGTTTCAGGTTTGCATAATATTTTTTATCTCCAGGTTTTCACTCAAGAAATCTGGTTGGTGAAAATCCCAATTACCAAGTCTGGCTAGCATTGTCTGTCAGACCATCCAGATTTACTAAACATTTTTTTTTTTTTTTTTACGGTCATTAGATTGCCAAACGACTGTCGGGTGGCATATGCTGTCACAAAGAGTTCACCAACTCACTGAAACAGTTGACAGTGTATGTAATACTGCCGGCAATCGAAACTCACTTTATTCAAAGAGGTAATATAAATTACCATTTCATTTTTTGTCCCATTTCCTCACTATTTTCCATAAACACTGTACTGCAACAAAATGGCTGCAGCTGCCAAAAATGCAACTGAGCAAGAATTGCGAGAGCAGATCACAGCTGCCAAAGAGCAATTACAAGCCATAAATGCTGACTTGGCAGTTGAAACCTTGTCTGAGGAAGAGCGAGCTCAACTCAACACTGATGCAGAAACAGTACATGATGCAATAGAAACTCTTGAAATGGAGTTGGCTACAATCAGTGAACAAGAAAAGAATAATGGTGACAAGAAACAACCAGAAGGAGAGAATGCGGTGGCTGGAATCCAAGAAAAAGAAGATGCAAGTGATCCAGAAGATGGCGCCACTGGCAAGACTAACCAGAACACTGCACAAGCAAAACTCAGGCATGTCCCACTTCATGAGCTGAAGCAAAGACGACAGACATGCATGAAGAGACTGAAAGAAGACAGGCTGTTAGTAAAAACAAAGGGAGAGGATAAGTCTGTCTCACCAGAGATTTCTGCTGAATACGACAGCCTCAATGACAAAGTTGCGACTTTAGATGCTGTCATCAGTAAAAAAGAAGAACAAGAAGCACAGGTAGACAGAGCAAACAAAAAGTTTATGCGAACATACAGTAAAGTAAAGAAGGCTGTGTTCGCTCTTTTTTATGCATACAAAGATGAGGTCTTGGACACAACTGAAAATGACTTGGAAGACCTGATTCGCCTGGACAAAGAAATGACAGCTACATATGAAGCCTGTCGAGATTTGTGCCCGCCAGACAAAGAGATGCGGTGCAGAGTCGACAGCGCTAAGCAAATGTGCTCAGACATGGTGAAAGCCTTGAAACAAATTGGAGAGAATCCAATGATGGCAGACAAGGAGAGAAAAAGCCTTCTCAAGACTACTTGGGGAATGGATTATTCCAGGTCTCTCTTTGGAAGCAAGTTAGACTATGAGTCTGATATTTCTGCCAAGTCTAAAGTCTCCATTCAGTCAAAGGTATCTGTAAGTGCACAGATTTCAGAATCTTCAACAGGCTCTTCAGCAGGATCAAGTAATGCCTCAGAAAAGGCCAGGAGGCTGGCTGAATTGAGCGCTAAGCGAAAGTGTGCAGAACTTCACGCAAAGATAAGGAAATACAAGGTGGCCTTGGAAAGTTGTCATGAACAATTAGAAATAGCAGAAGAAGAGGAAAGAGTCCAAAGGTCAGATGACATCTCTTGTTGCAGTGACAAGCCTAGTAAAGGTTATCTGAATCCAGAGGCACCTGCTTTTTCTCCTGAGGCCAGATCACCAAGAGCTGAAGATTGCACGAGCCAAGTAGAGTCACAGTTGGCCTTCATCGCCCAAACATTCTCAGATAGCATCAGCAGATCAAGGCTGCCTGTCCCCACACCTCCTGTGTTTGATGGTGACCTACTCAAGTTCATCAACTTTTGCAAAAGTTTTGTGACACTTGTTGAGAACAAGGGAATTCCACCATCAGACAAGCTGTATTATCTGCAGCAGTACCTTGCAGGAGAAGCCAGAGCGGCAGTAGAAGGTTGTTTTTTCGGAAGTGATGGAGCTGCCTACAACCGTGCATGGACCACGTTGGAAGAGCGGTTCGGACACCCCTTCACCATTCAACTCTCCTTGAGAAACAAGTTGAGAGACTGGCCCAAAGTAACAGGCAAAGATAAGAAAGGTCTTCAAGATTTCAGCGATTTCCTGAGCACCCTCAAAGAAGCTATCCCCTACGTGAAAGGTCTTGAAGTTTTGAACGATTGCGTCCAAATCCAGGAAACAGCAACCAAGTTACCCGAGTATTGTAACACTAGGTGGACACGGCGTGTTACAGAAGACATAGATGTTGGAAAGGGCTACCCTTCGTTTCAAGAATTTGTCGACTTCGTAGCCAGAGAAGCCAGAGTGGCTAACAACCCTATATGCGTGGTCGCTCAAAACCAAGACAAGTTGCCAACCACGAATAGAGGAAACGAGTCTAGGGCAAAGACAAAACGAGCACCTGGCATTACTCATGCCACCAACACCAACACCAGTGCTGAAAAAGAAACCCCTAAAAGTGGAGCCAAGAATTCTCCAGTTTGCACCTACTGCGACAAAGATCACCTCATCTACAAGTGCAATGCTTTCAAAGAGTTGCCTTATGATGACAAAATACAAAGCATTCAAAGCAAGGCCCTTTGCTTCAAATGTCTCAGACGTGGCCACACATCAAAGAAGTGTCTAGTTAAAGTGTCCTGCAACACGTGCAAAGGCAAACACCAAACTCTGCTGCACTTAGACAAGAAGAAAGCAGACACAAAGCTTACAGAGTCAGAAGCCGACAAAGATGAAAACACATTTGAATCTATTTCAAACAAAACCAACCAAGATTACATGAAGAGTTATACTTCAATGATCGTACCTGTTTGGGTCAAGACAGGCCAAGCTGGCTCGCAAGAAGTATTGGTTTATGCACTGATTGATTCCCAGAGCGACAACTCCTATATCACAGAGGATCTGGCAGCCAAACTGTGCATGCCACATGAAATAACAAGAATGAAGATAACAACTATGACATCTTCATCGGTGGTCTATTGTAAGAAGTTCTCAGACATCAAACTGAGAGGATACGACTCGACTGTTGAAGTCCGAGTCAAGTCGTGCTACACAAGAGACCACATCCCTCACAACAGGGAGCACATTCCTTCAAAGGTAGCGGCAAGTATGATGCCTCATTTGGCTCGAATAGCCCCCTTCATTCCTCCTATTCAAGACTGTGAAGTGGGACTGCTCATTGGATACTCCTGCCCACAAGCACTCAGACTGGTGGAGATAGTCTCCGGAAATCCCGAAGAAGCCTTTGCTGTGAAAACAGACTTGGGATGGAGCATCATTGGAGACCCTTGTTATGAACAAGGCAACAATGGCGTATGCCATAGGATTGTCGCCAAAGAATTGATAGTGCCACCACCCTGTGAGATCCTGAAGGTTCTCGACCAAGATTTCAGCGACACCAAAGATGAAGCGAAGGAGCTAATCTGCCAGGCCACTGAAATATGCTAAAAGGGCAAAGTTAGACTCCATAAGTTCCTGTCGAACAGCATAGACGTCCTGGAATCTATACCACCTTCAGAAAGAGCCACTACCGTCTCCGAAACAAACTTGGAACTGGAACCTCTCCCGGTTGAACGCACACTTGGAACAAGATGGGATGTTCAAAATGACTGCTTCAGGTTCAAGATAACACTACAGGATAAACCCAACACAAGAAGAGGCATCCTCTCTACAGTCATGTCAGTCTATGACCCAAATGGATTTGTTAGCCCTGTGGTGTTGCAAGGGAAAAAGATCCTGCAAGAACTGTGCAAGCAAAAGAAATCCTGGGACGAACCCGTCGAGCCTGTCATAATTGAACGGTGGGAGAACTGGAAAGACCAGTGCAAAAGGTTGTGCTCTTGCTGCCGGTTAAAGATTAGGTGACATTGTGAAAATCTTTATGTTGGCATGACTTTATAGTCTTCCACCATAAAGATTTTGGTGGGAGTGTAACGGCAGCAGCTGTGTTTGTTTGATCCATGTGAGAAACATAGCAATTCTTGTGACTGTTGTAATTTCCCCGCTATATATGTCAACAGTGACATCCTTTCTAGTATTTGCCCTTTGGTTGTACAGCAATGCCTCCCAAAGATTTGTTTTGGCAGGTATATATACTCACAGCCTGGCTCTGTGTGCCAGTCAAGGGTTGTTTGCTTTGTGTCTGGAGGAACCCCCCAACCCGGAAATGACCTTTGACCTCTGGGGAATCCCTTGGGAACTCCCTGCCTTTTATTTATTTATTCCCTCCATATTTCTTTTAAAACCCAGGTTTGGAAATTTGTCCTTTGAGATTTAAGAATTATTGAAATAATTTGCCATCAAAAATGCATGAAGTGTAAGTATTATTCACAACAGGAAGTAGACGATTTGAGACTTCCTGTCCAGCAGCAATAGGACAACGGACACATTGAGTATGGCTGGCTAAAATAAAATCCAAGCCATCCAGCGGTTTACCTCAGCCCAGACAAAATGTGAGAGCCTGCAAGGAATTTCTGCCCTCGGAAGGCTGCAATCCGGCAAAGTGTCTTTATGGTGTTTGATGCAATAAAGTCAAAAGCAAGGACATTAAAGATGTGTCAAACATCAGTTATTGCACACCAAAATGCAGCTCATAATCCGGGGCCGGAACACTTCAGCCTCTTCTACCTCATCACTGGGTTCTTCTGTGCTTACCGCATATGCAAGTGGTGTGTAGCTCGACTGTCGTTATTGCTGCACACCTAGCTCTGATGCAAACCTGTCAGCGGACTGCAGCTGAAATGCTAGCTCAATAGTATCAGCTAGTGTCATGTCATTTGGCGCCATTAGCATTTTCGTCTGCAGCCGCGGGTTGCTAGTGTTTAAGACAACTTCAGAGATGTTTTAGTTATTCTAATAGGGTTACAAATTGTGCATTCCTTACAGCCATATGTGAATCTCGTGTTTGCAGCACATGCCCCATGGTAGGGTGACTATATAATGTATATGTGTTTTTAAAATGCACATGTACTTATGACTCTTCATACATCACAGACTCAGATTCATAGTGCATGGAGTGGTCACAATTATATATATATATGTATCACAGTAGTCAAACTGGACTCCACAAGCTTTATCTTCAGTGCACGTTATGGTGGGTGGTATCCCTTTATCCTTAATGTCAGTGTTTATTGATTTGTCAGTTACCTTTAAAACAGCTACTGAGCTGCACAATAACCATATCAGGAGGACGATGACAAGGACAAACACGAGAAACACACATGTGAGCCATTCAAAAAACTGGAATCTACATCAGTAATCTCTGAGGGGTCTTTCGTTGTTAGCCATTTTGTGTACACACGTGGACAAAATTGTTGGTACCCCTCTGTTAATGAAAGAAAAACCTACAATGGTCACAGAAATAACTTGAATCTGACAAAAGTGGTAATAAATAAAAATTCTACAAAAATTTACCAATGAAGATCAGACAATGCTTTTGAATTGTGTTTCAACAGAATTATTTTAAAAAACAAACTCAGGAAACAGGCCTGGACAAAAATGATGGTACCCTTAACTTAATATTTTGTTGCACAACCTTTTGAGGCAATCACTGCAATCAAACGATTTCTGTAACTGTCAATGAGACTTCTGCACCTCTCAGCAGGTATTTTGGTCCACTCCTCATGAGCAAACTGCTCCAGTTGTCTCAGATTTAAAGGGTGCCTTCTCCAGACGGCATGTTTAAGATAAGATAAGCCTTTATTAGTCCCACAACGGGGAAATTCCAGGATTGCAACAGCACAGGGATAGCAACACTCAGAGCAACAATCAGAAGGCAAGAAAAAACAAGCAAGCAAGAGCAGCTAATATACATATGTACATATTACTATAAAATATATATATACACACACAGCTCCTTCCACAGATGTTCAATAGCATTTAGATCAGGGCTCATAGAAGGCCACTTTAGAATAGTCCATTGTTTCGCTCTTAGCCATTCTTGGGTGTTTTTAGCTGTGTGTTTTGGGTCATTATCCTGTTGCAAGACCCATGACCTGCGACTGAGACCAAGCTGTCTGACACTGGGCACATTTCTCTCTAGAATACTTTGATAGTCTTGAGATTTCATTGTACCCTGCACAGATTCAAGACACCCTGTGCCAGATGCAGCAAAGCAGCCCCAGAACATAACAGAACCTCCTCCATGTTTCACAGTAGGGACAGTGTTCTTTTCTTGGTATGCTTCATTTTTGTGTCTGTGAACATAGAGCTGATGTGCTTTGCCAAAAAGTTCCAGTTTTGTCTCGTCTGTCCATAGGACATTCTCCCAGAAGCTTTGTGGCTTGTCAACGTGCAGTTTGGCAAATTCCAGTCTGGCTTTTTTATGATTTGTTTTCAACAGTGGTGTCCTCCTTGGTCGTCTCCCATGAAGTCCACTTTGGCTCTAACAACAACGGATGGTGCGATCTGACACTGATGTACCTTGACCTTGGAGTTCACCATGAAGGTGTTTAGAGGTTGTTCTGGGCTCTTTTGTTACCATTCGTATTACCCGTCTCCTCCTGCGGCCACGTCCAGGGAGGTTGGCTTCAGTCCCGTGGATCTTAAATTTCTGAATAATATGTGCAACTGTAGTCGCAGGAACATGAAGCCGCTTGGAGACGGTCTTATAGCCTTTACCTTTAACATGCTTGTCTATAATTTTCTTTCTAATCTCCTGAGACAACTCTCCTTTGCTTCCTCTGGTCCATGTTTAGTGTGGTACACACCATGTCAACAAACAGCACAGTGACTACTTGTCACCCTTTAAAAGTAGGCCGACTGACTGATTACAAGTTTGTAGACACCTGTGATGTTAATTAGAGGACACATCTTGGTTGAACATGTCCCTATGGTCACATATTTTCAATCTTTTCTAGGGGTACCATCATTTTTGTCCAGGCCTGTTTCATGAGTTTGTTTTTTGAAGTAATTCTGTTGAACCACAATTCAAAAGCATTGTCTGATTTTCATTGGTTAATTTTCATAGAATTTTTATTTATTACCACTTTTGTCAGATTCAAGTTATTTCTGTGATCACTGTGGGTTTTTCTTTCATTAACAGAGGGGTACCAACAATTTTGTCCACGGCTGTATTCTACCTGCTGTAGACTCTTAATTTCTTCACCAAGGTTTGAGACAATCAGGTCATCTAAAATACCTGACTCCCTTTGTAGCCTCAGACTTCCTCCACAACAGCAACACTTTATGGCTTCCCCCAACAGCTCCTATGGTTTGTTTGTTTTGATAATAATTTACAGTTTGTAAGCTGTACCCAAGTGTCTCTGCCTTGTGTTTTTACAGCTGTTGGAATTGACAATATTACCTTATATGGCCCCTCCCAAGGGGCTTCTGACCAGGTCTTCTTTTAACAGTCTTTGTAAGGCTTGGTTTCCATGTTTATGGTGATGATTCCTCCTGTGTGTTCCTTCCTAGGAAGAATACCATGAACAGAATCTTTTTGAGTCAACATTTTTAACATGTAATCTCTAAACCAAATCTCTTCATCTTCTGAGTTGAATGGTCCAAGAGGGGGTACTAATTAAGGCTTTTCATATGAACTTAAAATGGAGATAAACCTTCTTTTGTAGGCATTATTCTCATATAAAATAGTATCAAAGGTAAACCCTAAATCCAATTATGTCCTGTTTCTGCCATTGTTTTCTGAATCTTTCTATAATGGTCCAGTTATGTCATTCTATAAATCCTGGAGACTGTGGGTGATATGCTGCATGGTGTTTCAAATCACTATTCATTTCCCTAAATGTGAAATAATCTGTAAACATATCCACTATAACTAAACAATATCTCTTCCCTTCACATTTGGTTATCTCAATGAAGTCCATGCAAATGTTCTTAAATTGTTATTTTGATGATGGAAAACTACCCTTCTCTGGTCTTGCTATCGTCCTGAGCATTATTTTGTGCACAAATTATACATTATTGGCAAAAATTTTTAGCAAAATTTTCGATTTTTAAACCCATAGGCTGTGATAACTAATAACCAATATCGCCATCCCTCCCTTGAGCACATGACAAAGTCTATGTGTTCAAGTAGCGACATAGAAAATTAATTTTTGTGGTATGGTGCATATTTAAGGCACATATATGGCATGCTTGTATGGTACGCATTCTCCCCCACATGCATCCAGTAGGCATGACGGTGCAGACCCTACAGCGCAAACGTCCAAAGGAACAATGCCCCAGCAGGGACCTCGGCTAGGAGGTGGGTGCTGGGGAAGACGGAAGTCAGAGACAATGTCCCAACGGCAGCCTCCGAGGTGGAGAAGGGAACAGAGGCGCCAGCAAGTCTCGGAGGCTATATGTGACTGTGGGTTCATGTGTTTACTGAGCTTCTGTGGGGTGAAGGTGTGAGATACTTGATGTGGGGGTTTAGTATCTCTGGTGTATAAAAGCTGTGAGGAAAGTTGGTTCTGTCTCTTTTCTGCTGAGAACTTTGATGATAGAAGATGTGACTTCCAATAAAGCTTTCCTGAGAAATAAACTCAGTCTCGTTTGTAAGGCATCTTCTACAGTGGGAAGATAGGTTTACCCTTTGGTCAGGTATAAATTTGGGAACCTTGATTAAACACAGCATCTTTATTTAATCACCTATAGACTCCAGTCTGCAGAGATATGTTTTGTTTGCATATTTCTTTATCAAGAGATTGACATAATTATCAGACCCATGAAACAAAAGCTCAGACTCGAGTGAATATAGTTATCCTTTTATTGCTAACAGTGGGTGTGTGGGTGCGTGTATGTACAGTGTGTGTTGTGTGTGTGGTGATGAGGAGCTGTACAGGAAACGTGCCCGGGGGAGAGCAGAACGCCGTTCAGCCTGGCAACCCTATAATGACAGAGCATAGATGTTAGTACAGTCCACTGAGCACAGAGCTTGATGATAACAGAAGACCACGATGGGTCAGAATAACTAAACACTTGCAAAGAATCAGAGTCACTTACACTTTATCCGGCGAAGACGAAACATGACGCTGGAAAGAGACTGGAGCCAGACGTGGGGACTCCAGCCTGAATGGGTGTGAGATCGCAGTAAGGAGTAATTCTCCAATGCGATCTTAAATAGTGCATCCAATAAACCACAAACAGGCGAGACAAATAATAAAGGATTAAGTGCCCGCCTAGGAATAAGGTGGATAGAACCAGCGCGACCATGGTACGGGGGGCTCACTGGGGTTTTCCAGAAACTGCTGTGGTGGTCTCATGCACGCTTCCATGGTTTAACTCTCGTCACTAAATGTTATGTCCGGAAACCCCAAATGACCAGTGGAGAGTGGTGCTGATTCAGAACAGGAACTTTATTACACAAACTGTTATTATTACAGTACTGGTTGACTGTGGACACTGTCTGCTGTATAGCCTGGAGCTGAGAGAGGCCAAAGATTGCCGACTCTCCCCTATAATAATCCGGCATGATGGCGTTACCACATGGCTGCATCACCACGCTGGCGCCAGTTAACCCCTTGTACTTTCACACACTACAACTCCTTTAAATATTTTGTTGTTTTAATTTTATTAAAATTTATACCACATTATTGAACTGTTTTTGATCATTTTTATGTTTTGTTTGTTTTTGAGTCTATGGAGAAGAGCAAAGTTTGAATATTTGTGGCTACAAATCAGAAATTATTTTTTCTTTTTTCATTTGGCAGAGTACAAGAGGACACCTCTCCAGTGGTAACTGGTTTACCAGATAAATCAGCTACTTTTAAGTGAGTCTTGATACAGCCTTTGTTATAAGTGTCAGCTCTTGAAGTGGTTAATGTTTTAAGCAAATATTTTATTAAAATAACAGGAGAAAGGAATCATTTTTGACAGACTCAGAAAACTCAGAAAGAATAAAAAAGTATGGAAATAATCAAGAAGCGGAAATACTGTACTTAATTATCCTTAATATACTGTATACAAAATTACAGTTTTGTTCTTGTAGGATGGAAGAAAGAGTAGAGAAAACAACTTCCAGACAAGTCTCCATGGACAAAAGCCCAAATCTGTTTAGCAGTCCTGCAACAATACATGAACATGAAGCAACTGAGCCGCCTCACATTTTTCCCTCTACTTTGAGAAGAGAGCAATCAACGAGGCAGAGTATATCGGAGGAGGAAGAGAGTAGAGGAGATGCAGCTATCTCTGAAATGGAAAACACACCATCTTCCAAAGTAAGTAACTGGTAATCAAAAATCTTGAGCTGACACTGATATGAAGAATTCAGGTTACTTATAGCTGCCTCTTTTCTTGCTTCAGAAACCGATAATCTTGAGAGTGCCACAGTCCGAGAACTTCAGCTCACTGAGTGACATCATTAAAAGGCTAAGGAAAACCTCTTCAGGACTGCTCAAGAAAGGATCAAATACTACAATGACCAGGTCCATGATAGATCTGAGTGTGCAAGGCACAGATGCACATCCTGAAGAAAGAGGACCCTGTCTGCCCAGGTTTAATTCCACTGTAAGTCTATAGAAAAAAGTCAAAGAGGATTTCTTTGTCTCCTTCTTCTTTTGGCTGCTCCCTTTACGAGTCGCCACAGCAGATCATCTTACTCCATCTCACCATATTCTTTGCATCCCTCTCTACCACCAACCCTCTCCATGTCTTCCTTCACAACATCCATGGATCTTCTCTGTGGTCTTCCTCTTTTCCTTCTGCCTGGCAGCTCCATTTTCAACATCCTTTGTCCAATATACCCACTATCCCTCCTTTGCACATGTCCAAACCATTTCAACCTTGCCTCTCTTACTTTGTGTCCAAACCGCTGAATCTGAGCTGTCCCTCTGATATACTTATTTCTTATCCTGTCCCTCCTAGTCACTCCCAATGAGAAGTTTAGCATCTTCAACTCTGCCAGCTCCAGCTTTTGTCAGTGCCACCGTCTCCAAACTATACACCATAGCAGGTCTCACTACCATCTTGTAAATCGTCCTTTTCACTCTAGCTGCTATCCTTCTGTCACAAATCACCCCTGACACTCGCCTCCACCCACTCCGCTCTGCCTGCACTCTCCTCTTCACCTCTCTTTCCATTGCTTTGGATGGTTAACCAAAGATATTTAAACTTTTCGACCTTTGTTACCTCTACTCTTTGCATCTTTACTGTTATACCTGCTTCCCTTTCATTCACACACATGTATTCTGTCTTCCTTCTACTGACTTTCATTCTTCTTCTCTCTAGTGCATACCTCCACCTCTCCAGGTTCTCTTCCACCTGCTCGCTACTCTCACTACAGATTACAATGTCATCTACAAACATCATGGCTCATGGAGACTCCTGCCTGACCTCATCTGTCAGCCTGTCTATCACCAAGGCAAACAAGAAGGGGCTCAGAGCTGATCCTTGATGTAATCCCACCCCCACCTTAAATCCAT
The DNA here is from genome assembly GCA_020510985.1 of Pholidichthys leucotaenia. NCBI lineage: Eukaryota > Metazoa > Chordata > Actinopteri > Cichliformes > Pholidichthyidae > Pholidichthys > Pholidichthys leucotaenia. The sequence goes on from CM035837.1 coordinate 97,601,897, forward strand.
TTGTCACTCCTAAAGCACACCTCACCACAATCTTGCTGTCCTCATACATGTCCTGCACCACCCTCACATACTTCTATGCCACTCCTGACTTTCTCATACAGCACCACACTTCCATAACAAGTGACTTGAAATTTGAATAATTTTAAGCCACAAAAACTAAAAGTGTTTTCATTGTTAAACCCTGACCTGGCACTACTGTACATGTGTATTACTAGTTGATTATACTGTCACTATCTTTAAATGACAATGTATTCTCCATTTACTTTACAGTTAAATTTGGATTATATGACCCGTGGAATTAACCTGATGAAGAAGAGGAACGATGAAGTGAAATCTTCTTTGCTTGGAATTTCAAAAAAAACCTTTTTGCCTAGAGAGAGGCCTCGCAGCTCCACATTTGATCTCCATTTGGACTTTAGAAAGCCAATAAAAGAGATGAAAGAAGAATAGATATACAGTACTTCGGAAGGCAGCTGCCAATCTATGAATAATTATAATATCTGCAAAGTTGATAAACTTTTTCTCCAAACCATAAAACACACAGTGACTCTGAAAACAAAGCCACTGATTTTGTAACCAAGGGGATAGGCAGGGAAGTGGTGACGTCCAGACTCAGAGCCTCCCACACCAGAGTCCTGCACTCTACTTACACTACCGTTCAAAAGTTTGGGGTCACTTAGAAATTTCCTTATTTTTGAAAGAAAAGCACTGTTTTTGTCAATGAAGATAACTTTAAACTAATCAGAAATACACTCTAATATCTAATATACATTGCTAATGTGGTAAATGACTATTCTAGCTGCAAATGTCTGGTTTTTGGTGCAATATCTACATGGTGTATAGAGGCCCATTTCCAGCAACTATCACTCCAGTGTTCTAATGGTACAATGTGTTTGCTCATTGCGTCAGAAGGCTAATGGATGATTAGAAAACCCTTGTGCAATCATGTTAGCACAGCTGAAAACAGTTTAGCTGGTTAGAGAAGCTATAAAACTGACCTTCCTTTGAGCAGGTTGAGTATCTGGAGCATCACATTTGTGGGGTCGATTAAACACTCAAAATGGCCAGAAAAAGAGAACTTTCATGTGAAACTCAACAGTCTATTCTTGTTCTTAGAAATGAAGGCTATTCCATGCGAGAAATTGCCAAGAAACTGAAGATTTCCTACAACGGTGTGTACTACTCCCTTCAGAGAACAGCACAAACAGTCTCTAACCAGAGTAGAAAGAGAAGTGGGAGGCCCCGCTGCACAACTGAGCAAGAAGATAAGTACATTAGAGTCTCTAGTTTGAGAAATAGACGCCTCACAGGTCCTCAACTGGCAGCTTCATTAAATAGTACCCGCAAAACGCCAGTGTCAACATCTACAGTGAAGAGGCGACTCTGGGATGCTGGCCTTCAGGGCAGAGTGGCAAAGAAAAAGCCATATCTGAGACTGGCCAATAAAAGAAAAAGATTAATATGGGCAAAAGAACACAGACATTGGACAGAGGAAGATTGGAAAAAAGTGCTATGGACGGACAAATCGAAGTTTGAGGTGTTTGGATCACACAGAAGAACATTTGTGAGACGCAGAACAACTGAAAAGATGCTGGAAGAGTGCCTGACGCCATCTGTCAAGCAAGGTGGGGGTAACGTGATGGTCTGGGGTTGCTTTGGTGCTGGTAAGGTGGGAGATTTGTTCAGGGTAAAAGGGATTTTGAATTAGGAAGGCTATCACTCCATTTTGCAACGCCATGCTATACCCTGTGGACAGTGCTTGATTGGAGCCAATTTCATCCTACAACAGGACAATGACCCAAAGCACACCTCCAAATTGTGCAAGAACTATTTAGAGAAGAAGCAGGCAGCTGGTATTCTATCTGTAATGGAGTGGCCAGCGCAGTCACCAGATCTAAACCCCATTGAGCTGTTGTGGGAGCAGCTTGACCGTATGGTACGCAAGAAGTGCTCATCCAGCCAATCCAACTTGTGGGAGGGGCTTCTAGAAGCGTGGGGTTGTGGCGGTTCGGTTAACCCCCACAACAGATAAAGACACTCAGCCCTCTTGTCTCTGTTTTTCCCACTGCACTACTGAGATGCAATGTGCCATTCATGTATTTGTGATGCAAACATGCATGTATTGTGATGTAATGCGCCATTCTGTATAGTGTTCATGCGTCTTGTCCTTACTGTGCTTTTAGCAAATAGCAGAACAGTGTAATGTGTATTAATGTCTACAGGCAGACGCATTTCGTCTGGCGCACCTCTGTGATGTTAATGATTGCCTTTCATCCATTGTACTCATGCGTCCTGTCCTCACTGTGACCTAGGGACTGAGAGCAATATGTCTCTCACATGCAAATGTCTTATGCCTGTTCTGTTATCTCTTTGATCGTACTAACTGCTGGGGTATGTTCCTTTGATGTATTGTTATGGTCAAGTATATAAGCTGCAACTCTGTAACGCAAACACTCTCGCTCTCTCACTTCAACCTCTGCTGCAGACACATTGTGTCTCTCTGCTGAGAGCACTCTGGGCTCGCTCCCAGCGCGCATGCACAGCGCCGGGAGCGAAGCCCGTGACGACCAGTGCGGCCGCTTATTTTTTCATGCCGCCGCACTGGTGACCCCTTGAAGACGCACACGATTTGTGCGACGCAGCCTTCTGATTTGGACGGCCACGCTGGCGAATCGACGCTAAAAAAAACGAGCGGCCAGCGAACGCAACACCCGGACACGCACACGCTTTGTGCGAAGCAATCTTCTGAGCTGGACAGCTGCACTGGTGACCCGTTTTTCAGGATGAGATCTGCACGTCTGAGATCTGCTCATCCACGCTAGACCGGCCGCGCTCGCAGTTCCTTCACAAGAGAGCGCGGGCACCTCGTCCCTTCTCCACGACGGCGTCCTCCAGGGCCGGCGGAGAACGCAACGTGTGGGCCTGAACGCACCACGGCCGAGCGGTGCCCAAGATCGTCTATTTCCTCCCACCGCTCCAACGCATCTGCACGAGCCTGAGGGGCAAGAGATCGTCTATTTCCTCCCACCGCTCCAACGCACCATGGCCAATCTACAGCCACAGCTCAACCTGGATTTTTATCGGCGTCGTCTGCGCCGATCTCCACCAAGTTTCTGCACCCTGGTTCTCCTCTCTCCAGCGGCCCACCCACGCACGGAATCCCCGCGCACGCATCGGGGAGTTATGAGGACGGCGCATCACGCACGGGACAAGTAACGGCTCCAGAGACCGCCATCGTCCTCCGCCGCTGCTCACAGGACCTTCAGGGCTGCTCGTTCACCTGAAGCAAGCACGCAGCTCGCCACTGGATTTTTTTAACGGTCTCAGCCACGGCACAAAGGGATTTCAGCCGTCAGCTGTTCCCGGGGGGTTTTGGGGTTGCTTCTGCACCTAAAACCAACACGCCAGTCCCTCTGCTTTTGTTTAATTTTTTCTTACAGCCGCTCCTGCTTTTCTTCATGGCCACGAGAGGAGCCAGAGACTAATTTTTCTTCTTCTGATCTCTGCATGTTCAGACGGGACATCGCGGAGCAGCAAACACTTTTGGCGCGACTACCCCCCCCCCCCTCCTCCTGCACAGAGCTTTTCCCTGCCCAGACCGCAACATCGAGGTCTCGGCCCCCTGCCACGCCCTCTGGGGGGGGAGCGTGTGGCGGTTCGGTTAACTCCCACAACAGATAAAGACACTCAGCCCTATTGTCTCTGTTTTTCTCACTGCACTACTGAGATGCAATGTGCCATTCATGTATTTGTGATGCAAACATGCATGTATTGTGATGTAATGCGCCATTCTGTATAGTGTTCATGCGTCTTGTCCTTACTGTGCTTTTAGCAAATAGCAGAACAGTGTAATGTGTATTAATGTCTACAGGCAGACGCATTTCGTCTGGCGCACCTCTGTGATGTTAATGATTGCCTTTCATCCATTGTACTCATGCGTCCTGTCCTCACTGTGACCTAGGGACTGAGAGCAATATGTCTCTCAAATGCAAATGTCTTATGCCTGTTCTGTTATCTCTTTGATCGTACTAACTGCTGGGGTATGTTCCTTTGATGTATTGTTATGGTCAAGTATATAAGCTGCAACTCTGTAACGCAAACACTCTCGCTCTCTCACTTCAACCTCTGCTGCAGACACGCACTCTGTGTCTTTACTGAGAGCCGTGGGCTCGCTCTCGGCGCTCATGCACGGCGCCGGGAGCGGAGCTCGTGACGGCGGTATGATTAATAAAACTCTACTTAAAACCTCCAATAACGCTGCATTATTTTATGCCGCCGCAGGGTGAAATTTCTCCAGATTACCTCAACAAATTAACAGCTAGAATGCCAAAGGTCTGTAATGCTGTAATTGCTGCAAATGGAGGATTCTTTGACGAAAGCAAAGTTTGAAGGAAAAAATTATTATTTCAAATACAAATCATTATTTCTAACCTTGTCAGTGTCTTGACTATATTTTCTATTCATTTTACAACTGATGGTGGTAAATAAAAGTGTGACTTTTCATGGAAAACACAAAATTGTCTGGGTGACCCCAAACTTTTGAACGGTAGTGTATGTCACCAAAAGGCTCAGCCTACTTGGACCACAAAGTATACATATTACCCCTCCAGATTTTGGCATCGTTCCAATGTTAGAGGTGCATTTTTAGCTTTAAGGATGTCCATCTTCTGACTATGTCACCACCAGTGAGTCCTACCAGCAACTTCTCTCGTGGTGAGGACCAAGTGTGGCGGTTCGGTTAACCCCCACAACAGATTAAGGACAGTCAGCTCTCTTCTCTTGGTTTTTCCCGCTGCACTACTGAGATGTAATGTGCCATTCATGTATAGTGTTCATGCGTCCTGTCCTTACTGTGACCTAGAGACTGAGATCAATATGTAGATGTGCCTTGTAACCTCTTTGTCCTGCAAGCTGGAGCAGAGGACAGCAATCTGCCTATTGTTATGTATGTCTCTCAAATGCAAATGTCTCATGCCTGTTCTGCAGTCTCTTTGATCATACCAACTGCTGGGAATATCCTTTGATCCTTTGATGTATTGTCTGAGTTGGGTATAAGTACTGCACTGAAATCCATGTTCTCTCTCTCACTCACTCTTCAACTGCTGCTGGACACACACACGTTGTGTCTCTTCTCTGAGAGCCTGAGGATCCCACTCCGGGCTGCTCACACTTGGCACGGAGCGGGGATCCTGTGACAGCGGTATGACTTAATAAACTCTACTTAAAACTCTCAACGCTGCCTTTATTTTATCATCCGCCGCACAAGCACCATTTTGTGGGATGGACACACTGGTGGTATCTGGGGAATCAGACTAATATGCTATCAGTTCGTCCTGCCAACAATGCCAGTTGTAACCAAGGGGCTAGGTGGTGAAGCCCAATTGATAATGTCCAAATGGGCGTTTGAGCTCAGAACCTTCCACACCAGTCCATCACTCTACTTGTGTCACCAAGACGGTCAACCCACCTGGCAAGCCATTAATGCTTTTTAATGACTCCATCACACTTATTTTACCTCTTATTCTAATGTCCCAATGAATATCTTGACAATCTGCAACATGTTGTAAATAAATAAATAAGCTGTTTCTTTTAATATTGCTCACTGTGGGCAGTTTTAACATCAGGAGTTTAAATCACTTGTAAATGTGTAGTCAAGTTTGAACCCTGGAGGAGACAGTTTTTTGATGTTTGGAAATGTGAAAACTATAGAGCTGGACTTCATGTGATATATTTTTTAAAGTACTGTAAATAATAAAGAAAATAATAAAAGAGAAAATATGAGACAAATAATGAGTTTGGGTGTATATCTGGTGCTGTTGTAAAAAGTTCAGTCAACACTAAAACATCCTTAGATTTGTAGGATTACCATGACTTGATAAAAATGTATTTTTCTGTTTTCTACTTTTTAATATTAAGTCTATTAATAAAATTATGATGGATCTAAAACAGTTAATACTATTTATCACATTCACGTGACATCACCGCTCACATGGCTTATTATTCTACCATTTTGAGTATCACGCTACAGGAGTTGCCTGGCAATTTCATTTAGGCATGTGTCTGAAGTGCATAAAAATGCTCTAAACCTGTTTTCCTGGGAGCTTCACAGGTAGCTCTTAAAAAAGTATCCACCCTATATCCTAGCATCCTTGACCTGCCACTCAAAGTTTGCTATTGGGACTTCAAAGCTTGCCCTGAAGATATCTACCAACTGCACTAAACCCGCATCAAACAGGTAAGAAAATATCCATCGTTCCAGGTTCTTGCTCTTAAATATTTATCTGAATCTGATCAGCAGATTAGATTAGAGAGGTGTGCCACTGATGAGCACTGCAGTGCTTCAAAATTTGAACTATTTTCAACTTGCAGTGCTATGAGCGCAATAACAACACCCCACTGAGAGTGTTTTTGCATGGAAGGCGCTGAGCACATTAAATGCTAAATTATATAGAAAATGAACAGAAAATAGATGGTCACGGAAAAAATGCGCTCAGTGAACACGCAGCCGTACAGTGTGAAGGGGATAAATTCACTTTCTATGTAAACTATATAAAATTATATATATTTGACCATAAAATAACCCATAGCAACACGACAAGACATGATAACATAAAAATGTTGCAAATCGAATTGGCTTAGTTTAGTGTTGTTTAGCATATCTGTGGCTTATAGCGTGATACTCAGAAGGGCGGTGACTATAGCTTGACCTCTGACTAGGGTGGCCGCGTGGCCGACCAGTAGTCGGCCACACTACACCTGTGCCACAGCCGCCCCCATTGTGGACTAATAAATGCTTATCATGTCTTATCTTAATAATCTAAAATGAAGATCAAAATGCTTTGACTGTTTATAATATTGTATATAATAATAGGCCCTGGGCCCAAATTTTTGTGCCTCCCACTGAACCATAGTCTCCGCACTGAACATGCAGTTTAACCGTAGTACCGTTTGTGGCCACTGGTGGCACTGACGGCATTTTCCTTTATCTATAAAAACCAAAGAGTTGTGTTCAGTGGATTCAGGAAGTGTTGAGGAGACAAGACTGCAAAGAGGCTCCTTGCAGTTTTGTTTGTAAGTATCTGCTGTTGTTTTTGTGTGGTTTAAAACGTTGTCGAATCTGTGATATTACACCACGCCATAATTAATGTACATAAGCAGATAAAAGAGCGTTTTTCATGTAAAAGGGCTGTTGTGTAGCTGCCATCTCCCTGTTAAGAGGTCAGTGTTCAGCTGTGAGGTTTGCAAATTGCAGCACTGGAATATGGACCCTCACTAATCCGTATTTGTTGAGGAGCTTTGTGTGGTTTGTCCAGGATGCAAGTTTGACTTGCTGTTGAAGTTTTACTGTTATACCCACAGTGTTTTTGTTGTTAACTGTGACTAGTGCATACCTGTGCATGCCCGTAGAAACCAAGTGTAAGCAAGAATGTCTGCATGCCCGTAGAATGCAGGTGTAAGCAAGCACGTCACCACTCACTCAGTAATGCCTGCCTTTGATCACTCTATAATATAGACATCATGTAGAGATCATAGGAACATCAGTCCTATGGTCTATATGACGTCATATAGACATCATAGGAACGTCGTAGGTGGTCCTATGATCTTTTAGCGAGTCCTACGATCGTGACACACACACATATTTCTTAATTATATATGAGTGATGTGTTGTTGCAGAATAACAGAGCAGTAGAGTAATGTACGTGGCGGTAATGCACCTGTAAGCTGGTTGCCAACTGCCAATCAAATCAAAAAGAAGAACCGTTCTATCAAAGTGGCCCGCACCTCGGACACAGTCCAAGGACGGATAATTTTTTCACACAAGTTGTTCAGAACTCCTTATACAAAGATATAGAGCGATGATAATCAAGTATGTGGCGGCAATGCACCTGTAAGATGGTTGCCATCTGCCAATCAAACCTAAAAGAAGAATAACAGCAAGAAAATATGTGAGGTTACATGTACTCAGTGTCTTTTTTTTTTTTTCAAAATGGCACTTTACTGAGTAGTTTATTTGCATGGCATTTTTACCCTTTCTCAAGGATGGCTAGAAGTACTTTTATTCTTATCATTTTGTTGTATTCTGATTTTAACAATTTGAATGTTTATTTTTACTTGTCAAAAGAATAGTAAAGCTTACATATACTTGAATAATGCTGGGATAATAAAAGTGTCTGAATCTTATTTTAATATCCAGCATCTATTTTACTCAAATGGAATTTCTGGCCGCTCTCCCCACCTCCAAGTGTGGTAATAAATTTGTTTAAATGTTTTATATCAAATTTTCTGTATATTAAAAAATGGCACCATCAGTCCCTAGATAACCTAAAGTATACCACACCTTTTAAAACAATTTTTATTGCAAGATATAAAAAATACAGACACTGCATTACATGGGAACTTGAAGCAACACTACTGGAAAAGGACTGCATGAAAAGGACATGCATTATCGCACTAATAAAACTAGAGGGCACTCAGAGAGTGCATACCTCTGCCAAGGTCTGTTGTCTGTCCGTCTTTGAGCAGGGTCACATAAAAATGACCAGATGGATTTTGATTACATTTTCATGAGAGAGCTGCAGATGAACCCATTAGATTTCTGTGATGATCTGGGTCAGGATGTGAATTCTGGAAGTTTTTCACTTTAATGTTGTGAGATAAGGCCTTGGCAGAGGTATGCACTCTCAGTTCACCTCCAAAATCCAATGGGTTCATCTGTAGCCCAAGGGCCACCTCTGGTGAAAATTTCACCAAACTCCATCAAGTAGTTTTGCATAATCCTGCTAACAGACAAAAAAAAAAAAAAAAAAAAAATCCTGATCACATTATCTCCTTAGTGGAGATAATAAAACATGAAAGAAAATAATTTCAACCTTAGTTTTTTGCTTGTTCCAGTGAAGCTAATGTTCTCAATTTGTCCATCCACATTTCACAGGACTTTACTCCCCTAGATATTATCCCCAATGGTCACCAAACTCACACACAATGATCCTCAGGTGGGTCTGCATCAAGGTTGACCTCAAGGTCAAAGGTCAGGAGATCAAGGCATTTTTGATTTCATGAAAATTGTTACTAGGTAATTGCCCCAGTGTTTGGCAAACTCATGCACAATGATCCTTAAGTGGGTCAGGAGATTTAAGCACTCTCGAGGTGATGTCATCAGGCTGGAATGAGCCATTCCATCATTTACATTCTGGTTTTCTTTCTTGTAACCCCATAAAACACAATCAAAACTAAAAACTTGTTAACTGGTGTTATCTGGAGTGTTCCCCTTTAAAAACCTGTGATTATCCACTTTTTCTTCAGGCCATGGCTGAGCCAAGAATATCATCCATTGATGGGAAGTTAGAAGAATTCGCTGTGCCCTCCCATGTCGAGGATGTCAGAAAGAAGATGGACGAATTTGCCAGTGCTCATGCTGCTGCAGGCCGCAGAGTGGTCCTCATCACTTCAGGAGGCACTAAGGTTCCCCTGGAGTCTCGCACTGTTCGCTTCCTTGACAATTTCAGCAGCGGCAGACGAGGAGCTTCTTCGGCTGAATATTTCCTAGACTGCGGTTATGCGGTCATTTTCCTACATCGGCATCGCTCGCTCTACCCTTACACACGTATGTTCTCAACCATAAACATGCTGGATGCCCTCCAGACCAGAGATGGGGAGGGACAAGCATCTGAAGTGGTTGTTAATCAGCAGGTGCTTCCCAATATGGCCAAAGTGCTGAAACGATACAATGAGGTGAAAGAAGGAAAACTTTTGCTGCCCGTTGAGTTCAGCACTCTGTCAGAGTATCTGCATCTACTCAAAGTCGCAGCACAGGTCCTCAACACAATAGGTACAGATTAAAAATTATTTACACTGAAGTTGCTGTCCCATCTAACATGTTCCTGATCTCAAATGTTTGTTCTGCACTCAGGATCAAAGGCCATGTTTTATTTGGCTGCTGCCGTGTCTGATTTCTACATCCCAGCATCTGAGATGCCTGAACACAAAATCCAGTCTTCAAATGGACCTCTACAAGTGAGTGACAAAAAAACCCCACAAAACACTGTTGTAAATTCAAGGTGCAGCTCTGCTTTTGCATCAAGACCTGTCATTCACCTGCTGCTTTCTAAACACTCAAAGTAATCACTTAATACTGGGATGTGAAGTAGTCATTTGGTTAAAAAAAAAAAAACCTGGACACTCATAACATTTTACTGCTGCTAACAATAATTATTCAATTTTTTTTTTTTGTCTCCCCTTCAGCTCAGCATGAAGATGGTCCCAAAAATATTGTCTCCCCTGGTGAAAGACTGGGCGCCCCAGGCTTTTGTAATATCTTTCAAGCTGGAGACAGATGCCACCATCCTGCTGGACAAGGCTCGACGGGCTCTGGACACCTACAGGCACCAGGCAGTTGTGGCCAACGTACTGGACTCTAGACGGGGTTACGTAGTGGTGGTGACCCCTGAGACTCAGGTGGAGTTGATCCTCACAGAGTACGATGTAAAGAATGACGTAGAGATAGAAGAGAGAATAGTGAGCAACCTGACATCAGCACACAGCAAGTTCATAACTCAGCCAGTGGGCTGACTGTAATCATCTACATTTGTGAGTCAATAATGTCCTTAGGTATGACTGTGAGAGTGAATGGTTGTCTGTCTCTCTCTGTTGGCCCTGCGATGGACTGGCGATCTGTCCAGGGTGTACCCTGCCTCTCGCCCAAAGATGCTGGGATAGGCTCCAGCACCCCCGTGACCCGAAAAGGATTAAGCAGAAGAAGATGAATGAATGAATAATGCAGTTCTTAGTCACGTCTATGTCCCATAACCTGGACTGCAGATTGGTTTTGTTTCCCACCCATTTGTTATGCTGATGTTACTGTAGATTCATTGTTTTAAGGTTGCAAAATCTATGTCATGACTGTATTTCAAGCTTCCATGCATATTTTATTCATTCTTAAATTGACCTTGACAATAAACAAGTTGATTTTAAAATGTTTATTCACATGTTTGATATTTGGGAGAAGAACACTTAAGGTTTTGCAACAGTGACAGGTTAATAAAGCACACCAATAATGAACAATTAAAACTAAAGTCCCCTGATAGTGTTTCAGTGTCACCAGGATGTTTATGGACTCGTTCACTTTACTTAAGTTTAACGCTTTTCTTGACACCAGCGCGGATACCAGACCACTCTCCGCTGTATCTCGTCTCCTCACGACAAACCTCACGGATCTTAGGAAAGAAAAGTGACCATTTTAATAAAAAAAAGAATACATTTAATATATCAGAATGTTTTTCAGCATGGTGATAAATGTGGTCAACCTTATGTGGATACAAACCTGGCCTTTTCTGCGGATTTTGGCCCGTCTGTATTTTTCTCTGTGCTTGACTCTGGGATTACGGTCAATTTTCTTCCTTTTCGGTGTCAGCCCCTTGTTCTTGGCCATCTGTGGAAGGATTAGACACAAAATTAGAAAAGCAGCAGCAGTAGGTCGGAGTGTGAGTGACAGTGAGTGTATGGGTGAATGTGAGTGAGTGCGAGTGACCCTGAGGGCGAGTGGGAGCGAGATTGAGCGGGTACAGGAGTGAGAGAGTGTGGGTGGGTCCAGGAGTGGGAGTGTGGGATTGTGTGGGGGAGAGGGTGAGCGAGACTGAATGAGTTCATGTGGGTGCATATGAGAGCATGAGGGTAGAAATGTGTGGGAATGGGCGTGTCTGCTAGTCGGGAGGTGCTGGATTGAGGGGGTAGTGCCTCTTGGCTACGGGGGGCGTGGGGGTCCCTGGGGTGTGCGGCGGTGGCGGGGGGGAGGGAGCTTGAGCCAGGGGCGTGGGTCGGTCTCTGTCCCGGGGGGTAGGGGCATTGGCCTCCTGGCACCTGGGGCCCGGGTGCTAGTGTTGGCACCGCTGGGGGTGGGGTGGGGGCACTGCGCCAGCCACCTGACCTCCCTCAGCCATCCCTCCTGGGGCAGATGCCTGGCTTTCCTGGGGCTTGTTGACCTCGGAGATTTGTGCCCTGTGGGGGTTGGTGGCGTTGCCTTGCCTGCTCAGGGTTTCTGGGAAGGGGGGGGGGGGGTGATGTGACCGGCTGCCCGCTTCATGTTTCCTGACAAACCACTCACATGCACACACTTACTTTGCACACGCTCTCATATACACGGACACAGTCGCACGCACACAAATGTGTCCCCTTTAACAGGTGTGGATATCAGACTCATGTTGAGACATCTTTGGTGGAACAAGCAGTCTGTCTTCTGTTTGTTTTAGTTGTTGGTTGGTTGGTCTTTTTTGTCTGTTCCTTTTCTTTCTCCCTCCCCACACTTCCTTTCCCCATTCCCCATCCTATCGGGTCCTTCATGGGTAAAATAATTTAAATAAAGTATTAAAAGTTATTACAGGAGGAGTTTACAACAATATACAGTACATAGGTTCCGTTTAAAGCTTCTTTTGGCAAAGTAAATCTGTTTTGGCACAATAAGGGTAGCAGATTTCTGTTCTGCTCACCTAGCTGCCTGACAGGACAAGGGGGAAAAAATTAGAAAAGCAGCTTCAGTGACAAGTTTGAAAAAACAAACAAACAAAAAACCGCATTAAATGATAAAGTATAGATTATAAAATGTAAGCCCACAGAACGAGTCAGCATTATTAGTTCACTCTATAACGTTCATTAAACATTCTTGATGGGTTTGTACTCGTCTCCTCAGTACCTGGTAAGTGATTCCTCTCTTTGCATCTGACTCAAGCTCATCCTCATCTTCCTCCAGCCTGCAAACAAATTGAAAATTCATTAGTTCTCTTCTTGATTTTGATACAGAGTTTGGCGTGCAACTTATATTTTGTATTTCCATGCCATCCAGAATGCAAGAAAAATGTTTTAAATTTCTCCATGAGCATGTCAAATTTGCTATGGCAAAAATTCCAGGATCTCTTTGATTGCATTTTGCAGTTTGAAAGTACGAGTTCCCTGGCCATGTTCACCCATGGCACTCAGTCACATTTCTAAGCGTGTGTGTGTATATATATATTTTATAGTAATATGTACATATGTATATTAGCTGCTCTTGCTTGCTTGTTTTTTTTTTTTCTTGCATTCTGATTGTTGCTCTGAGTGTTGCTATCCCTGTGCTGTTGCAATCCTGGAATTTCCCCATTGTGGGACTAATAAAGGCTTATCTTATCTCATCTTATCTTAAGCCTTTATTTATTTTTACTTAAGTTCTTATCAATCAATATTCTAAACGCACCTTTATTTGCAAGAGTTGAAGATGCAGTGTTACAGCTAAGCAGCACAACCTAACTGAAAGCAATAGTGATTCATATTGTAAGGGCAGCTGGCATACAGTACATAATGGAACAAATTAAAAAGCATGAAATTTCACATGCAGGGGTACTCACTCTAAAGCCTCTGGGTCATTGCCCTTCCTCTTTAATTTTAAACGTTCCTCTGCTTGTCTGTAGAAACGCAACGCTGATTCCTCGTCAAGGTCGGAGTCGGAGGAGTCCTCAACTGCAGACAAACATTCTTCAGAATCCTGCAACCAACATGCACATAATCTTTAACAACCCAGTTTTATGTGTATTCATAAGCAGCAGTGCTCCTTTGTGAAGAAAGAAGCTGGGCATCACCAGGAGCCAACTTGAAGCAACTACATAGGACAGAAAGCTCTGGAGGACTCTTGTTGATGGCCTTTACCCTTGGAGGGGTCACTGGCTCAATGAACTACTCCACTGAGAAGCACCTTCAGGTGCATCAAGTATCTCACCTTTTCCTTTTTACCAGAGACTCTCGACTTCTTGCCCTCGGCTGGTGTGCTCTTGGATTTATCCTTCTCCTCACCAGCGAGTAGTTTGCGAAACTCTGGTGCAAGCCGAGCATCTACTGCACCAAGATCATTGATGAGCTGCAGGCAGACATTTAAAGCAACACAATGTAAGATTTTCACCTTAAAATAATGTTTCTGAAATCACTTTGATGGTACATCAACCTTAGACTATAGCTATGCAACTTTGCTGTTTGGGTAGGAACACTGAAATAACTACAGCTGACAGTTTACAGCCTATATTCCAACAGCCAATCACAGGATGTAGTGTTAGTTGGCCTCTAACTACAAGATGAATGAATTTCATGGCAGAGCCGGAAAAGAAACCAAAGATAACTCTCTCAAAAGAACAAGGTATACAGCTGTGTTCAAAATAATAGCAGTCCCACATCACTAGCAAGATAAATCACTGTTTTTGTTAGAATTTCAACTTCTACACTGCAAGTAAGTTTCTAGAAGGTTTAGTAAAGGTATAGAAAACCAACAGACCCAACAGGCATGACGTGCATGCTGCTGCTGATTCTGTGAAACTGAATCATTAACTGAAAGGGGCGTGTTCAAAAAAATAGCAGTGCTGAGTTCACTTAGTGAGGTCACGGATTCTGTAAAAAAAAAATAGGTGTTAAACAAGTGGCCCTTATTTAAGGATCAAGGCAACTGACGCTGCATATGCTGGCTGTGCATTTGTCCTTGAAAAACAGAGTAAAATGGGTCGTTCAAGACACTGTTCAGAAGAAGAGCGTTCTTTGATTAAGAAATTAATAAAAGAGGGGAAAACCTATAAAGAAGTGCAGAAAATGATAGGCTGTTCAGCTAAAATGATATCAAACGCTTTAAAATGACAGCCAAAACCAGAAAGGCGAGGAAGAAAAAGAAAAACGACTATTCGAATGGATCGGAGAATAACCAAACTGGCAAAGGCTCAGCCAATGATCAGCTCCAGAAGGATCAAAGAAGATCTAAGGTTGCCTCTGAGTACTGTAACAATCAGATGACATCTATGTGAAGCCAAGCTACCAGCAAGAAGCCCCTGCAAAGTCCCATCGTTAAAAAAAAGACGTGCTGAAGCGGTTACAATTTGCATTGACTGGCCTAAAAAGAAATGGCGTAATATTATGCGGACTGATGAGAGTAAGATTGTTCTTTTTGGGTCTAAGGGCCACAGACAGTTTGTCAGATGTCCTGCAAACACTGAATTCAAGCCACAGTACACAGTGAAGACGGTGAAGCATGGTGGTGCAAGAATCATGACATGGGGATGTTTCTCGTACTATGGTGTTGGTCCTATTTATCGCATACCAGGGATCATGGATCAGTTTGAGTACCGTATTTTATGGACTATGAGGCGCACTTAAAATCCTTTAATTTTCTCAAAAATTGACAGTGCGCTTTATAATCCAGTGCGTCTTATGTATTACTTTTGGTTGTTGTGCTTACTGACCTTGAACTGATTTTATGTGGTACACGGCGCTCAAAAATCTGTCAAAATGTTTTAGTACGACTCTGGTAAGTTACGAAGCCGAACCGCTTGAGGGATTTTCGGAGTATTACGGTAGTCAGGAGCCATGCTTGATGCCGAAATCGCCCAACTGTTAAACTCAGACACTGAAGATGAAGAATTTGATGGATTTATGGGAGAGGAATGAACTAAAAAAGTGAGTGTACTGTTCTGTATTTTGTGTTCCAACTAGTTTTGTGTTACAACTGAATAATGTTGAGAGTGTGTGTTCCATCTGTTTTGTGTTACAACTGAATACCGTAATGTTGAGAGTATGTGTTCCAACTGGTTTTTTGTGTTACAACTGAACAATGTTCAGAGTTATTGTGAATAAGTTGAATAAAATTTCACTTATCTGATGGTTTTGTTGCGCTTAATGTGTCTCGCTTAATGCGCCTTATAATCCGGTGCGCCTAATGTATGAAAACAGACCGTCAAATAGACTGGTAATTGACGTCCCACTTGATGAAGACCCTGGAGAGACTGCTCCTTGCTCACCTCCGCCCCCTGGTGGAACCAGCGATGGATCCACTCCAGTTCGCCTACCAGCATGGCATTGGGGTGGAGGATGCGGTGATCTTCCTCCTTCACCGTTCTCTGTCCCACCTGGAGAAGCCCGGGAATATGGTGAGGATCATGTTCTTTGACTTCTCCAGTGCTTTCAACACCATCCAACCGATGATCCTGAAGGACAAGCTGCTGCGCGCAGGGGTGGACCAGCACCTGTCATCATGGATCCTGGACTACCTCACGAACCGGCCTCAGTTTGTGAGAACCCGGGACTGTGTGTCCGACACGATCATCAGTAGCACGGGGGCCCCCCAGGGAACGGTGCTGGCTCCCTTCCTGTTCACTCTTTATACTGCGGACTTCTCACACAACACAACACACTGCCATCTACAGAAGTTCTCTGATGACTCTGCGATCGTTGGCCTCATCTCCAATGGAGATGAAGCTGAGTACAGAGGGCTTATCCAGGACTTCGTGGACTGGTGCCATCGGAACTGCCTCCAGATCAACGCGAGGAAAACTAAGGAGCTGGTGGTGGACTGCCGCAGGCATGGGCAGCCCCTCACAGTACCAGTAAATATACAGGGAACAGACATCGAGATGGTGACATCCTATAAGTACCTGGGTATTCATCTGAACAATAAACTAGACTGGTCACACAATACTGATGCACTCTACAAGAAGGGACAGCGCAGGCTGTTCCTGCTGAGGAGACTCAGGTCTTTTGGTGTACAAGGGGCGCTGCTGAAGTCATTCTATGACACGGTGGTGGCATCAGCCATCACTTTTGGAGTGGTCTGCTGGGGCAGTGGCATTACTGCAGCCGATAGGAAGAGACTGAACAAACTGATTAAGAAAGCTAGCTCTGTCCTGGGGCAGCGCCTTGATCCGATGGAGGAGATAGGAGAGAGAAGGACGGTGGCTAAACTGTCATCTCTGCTGGAGTCCGAGTTCCACCCTATGCAGGACATACTGAATGCACTGAGGAGCTCATTTAGCAGCAGACTACATCATCCCAGGTGCACAACCGAGAGGTTTCGTAGGTCCTTCCTACCAACGGCTGTCAGACTGTACAACCTAAGCAGGGCTGCTCGCAGAGATAGCAAAAAGACGTAACAAACTAATAGTTTTTTGAATGCAAAAGATGCAATAGACTTACACAATGGTCCCCTCCGGCATACAACTAGGAACATACCGGTCGCTATGGAGGGTGAGAATATGTATGGGCACATAATCATACCATGTAGGATAACTAAGTAGACGGTTATGCTGTTTCATTCCATCTAGCAACAATGCTCTGCACTGTGTGTGTTTATATATTTGCATATTTATTCCATCTAGCTACAATGCTCAGCACTGGGTGTGTTTATATATTTATATATCTACATATTATTCCATCTAGCTACATTGCTCCGCACTGTGTGTGTTTATATACTTGCATATTTATTCCACCTAGCTGCAATGCTCCGTACTGTGGGTGTTTATATATTTACATATTTATTCCATCTAGCTACAATGCTCTGCACTGTGTGTTCATATATTCATATATTTATTCCATCCAGCTACAATGCTCTGCACTGTGTGTCTGTGTGTGTGTGTATATATATATATTTTATAGTAATACGTACATATGTTTATTAGCTGCTCTTGCTTGCTTGTTTTTTTTCTTGCCTTCTGATTGTTGCTCTGAGTGTTGCTATCCCTGTGCTGTTGCAATCCTGGAATTTCCCCGTTGTGGGACTAATAATAAAGGCTTATCTTATCTTATCTTATCTTAATTGATACTGCGCTTTATAATCTGGTGTGGCTTATAGTCCGAAAAATACGGTACATCAGAATACTGGAAGGAGTCATGTTGCCGTATGCTGAAGAGGAAATGCCTTTGAAATGGGTGTTTCAACAAGACAATGACCCCAAACACACTAAAGACAGATGTCAACACTATTTTTTTAACATTATATTTCTTGACTTTCTGTAAAATATTATCAAATTCAATTACTTTTTCCAATTTTCTTGCTTTGAAATAGAATGTGCAGTGTCCCCGATGCATTTGTGTTCATTAAAATACAATTTATTTGAAGAATTTTGACGTTTATTCACATTTTTCAACACACTGCTATTATTTTGAACACAACTGTACATACAGCGGGGAAAATAAGTATTTAACACGTCAATATTTTTCTCATTAAACATATTTCTGATGGAGCCACTGACCTGAGATTTTCACCAGATATCAGTTAACAACCCAAGTAATCCACACATACAAAGAAATCAAGGCAACTATGTTCATAAAACAAGTTATATTTAATAAAGTGGAATGACAGGGAAAAAAGGCATAGAAAGCCAAGAAACCAGCTGAAATCCATCAGAATTTAGGAAGCCATCTCATCCCCCATCAGTGCAAATCATTGCAAAACATAATGATGGCATTGGTTACAGGCATATTTCTAAACTGCTGAATGTTGCAGTGAGCACTGTTTGAGCCATCATTCGGAAGTGGAAAGAACTTCATTTTACCATAAACCGGCCACGACCAGGAGCTCCTCTCAAGATTTCTGACAAAGAAGTCAAAAGAATTATCAGAAGAGTTATCCAAGAGCCAAAGACCACTCGTGGAGAGCTCCAGAAAGACCTGGAGTTAGCAGCAGGGGTGGGCAATATGGCCTAAAAATGATGTCACAATATTTCTGTGAATTTTCACGATAATGATATTTTTCACTGCATTACAGAATACAGTTTTTTTTTTAATTTATGCAAAAAAGACAGTTTCACATATTCAGGAAAAATAAGGGCTTTTTTCTCCATTTTACAAACAGCAGCTCAGATTTAGTTTAAAATATTTTTTAGTTCTGTATCAAATATTACAAGAAAATAATATAATATAAACCATAACATCTTAACTGCACACAGAGGTCGGGTTTTATGCTGAATCACTTTACCAGCATTACTCCCATTGCATGGACCTGTGCTGAGGCTTTTGGCTCTCGTTGCACCAGACAGATGTTTATTTTTTTGTCTCTCTCTTCGGGTGGTTGAATTAAATCAAGATGAAGCGGCCAAAATGTAAGTAAAAATGTACAGCCACTTCGAGCTGCATACTGTCCAACATTAATACTGTTCCAGCAGTGTTGCTGATGTGCAGAAAAAATGCAGGCAGATTATCTACACTGCTGCACCGTTTTGTTTTTAACATGACAGCAGTCAAACAAAAAGTAAAACTTAAATATTTCCACTCAACTGGAGACGGTCTGACTTCAGAGCTGCAGCTTCCCGCGTCATGTTTGCCGTTTCTATGCGGTGTGACATTGTCGCGCAGCAGAAAATATCGCGATATTCATTTTTACACCGGTATCAAAATTTATACCGGTATTATCGTAAACAATACAATATGGTACACCCCTAGTTAGCAGGTACTGCTGTTTCAAAGAAAACAATAAGCAATGCACTCAACCGACATGGGCTTTATGTCCGCTCACCTTGCAAGACTCCATTGCTGAAGAAAAAGCATGTTGAAGCTCATTTAAAGTTTGTTGTATAACATTTGGGCAAGCCAGTAAAATACTGGAAGAATATAGTCTGGTCAGATGAGACCAAAATTGAACTTTTTGGATGCCACAACACTCAGCATGTTTGGAGGAGAAATGGCACTGCACATACTGTCATGGTGAGGGGGTGTTTTTCAGCACATGGTACCGGCAGACTCCATATAACTGAAGGAAAGATGAATGGACAATTGCATAGAGACATCCTTGATAAGAACCTGTTGCCATCTGCCAAGATGCTGAAGACGAAACAAGGGTGGTCATCTCAGCAAGACAATGATCCCAAACACACAGCCAAGGAAACTCTCAACTGGCTCCAGAGAAGGAAAAAAAAATCTGCTAGAATGGCCCAGTCACCTGGCCTGAACCAACTGAAAATCTATGGAATGAACTGAAGATCAGAGTTCATAGAAGAGATCCACGGAACCTTCAAGATTTGACAGTTTGTGTGGTAGAATGGGCTAAAATCACTCCTGAGCAATGCCTGCACATAGTTTCTCCATACAGGAGGTGTCTGGAAGCTGTTGTTACCAACAAAGGCTTTTCTACTAAATATTAAAATGAATTTCACCGTTAACACTTATTCCCTGTGTCATTCCACTTTATTAAATCTAACTTGTTTTGTGAACACAGTTGCCTTGATTTCTTTGTATGTATAGATCACTTGGGTTGTTACTGATATCTGGTCAATGGCTCCATCAGAAATATGTTTAATGAGAAACATGTTGACATGTTCCATACTTATTTTCCCCGCTCTGTGTGTGTGTGTGTGTGTGTACACTACTCTCAAAAAGTTAGGGATATTCAGCTGTTAGGTCAAATTTCAGGATGCACCTAAAATGCACTATAACCTTTACAGATGAAGTTAATTTGACCTTCTCCAACCTTTTGAATGCACATGTCCAGCTGTTCAATATTTCAGTACTTTCTGCGTAACTTGCTGTTCTCTAACAAGGTTCTTAACGGCAAAATTCACAACAGGTGTTTGATCATGTGAATTCAACAGGTGAATTGACCATTACAGCGCGGTGGCGGAGTGGTTAGCACTGCGGCAGCACAGCAACTCTCCCTTGGCCGGGGGATCCTGGGTTCTATCCCAGCCCCCAACCAACAGTGATCTGTGTGGAGTTTGCATGTTCTCCCCGTGTCTGCGTGGGTTTACTCCGGGATTTCTCCGGTTTCCTCCCACATGCCAAAAACATGCAAGTTAGGTTAATTGGCATCAAAACTGGGGATTCTAAATTGCCCTTGGGTATGACTGTGAGAGTGAATGGTTGTCTGTCTCTCTGTGCTGGCCCTGCGATGGACTGGCGATCTGTCCAGGGTGTACCCTACCTCTCGCCCAAAGACACTGGGATAGGCTCCAGCCCCCCACGACCCAAAAAGGATTAAGCGGAAGAAGATGAATGAATGAATGAATTGACCATTACATTTTCTGGTTCAATTAGAATTGGTATTTAAACAGTCCTCTTCATCATGCTGTTCACATTTTGACATCATGAGACCAAGATGACACCTAACAATTGATCAACAGTACCTCACAACTGCAAGGCTTCAAACAGGATGTTTTCAGAGGGAAGTGGCCACTGAGCTTAGAGTGTCACAGAGTGTCATCAGCAGGTTGCAAGAGATACAGAGAGACTGGAAGAGTCACAGAAAGGCATAGAAGTGGACGTCCTTTGGCCACTTCCCACACTGATGACCACTTCATTGTGAACAGTGCCCTGCGGAACCGGATGATGAATGCCACTCAACTCCAGACACATTTAAGGAAGGTGAGAGACACCCAAGTGTTATGTCAGACCATTCTAAACCATATACATCAGCGTGGTCTGCATGCTAGATGACCTGCAAGGGTACCTGACCACACCACCAAGCACAGGCGTCATTGCCAGGGAGCATTTATGCTGAACAAGAGACCAGTGGGCCTCAATGCTGTTCTCTGATCAAAGTTGATTCACACTGAGCAGAAATGACGGCCGCCAACGATGTTGGAGATGTCAAGGAGAGTGCTATGCATCAGCCACTATTGTCACCAGACGAGTCTTTGGTGATGGTGGCGTTACAGTCTGGGCAGGTGTGTCTAGTCAATCCAGAACTGCCCTAAACCTTGTGAATGGTACAGTGACAAGCTGATGCTACCTGAATACATGAATACCTGAAATACATGAATACATGAATACCTGAAACAGTTTAAGCCTGCATATATAATGGAAGCACAGAATTACACGGGTGAGGACAAAATTCTACTCTCTGAGTGCACTGTGCTGATTTGATTTGATTTGACCTTGTTTGCCCCGTGTTTACATTCCTCCTGACTGAGATTAGCGGAAGAACCGGCTCTTATGTCTACCCATACAATCAACAATCAGTTGTTGTCGTCAGCGGATTGGACTCTCAAGGACAATGCCCATGTGCCTTCTGCAAGCAAGAGAAAAAGAGAGATAGACTCTGAACTCTGGACTTGTTTATAAGTCACATGATTATAACATCTATCCACTGCCAGGAGGCGCCCTCTGCTGCTCACTAACAACTGTTACATTTACACTACACAATGACATGCAAATATACACACACTGCTCTCCCTCCCTCTGCTGTGTGATTGTATCTATTGTCTGCTAATGTGCATAGAGGGTTTTTTTTCTGTGTAATCAAAATTTGGCTCATTGAGCTTATATGAGCTTATACGAGCGTTATTCTGATAACTATGTTTTTTCTCTCTGCCTATTGTGTTTCTCCCCCCCTTCCCCTCTTTACCCTCACTGCATGACAGGCGCCTTCATGGCTGCCGCGTCATTGGATGCGCCTAACGTGCGCGCCCAATGTCAAGTCAAATTCCTTGTGTGTTTACTTGTAAATATACTTGGCAATAAAGCTGATTCTGATTCTGAATAACATCATTAATCCAGTCATTGTGCCCCTGCATGAACAACACAGGCCTAATTTCATCTTCATGGACAACAATGCTCCAGCTCATCGAGGTTGCATCATTGGGGAATGGCTGCTGGAGGCTGGGGTACCTAAAATGAAGTGGCCTGCCCTTTCTCCAGACCTGAATCCCATAGAAAACCTATGGGATCAGCTGAGTCACCGTGTACAGGCTCGTAACTCTGCATCCCACAACCTCAATGACCTGAAGGCCACCCTTCAAGAAAAGTGGAATGCCATGTCTCAGCAGACAATAAAGCCCCTTTTCCACTAGTACCCACTCAGCCCTACTCACTTCGACTCAACTCGCTTTGTAGGCTTTTCCATTAGCACTTAGTACCTGGTACCAGGTACTTTTTTCGTACCTATTCTACTGGGGTTCTAACCGGGCCAGGTCGAGCTGAAAATGTGACGTCAACAGACTGCAGGCCACTGATTGGTCAGGGCGTAATGTCATGGGAGCGACATCTTCTGCAGAATCTCCAACCGCCATTTAAAGTTCACCGAGTAAACACGGTCAGCGAGTAAACATGATATTAACAGAGGTGGCTTTGCAGGTTTTGCGGAAATCTACACTGTGGTCCAATGAAGAGGTGCAGACTTTTCTGTGCTTGGTGGCTGATAGTATCCACAGCGAGATGGAGCAACCTGCAACGAAACAGACGGAAGCCCAGGATACAACCAGGCATTAAAACAGTGGGGAGAAGCTGAAGGTGAAGGATGAGAGAACCATGGACGGTGAGTGTTTTGTGATATTGTGCATCTTTTCACTTATTTATCCTATTGGTGGCAAGTTTACTTTTTTGAGCAATAACGCCGTTCTCTCCTGGCTAATGAGTGTTAGCGAGGAACACTAGCTAGCTAGCTAGTAGCCAACTCTGCTGATTCGCGCTTGTTTTGTCTGAAGTATTTGCTCTCACAAGCGAATACTTCAGACTCATATAATTTCCTAAAGCCTCATAATAGACCCACATACCTATTCCTTCTTTTCCACCATAAATCACTGGCTTGAAAATGTACTTGTACATGTACAGAGTAGAACCTGGGGTGCTCACTTGTCAGGAGTCCACAACCTGGTCCCATTTTTAGCTGTGGTGGAGGAAGTACTGATATAATTCTTGCTTTTGAAAAACTGATGTAGCACATGAACTCACTTTTGAATGTACTTGCAGTTAACGTGCTTCATTGAAATGATTTAAGTCAGCTGACTGTATTACCTCATTCAGATTTCTGAGGCCACAATAAAAACAAATTATTTTAAACATAACCTGGTGCCTGCAAAATCTGCTCTACTGAGGCATAGCAACATGACAATCGTGCTTAAATGCAACAACGAAGCATTTCTGTCACATCCCACCACTGGCTTCACAAGTGTATTTCCCTAATATACATTTTGAACTTGCTTTAACTAACCACCATCCACTCTAGGCAAGAGCAAAAGGAGCCACCCCACAACAAACCTTGCCACTGTGGGAAGTACCGAAATCCTTTGCTTTTTTAGTTAAAGTATAGATAGAGTTCCAAAACTAAAGTTGCACAATTTCCACTTAATATGAAAGGGAGTGAACTGAAATTTATTTGATTGTGTGAATATTAATAACAGCCTCTCACCCAAAGATGCTGGGATAGGCTCCAGCCGCCCCCCCCCCCGACCCGAAAAGGATTAAGCGGAAGAAGATGGATGGATGAAAATGAATGGCACATCCACTGTAAAATAAACTGCTGGTTTATTTATTTATTTTTTTGTCAGATCACTTGTGTGATCCTTTGTGAGTTATATTCATAAGAGTGTATGTTATACTTTGAGGAATGGGAGTTGTTCAGTCACCATTATAATTTAGTTTATATGTGTAGTTTGTAGTCAATCGTCAATAAACTCATGCAGCATTATAATAACAGGACACATTACAAATATGAGACCCATTGTAGTGCTTCCTTTTATATTTTAGCAATACAAGTACACAGCGGTGACAGAGCGGTGGCTAAATTTTTATTGATAAAAATTACATATTTTGACTGAGCGACTCCATACTCAGGGATGCGACTTTAACCCTCAGTACTGGATTCCACTGAATTGAATGTATTAACTCATTCCGATTACTGAGGCCACAGTAAAAACAAATGATTTTAAATGCAACCCAGCCCTTGTAAAATCTACTTTACTGAAGTGCAGCTACATGAAAATTGTGGTTAAATACAACAAAGAAGCACTTTTTTGTCACATTTCACCACTGCCTTTTAGCAACAAGTGTATTTCCCAAATATGTTTTAAACTTGCATTAACTAACCACCACCCTTTTCTCTCTTTTCGTCTAGGCAAGAGGAAAACTATCCACCCCAAACCGGACCTTGCGTCACTATTTACAGAGATGCAGGCTGAAGATCTGGTGAACCGGGACCAGCTTGAGCAGCACATCCAGTTGCTTCTCAGTGAGGCAGTGTGGCCGGCGTGTGTGACCCATTCTAAGTTGTTGGTTGTTTTTTTTTACAGTTTGAATTTTGCACATTCTAAATAATTTGGAATTTGCTGCTGATTGTAATAAACAATTTAGTGACTTATGTGTTTGCATCTTGATTTTCTATTTTTTCTGTTAAGACATCGGTGGGAAAAGAGTCAACAGTACAAACCATTTATCAGTGATGTTGAAAATAATGGCTCATTGTTACGAAAAAGTAACCAAAAACAATTATTTTATTAACTGAAGACTGTATTGTTGGATGGTAAATGGTAAATGGCATTCACTTACTGTATATAGCGCTTTTATTCTCATCTCTTGATGACCAAAGCCCTTTACAGATCCTGCTATCCACCCATTCACACACACATTCACACACTGATGGCGGCATGCTACCTAACATGGCGCTTCCAGACCCAACAGGAGCAACTGGGGTGAAGTGTCTTGCCCAGGGACACAACGGCAGGATACCCGGGGAGAGCGGGATTCGAACTGCCAACCATGTGGTTATTGGACGACCTGCTCTACCTCCTGCTACCTCTACCTCCTGCTCTACCTCCTGGATGTGCCAGTGCAGAAGACACTGTACCCTTTAGAGATAGTACCAGAATATGAAGGAATTCTGGGCCATATTAGCATCTGTATTTTCTAATAATGGGTTAGGGCAGGGGTGTCTAATCATGTGCCATGGAGGGCCAAGACCTGCAGGCTTTACCTGCAACCAGTGTCTTCAACAGCAGATTCCACTGAATTTCTTCCACTGACTGCTGATCAGTGAAAACACCTGCTGAAGAGACTGGGTAGAAGAGAGAACCTGCAGGGTCTTGGCCCTCCATGGCACATGATTGGACACCCCTGAGATAGGGTTTAATGGGATTTAACATTTTAACACAAACTGCTTTATGGTTCATTATTCTGTTGACAGACTTACACAAAACCAAAAGTGATTTCTCAAACTGCTGGATTGTTCTTAGACAGCTTTTCCAATCTTTTAGTATTTAATTTATGTCACTTGGTGGTAACCTTCACACATAAAGCAAAAGTGGAGACAGATCTGCAAAAAGTACAAAGGTTTATTGTCAAAATTCCCAGTGCAATACTACATGAATACATGTATAGTACATTGTTGATGCAGAGAATATATATTTCTACAGTATCTACATGTATCTAGTAAATCAGGTATTTTCCATGTAACCTTGTGACTGCATTATTTTAACTGCTTTTAATCCTAGATCAAGTTTGTTTTGGACTAAAACAAATGTCTCTGTGGCGCCACGAGATGGCTTTTGTTGTGATGTGGCGCATTATAAATAAAGCTGAATTGAACTGAATTGAATTAAAATGCATCATAATTGTCAAATATATCTTATTATACCTAACTCAGTAGTTTACCTTTTGAAATATATATTTTATGGCTAATATAACCCCATAACTACAACCTGGTGATAAAGTTTTGGCTGCTGATCACTTTTTGCCATGACACCACCACAGACTCAGTGCTGCTGGAGCAGGTACATCCCATGATGTCTCAACAGTCTGTCCATGATTTTCACACAGATCAGAGCAATTTGTTGCACAGGACGCTAAACATTTCTACAGACATTCTTAAGTTATATAACCCCTGATTGTTTGTGAAGCTGGGGTGACATCCCACCACTGGGAGGCTGTGTTGAACACTCAGACCCACAGTTTAAAGTGGTAATTTTGCCACAAAAGAGCCATCTGAAACATACACACAGCATACATACAGTGGGGAAAAAAGTATTTAGTCAGCCACCAATTGTGCAAGTTCTCCCACTTAAAAGATGAGAGAGGTCTCCAATTTTCATCATAGGTATACCTCAACTATGAGAGACATAGACATTTAATGAATTAATTGGTAAATTCCTCAGTAAAATAAGTATTTGGTCACCTACAAACAAGCAAGATTTCTGGCTCTCACAGACCTGTAACTTCTTCTTTAAGAGGCTCCTCTGTCCTCCACTCGTTACCTGTACTAATGGCACCTGTTTGAACTCGTTATCAGTATAAAAGACACCTGTCCACAACCTCAAAGAGTCAGACTCCAAACTCCACTATGGCCAAGACCAAAGAGCTGACAAAGGACACCAGAAACAAAATTGTAGACCTGCTCCAGGCTGGGAAGACTGAATCTGCAATAGGTAAGCAACTTGGTGTGAAGAAATCAACTGTGGGAGCAATTATTAGAAAATGGAAGACATACAAGACCACTGATAATCTCCCTCGATCTGGGGCTCCACGCAAGATCTCACCCCGTGGGGTCAAAATTATCACGAGAACGGTGAGCAAAAATCCCAGAACCACATGGGGAGACCTAGTGAATGACCTGCAGAGAGCTGGGACAAAAGTAACAAAGGCTACATCAGAAACACACTACGCCGCCAGGGACTCAAATCCTGCAGTGCCAGACATGCCCCCCTGCTTCAGCCAGTACATGTCCAGGCCCGTCTGAAGTTTACTAGAGAGCATTTGGATGATCCAGAAGAGGACTGGGAGAATGTCATATGGTCAGATGAAACCAAAATAGAACTTTTTGGTAAAAACACAACTTCTTGTGTTTGGAGGAGAAAGAACACCATACCTACAGTGAAGCATGGGGGTGGAAACATCATACTTTGGGGCTGTTTTTCTGCAAAGGGACCAGGACGACTGATCCGTGTAAAGGAAAGAATGAATGGGGCCATGTATTGTGAGATTTTGAGTGAAAACCTCCTTCCACCAGCAAGGGCATTGAAGATGAAACGTGGCTGGGTCTTTCAGCATGACAATGATCCCAAACACACCGCCCGGGCAACGAAGGAGTGGCTTCGTAAGAAGCATTTCAAGGTCCTGGAGTGGCCTAGCCAGTCTCCAGATCTCAACCCCATAGAAAATCTTTGGAGGGAGCTGAAAGTCTGTGTTGCCCAGCGACAGCCCCAAAACATCACTGCTCTAGAGGAGATCTGCATGGAGGAATGGGCCAAAATACCAGCAACAGTGTGTGAAAACCTTGTGAAAACTCACAGAAAACGTTTGACCTCTGTCATTGCCAACAAAGGGTATATAACAAAGTATTGAGATGAACTTTTGTTAGTGACCAAATACTTATTTTACCGAGGAATTTACCAATTAATTCATCAAAAATCCTTCAATGTGATTTTCTGGATTTTTTTTTTTCTTATTTTGTCTTTCATAGTTGAGGTATACCTATGATGAAAATTGGAGACCTCTCTCATCTTTTAAGTGGGAGAACTTGCACAATTGGTGGCTGACTAAATACTTTTTTACCCCACTGTATTTTAGTACCTAAAAGTGATAACTTGCAGACATTACAATGTAGTACGACGGACTTAAAGCAAACTAGCATTAGCAATCATTAGCTTACCTTCATATGTGATCTAGTTCGTATCCTCACATCTTCGGCTCTATGGCTTCCTAAATGCTCCAGTACTTTATCCCAGAGTGTTTCGTCTCGCTGCCTGTACCCTTGCCTGGCTCTCATTTTTTGCCTTTACTCTGACCAAAGCCAGACACAGAGCAGTCACCTTGTAAGCCGCCATCTTGTGTTTTTCTTGTGTCGCGTGTTTTACATCTCTGGAGTGTGGAGCCGCCTTGTTGTAAAAAAAAAAATCCCACCCGCCCCAAGCAGTACTCTGCTGTAATGGAAACAAAACCGTGCTTAGCCATGTAAAACCATGTAGAGGCGTGTAGGGCTGACTGGGTGCTAGTGGAAAAAGGGCTTAAGTCGACTTGTGAACAGCATGAGATGTCGTCAAGCTGTAATTGATGCTCAAGGGCACATGACAAATTATTGAGATATTGACATTTTTTGTTGTGGTATACCCACCATTGTTGGCTTTTGTTTCAATAAATTATTTGAGATGAGGAAATCATCACTGCATGCTTCTAATTAAATGCCCTACTTTCATGATATAATCAGGGATGGCAACAGGAAATTCTGATTTCAGCTGAAATCTAATTTGGTCGACTGACTTACGGGGGGGCCGGGGGGGCGCAGCCCCCCTGAAGCTGGGAGGTTTTCAGTAAAACAGAAGTAATTTAGACTGAAAAAAATGATTAAAAAAAAAAATGAAATACTAGACTTAGATAAATCATTAAATTTAATGAAAAGTTAACTTACTTTTTCTTCAATGTTGCCTCACTGTCTTTAGTCCCAACATATTTAACAGTTCTATAAGAGTTTATTACACTATTTACACTGGTCACCAAGTCACTTCTAATGTGAAACTTTCTTCCTTTTGGCAGCAAGCTGTGTCAGTCTCTGAACTTTGAACTTCATCTCCTTTTCTGGTTTCTTCAGAAATTGTCCGAGTGTTTCTGTTACCTCGTCGAACTTTGAGCCAATTTTCACCTTTACCGTCACTTTTCTCTCAAGCCAATTCCATCGGAACTTATTTTTGACACTTTTGTCTATTTCTAGCACTGATGACTCCTGATCCTTCGATAAAAATCTCATAATTCCGCTGAAAACAATACCGAAAGCTCAGAATTCCAGCACGAACCAGGGATGTGATTTGGGGTTGGGGAAATTATCTGAAAATTCAGCAGGGGGTCTGGGGGACACAGTCCCCCAGCGGGGTCCGGGACAGAACCCCGGTGGTGGGGGGGGGGGGGGGGCAAGAGAGGCAAAGCCACCCGAAGCTCCTGGGTTTTTGTGATTTTTAAGTACCGGAACTGTGCTTAAATGACATAAAACAAACAGCTGAATGCCACTTATTACTGTATAATATTGACTTATGTTCCAAGAAGACAGCATTCCTAAAATATTCCAACAAGCATTATCCATCACATGCTTTAACACTTGATCAAATCAAAATCAGTTAATTTTATCTATTCCATAATAGAAATAAAATTCCAACATACCATTACTTTTTATAATTTCAGCATTCATTTCAGATCACCAGTTTCAATCTCCATTGAGACTTGAGCAGTTCATTTTGCACAATCACTGATGCAGCCAAGTCTTAGAAATATTCAAAAGTTATGAGTCAATATCCACTGTGCACTGTCAATTTCAAACTGTTTGGAATCATAAAAGGGGATGGTTAACTTTTATTACTGTTTCCTCCCCCACGCAGCCCAGCTCATACAGCCGTTGTACGCCGCCAGTAACAGAGAGTTGCTGGCTCTCCACCTGGCCATACGCCACTTCCAGTCCTGCCTGAAAGGGCGCATCTTCACTGCGTTCGTGGACCACAAGCCACTAAGGTACTTAACGTACTTTATCTTCCTGGAAGATAAAATAAAGCGGAATTCGGCGAATTAGCAGAAAATCACATCCCTGAGAACACACCGCCATGAATTTTTGAAAAAGCATACAACGAGCCATTTGATTGGTCCAATCGTTTGCAACTATCCAATCGCAGGGCTGTCAAGCTACTGCAATACAGCAGTAGCTTGAACACAACACATCCGGGTTATCGTGAGAGACGACTTCCGGGGAAGCGCCGAGCGCTTATGTAATCATGTTGATTTTCGCTAAAATCGGTAACAATAAGGTACCTTACCCCCCCTAAAATTTTCTCAACGGATTTAGACGATTCACAGAAATGATCAATTTGAAAATAAATCCGAGGAAATCTGCGGATCGGCGGAAAATTGCCATCCCTGTATAATATCATTGTCGCGTGAACTTTTTACATTTTCCATAAATTTCATCCGAAAGCCAAATATCCCTAGCTTTTTGTAAGTTGTGTGCGTGTGCCTGTG
Organism: Pholidichthys leucotaenia; assembly: GCA_020510985.1. Classification (NCBI taxonomy): domain Eukaryota; kingdom Metazoa; phylum Chordata; class Actinopteri; order Cichliformes; family Pholidichthyidae; genus Pholidichthys; species Pholidichthys leucotaenia. The sequence goes on from CM035837.1 coordinate 97,632,359, forward strand.
TTTTGTTTTTGTTTTTTTGTTTGTTTTTTTTTTATTTTGTATACTTTATTGATCCCCAGAGGGGAAATTGAGGGCATCCACCTGGATGGATGAAGCAGCCACGGTACGGCACTATCCCTTAACCATTCACACACACATTCACCCCTAGGGCCACTTTAGAGTCTCCAATTAACCTAACCTGCATGTTTTTGGTCTGTGGGAGGAAACCGGAGAAATCCCGGAGTAAACCCACGCAGATACGGGAAGAACATGCAAACTCCACACAGATCACTGTTGGTCAGGGGCTGGGATCGAACCAGGGATCCCATGGCCAAGGGTGAGTTGCTGTGCTGGTGCAGTGCTAACCACTGCGCCACCGCACCGCCCAACCTGCCCTGTTTTTAAGATAAGATAAGATAAGATAAGCTTTTATTAGTCCCACAATGGGGAAATTCCAGGATTGCAACAGCACAGGGATAGCAACACTCAGAGCAACAATCAGAAGGCAAGAAAAAACAAGAGCAGCTAGTATACATATGTACATATTACTATAATATATATATATATATATATACAGTATATACTGTATATATACAGTATATACAGTACATACTGTATATACACACAGTGCGGAGCATTGTGGTTGGTGGATGTGCAGCAGAAAGTCTAAGCTCTCTCTCCGCGGATGCGGCGGGCCAGCTGGATGTCTTTGGGCATGATGGTGACCCTCTTGGCGTGGATGGCGCACAGGTTGGTGTCCTCGATGAGACCCACCAGGTAGGCCTCGCTGGTCTCCTGCAGAGCCATGACGGCGGAGCTCTGGAAGCGCAGGTCGGTCTTGAAGTCCTGAGCGATGTCCCTCACCAGGCGCTGGAAGGGCAGCTTACGGATGAGCAGCTCCATGGATTTCTGGTAGCGACGGATCTCTCTCAGAGCCACGGTACCGGGCCTGTAACGGTGAGGCTTCTTCACTCTGCCGGTGGCCGAAGCGCTTTTCCGAGCAGCCTTAGTGGCCAGCTGCTTCCTGGGGGCTTTTCCTCCTGTATATTTACGGGCGGTCTTCTTGGTTCTTGCCATCGCTCTTTATTATTCTGTCTTATATTTCTTGCACGCCGCCTAAACTCCAGCCCGGCACCCGTGTCGTTTTCGCTTCAGTTCTCCCGGTATGTTGAGTTTCTCCGTTAGCACCGGGTGGCGGTTGAGTGCTAGCTAGCTCTTCCCTGCTGTATCGTCTCCTGCTGTAAACAGAGACTCCGTCCGCCGACTCGGGAGACCTTTGGGGCGATCTGTGTGTCCGTGATATATATAGAGTGAAAGGTGTAGAAAGAAGAAGGAAGATTTAAAAAAAAAAAAAAAAAAAAAAAAAAAAAAAAAAAAGGCAGTTGCAAAAGGCAGCCAACTCGTGTGGCACTGGAACCGGAAGATAATGGTTGAGAACTAAACCACATTTGGTCAAATTTGACTACAATGAACTTTTCAGCACCTCCCCCACCCCGTGTGTGTGTGTGTGTGTGTGTGTGTGTGTGTGTGTGTGTGTGTTCACAGACTTCAAGATAGCAGCGTAATGTGTATTTGGCTGCAATGTGCAAACTGATACTCTTGTGCTATTTTAATTCTGTGTGAAGAAAATGTTTGAGGATCCTGTGCCCTACTGATCCTGGTGTGATGATAACAATAATGCTGTCAGTTAAAGTCTGTAAACTGTAAAGTATCACAAAATAAACTGCTGATGAGCATAACAACAACTAGAAAGCACTCAGAGAGTGCAGACCTTCGCCAAGACTCTTTCTGTCCCTCATGGATCACCTCCAAAACTTAATGGGTTTGTGCGTAGGCCTAGAGCCACTTCTGGTGAAAATTGGATCAAAGTCTGTCCGTTAGTTTTGGAGTATTGTTGCTAACACACTGTGAAAGATAAGAGCCTTGGCGGAGGTATGCATTCTGAGATCATCACCAAAATCTAATCATGTGTTCAGTGTGCCATTACATACCTTTCCTGAAAATTTGAATGAAAGGTGCTATATAAATGCAATCTGTTATTATTATTATTAACAGAGAAAGGACAACAAAAACAATATGACTATATTATTTGACTACATAATAATAATAATAATAATAATAATAATAATAATAATAATAATAATAATAATAATAACAAGACTGTCATAACTGTACTGACCATACATTGGGACTGGGCAATTCCACTTTAAATCAGCATCATGGTTTATTGAATCTTTCAGGTCAGTTTTCATTTTTTCCTCCTCCCTTCTCCATTACAGTTTATGGACAAGGTTCATAATTATTAAGCAATATTGCATAACAGTGCAGTATCTGTCACACCCGAGCGCTAATTTTGTCTGCGCTCGGGCCATACACCATTCCTGTCAGGCTTTGACAGCGGTGTTGTCATTCTGGCTCCCCGGGCTCTGATCGGACAAACGCTCGGGAGTTTCCTGCTGTCAAGTCTGAGCAGCTGTGCTGCATTTGCAGTCGTTAGCAGCCGGCTTTAAATGCCGGCGCCAGCGGCTGCATCTTGCGGCAGTCTCGTCCAACATTCACCCAATGTTCACCCACGATTCCTCCTCTCATGTAAGTGTGCTTATTGTTGAGGTTATCGTTTGTATTCCTTGTCCTTTTCCTTTGTCTGACGGCGAGCGAGCGTTCCTCGTCTCAGCCGTCAATGATTGTTTGGTATGCTAATAGGTAATCTTGCTGCTCAGCCCACGCGGCTAGTTATCTTGTCCGTCCCTTGTCCTGTACTGTGAATAAACTTCTGTGTGCAATTTCACTGGACTGTGGCGTCTTATGCTGGCTCGTGAGGGCCAGACCTGACAGTATCATACCATTTTTTGCAGTCATCAACTACAAATTCACATTGTTTGATGCAGCAAAGTTCAGCCTCCACCTCCTCCACTGTCACTTACCATTCTCGTCTTCCTGTACTAGCATCCTATGTCCCGCCCTTCCTTAATTCTGATTGGCTGCTTCGAAAGGTCTGACTGATGAGCGCAGCTGTACAGTTGTCTGAAAAGTTGAACTATTTTCAGCCCTGAGCGCTGCAACAAAAAGCGGCCACCGCTCAAAGCGTTTCAGCAGTGAAGGCGGTCAGCGCTGTAAACGCTGGACTACATAGAGAATGAATAGAAAATAGTCACCCACAGCAGAAAAAACGAGTTTGGTGGGCATGCCCCCCGATACTTTTTCTGCAGTGTTCAGCTTCCGGGTTGCCGAGGTGCATGGCCCTATGACGTGGCCACGCACGTCACTGAGTGGACATGTCTTTAAGGGGCAGTACATGAAAAGTGCCATAGTAATATATATAAAATAATCAAAAAATTCTTGCAACCACAGCATGATCCAAATCGCCACCATATTCTAATCATCTGTTCCCCGTGCCATTACACACCTTTCCTGAAAATTTCATCAAAATCCATTCATAACTTTTAGAGTAATGTTGTGAACGGACAGACAACTCAACCAACACACAAACCAACAAACTAACCAACGCCACTACAAACACTGCCGCCTCCCTTGGCAAAAGTAATAAGTTTTTAACTAGAAAACCACTCAGAGCACAAACCTCCACCAAGGCTCCTTCCCTCACTCCCTTCTGTCCATCCATCTGACAGTACTGTTCTGCCTCTATCCCTTCATACATTGCAAACTAGGGCCTTAGTGGAGGTAAGATCATGGATGATCATGGATCACCTCCAAAATCTAATGTTTTTGTCTGTAGTCCAAGGACCACCTCTGGTGAAAATTTCATAAAAATTTATTGAGTAGTTTTTGTGTAATCCTACCAAACCACTGCTAGAAAACTGAGCCTTGGCGGAGGTATGCACTCATGGATCACCTCCAAAATGTAATGGATTCATGTGTAGCCAAAGAGCCACCTCTGATGAAAATTTCATCAAACTCGGTCCAGTAGTTTGAGTAATCTTGTCAAATCATTGTGAGAAGACAGAACCTCGGCGGAGGTATGCACTCTCAGATCATCACCAAAATCTAATGGGTTTATCTGTAGCTCGAAGAACACCTCTAGTGAAAATTGCATCAAAATCCATCCAGTAGTGTTTGTGTAATCCTACTGTACAAATAAAAAAAGGACCTTGGTGGAGGTATGCATGTCCAAATCTCATGGGTTCATCCTTAGGCCAAGGATCACCTTTGGTGAAAATATCATCTAAACCTGTCCAGTAGTTTTTGCACAATCCTGCTAACAAACAGACCAACACTGCAATACCATAACCTCCTTGGCGGGAGTAACAGTGAGATTCACAAGGAAAAAACCTTAAAAACTTACTCAAAAAAGCAAAACTGGGAGGAAGCTCTCTGGCAGATGTTTGCAAATTAAATTGAAAAAAAAAAAGAAATATAAAACAGAGTAAATTAATTAATACACTTTCGGTCAATTGATCAAATTCCAGAGCTAAACCTGATTTTTGGACAAGGTTCCAGGTGTCATTGCTACTGTGGAGACTTACATTTCTGTAGCTGAGCAGTCGTTCAATCACAGGGTGGTTGTGAGCAGGTATTCGCTTTGCTTTCAGCACCAAGTAGAAACTGATGTTGGTGCAATAACTATGGCAGAAAAAAGCAAAGTCAGTCTACAACATACTTTGAAATGATTAAATTAAAAAAAAAAATCTCATTACAAATAAGTCACAACTCACTTTAGATATAGCTGTTGTTTTGTCTTGAGATAATCTGCACCCTTAAGGGGAAAAAAACATAGCAAAAATTAATCATATCTAGTAGGTATTGCAAAGCCAAATGAGCTCTTTTCTTTTCAATTCCAGCTGGTCTAAGACACTGCCACCTGCTGCTGAGGCTTTAGTGGGAAATTAAAGCAGCATCTGTTGAAGGGACGGTTACAGCATCCACAAAACTTTTAAAGAAGTTACTGTAGTCACAGAAATGAAATATTATGTAGAATTGAAACTTTTACAATGGCTACTACATTTGTGAAATAAGAGTACTCTGAGATGAGTGCAATACCCTCCACCTCTGTTTTCTTTGAAGGTCCCAATATGTCACTGAAGGACAGCAGTTTTCAAATTTTCCATATAATTATTAGAGTAGAATGTAATTATAAGCCTATCATCCACAATAAAAAAAAAAAATTGTATACAACCCATAGTTGTAGGTCAGGATAACCAAGGTGAACCTGTGTAGCAACTTTGGTTTTTCTATAGTAACAGTGCAAAAGGAATGCATACCTGCCAACTTTTAAAACCTGAAAAGCCTAGTAACTAGCCGGGGTCCAGGGGCCACAGGCCCCAGTAGGTCCAGGACAAAGTCCTGGTGGGGGGTTCAGGAGGGCAAAGCCCCCCGACGCTAAACAAATATTAGCATTAAATCAAGTTAAAATGTGGCTAACAACCCCATATTTCTTCAACAATCATGTTTATATTTTCCTTAAATTGTCAATGCAGATATGCTGATGGAAAAGATCAAGGACAAACTCTATGGTAATATTCTCTTCGTACATAATCATGCATTTATCATGCATTAATTATCATTAATCATACCATTAATCATAATTATCATATCATTAATCATGCACCGTGCACTGGGCTGCACGGTGGCGCAGTGGTTAGCACTGCGGCAGCACAGTTTACCCTCGGCCGGGGGATCGCGGGGATCATGAGATCTTATCCGGCTGAGGCCCCGGTGGTCCTCCACTGGTCCCCGTCTCCTACCGCCGCTGTACTTGAACTCTGATCCGGCTCCCGTCCAACTGTTGCCTAGGTTAGTTCCTCCGGCGAGCCCCAATCACCGGGGACAGAGTCGCTTCTTTGTGTCGGTGTTAGGTGCTACGACTAGCTATGGCGTTAGCTATTCGGGGTATTGATGTATCCCATAATATCCCATAAGCACTGTGTGTGTTTACATATTTATATATCTATCCCATCTACCTACAATGCTCTGTACTGTGTGTCTATATATATATATATACAGTATATATATATATATATATACTGTATATATATATGTATACTTGCTGCTCTTGTTTTTTTCTCTTGCCTTCTGATTGTTGCTCTGAGTGTTGCTATCCCTGTGCTGTTGCAATCCTGGAATTTCCCCATTGTGGGACTAATAAAGGCTTATCTTATCTTATCTTATAATCCCTTGCGCATCAGAGAGGCGAAGATATCAAAACAACACGGAGAACCCACCAAACAAACTGGTAAGTAGGCTTAATTTGTGCTATCATAACTCTATCCCATTGCTACAAATTCACAGTATATTGTTGTCCAAAGTTTTATCAGTGTTCTAAGCATATCAGCTGCAATATTTAAATGTAAAATTTATTTCTGCAAGCTTGCTATCCACCTGATTACAATCGGGTATCAGACAACAGTGTCAATAGACAATACATGTGTATTGCAATGTGTTGATTTCATGTTTAAAATATTTATATATATATATATATATATATATATATGCATATTCCTGGTATAATCAGCTATTTAAATATGTAAATTAATATTATAGCTGTACTTTCTTGGATTTCATACAGCTGAATGCGATATAGACAGTTCTAAGCATAACTTAGTTTTGTCCCCAATCAGTCTGATGTTGAAGTTGAACCCTCTCCAAAACTAGTAAAATTGTAATTTCACAAATAACAGCCAGCAAAAACAAATTCACAGAGTGAATGTATTGTGTTAGTCAATTACAATTAAGTGACAGCCTGTATGCCATGGATTGCAATCGACTATCTTGTCATTAAATTTGTATTCAAAAGACTATCTTAACACTGCATAGAACTTCGAATAGGCCAGATGTGATGTATTGTGAATACTAGAAGACTAGAAATATCAGCAGGGTATACAGTGATCCCTCGCTACTTCGCGCTTCACTTTTCGCGCCCTCAGTGCATCGCGGATTTTTCAAAAATATTCATCAAAAATTCAAAATTGAGAAATAATGGGCGGGCGCTAGCAGAAGGCAGGGAGACTACATTAGACCATCAGGTGTCAACACGGAGAGCCGCACAACTCTCTGTTCGCTGTTGTCGTGTTGGCTGGGCTCGGAAATCTCGCAAGCTGATTGGCCGAGACGTCTCACCCACCTCCTCTCCCTGCCGAGCACCCATGAAGGGAAGGAAGACCGCATTCATTGCTTTTTATCGCTCGTGTTACTTAGTCTCGCCGCGTGGAACTTTTTGCTGTTCTCTTGTGCCATTTTGTGCGAAATAGTCTTCCCGTCGAGCCACTACGCTGCCTCCTGCAGCTTCAGCTCTATCGGAAGCTGCCCTCGATGATCCTGTGCCTCTAGCACCTCACGATGAGGCGTCACCTGAGGAGCAGTAAAGCTCTCATTAACCTGTGCAGTAAATCATTTTCATCTTGAGTTACGTATCTTGTTATAAGAATAAAAGAGTTCTAAAAACATATTTATGTACACTTTGTTTACATCTACGTATGTATGTACACGTACACACACACACACGTATCATATGAGAGTGAGAGAATGAACGTACGTATTGTTTATGGATGACGTCATTGGGGTGACGCTACTTCGCTGTTTTTCACTTTTCGCGGTCGGTTCTGGAACCCATTAACCGCGATAAGTGAGGGATCACTGTACTAGCACTGTATAACACACGTGCGTAAATGACGGCAAAATCGCTCTGATATTTTATGTGTTTACATGATACACCAAGCATGACAAGGCCTGCAATTACACAGCACATGTTCTTCAGAATCTTAGGCATTATATAAAATGCATTCTCCCTTTAGATGACGAATCCATGGTCCATTTGCCAGGGTTGAAGTGCAGTCGTGTGAACGTCTGTTGCAGTTTACATCGTGTTTACATCTCGCGATGTGCGCATGCCTCTCCGGGATTTCGCGCGAGAATAGAAACCTCAATGCCCTCAATAGCAATAGCGTTAGCTTAGCAAACGCTTCAGGTAAAGCGTAGCAGCGAACCACGAAAAGAAACGCTACTCAGTTTACTCACAGAGCCCGGTGAAAGGCGAATAAAGGGGTATTTCCACTTCAAAAGCTGGTTCAACCAAGGTGGAAATTCAGCCTGTGCGTCACAAATGTCGATCCGATATTCGCTGTTGGTTAGTGATTTTAGTGGCAAAATCAGCAACTTTGTCTCAGCACTGAAAAAGTGTGACCATCCCGGCCGCCATCAAGTGTTGCTATGTTCTAAATTTAGATATGATTCCTAGCGATCTCGTGTTTGGAATTGCTTTCGTGTTTTTTTTACGATTTAAAATTTTTGACTGAATTTTTAGTGAAAAACCGTAATTTTGATTAATAAAGCTGTAACCCGGAATGGGGTCTTGAAAACCGTAACCATTACGGCAAAACCAGAGTAGTTGGCAGGTATGGGAATGTTAATGTTGACCTTTGACCTTTTGACCCCAAACCCACAATCAGATCAGGGTGCAAGACATCCAAGATTTGCCTTAGATACAACTATGGTATCAATTTGAAAAGCCTACATAATTTCTTCCAGTCGTTATTGCAGTTACAAGATTTTGAGAAAAAACTGACCTCTAACCTTGACCTCAAGGTCTATAAATCCTGCAAAAATCATCCAATTAGAGGCAAAAGACAATATGTGCATCACCAGTGTATATCAAACCCTGGTAATAAGTTTCAAAACAATCGGATCAAAACTGTAGGAGTTGATTTCACAAAAGTGGGACAGACAGATGGACGGACTGCCCTGTAGCATAATCCCCCTTTGGTCTTCGCCCAAAGGGGTGGAGACTGGCGGGGGATAAAAATGGATTTTGCTTTCTGTGGTGCACCTGATGTTTTATTTTTAGAGGAAAAATTAATAGCTGATCTTCACACTAACTTATGCACCTAAACAGTCTATTCCTTTGGTAACAGCTTTTAAGTTTATCTTCTTCTTTTGAATGCATCAACTTTTTTTTAATTTTCCTGCACTATATCTTATTATCTGATAAAGGGGTGAGAGGACAGGATAAACCAGGGGTCTGCAATCTATGGAGCCACATGTGGCTCTTTTGCTCATAACCCAGTGCCCCCTGTGACTTTGACAAAAAAAAAAAGGTTAGAAAATTTATGGGGAATAAAGTGATAAATTTATGAGAAAATGGAAAATATACAACAACAAAAGAGCTGTAAATTTGCAAAAAGAAAACGTTACAAATTTGTGAGTCAAAAACTCAAATTCAAGAGGAAAAAAAGATTTAATATAAGAAAATTCACAACTTCAAGGGAGAAAATCTCACACTCGAGAGGAAAACAAAAAGTCATTTCTCACATTGACAGCCCAGTTTATACTTATAACTCACATGTTTTACCTTCATTTTAAGGCTCAATTGTGTTCATGGCTCAATGCAATTTTTTTTCCCTTTTTGGAGAAAACCTGCCTAAAGTAGCACTTTTGATAGAGGTCGTCAATTCCTCAGTTTAGTCACTTCTCAAACAGGGAAGGAAGTGATTGTCACCCATCAAAATGTGGCCATCTTTTCATCCATTGCTTCACAAAGTCACTAAAATGAATTTAAAGCATGAATTAAGCAGTTCTTGAGCAGATAAGAATTTCCTGTCATGGCTGAACACAGCTGATAATTTCTATAAAACCTCTGAAAATGAGGGTAGTGACAGATGATTATAGCGAATAACCAAATAAAAGCATAATGACAGGTAGAAATGAAGATGACTCACTTTTCCTACAGGGATCTTTCCATCACTGACCATCTGCATGAGCGGCTGCAGCTCATTCTTCAGTTCGGTGAGCTGCACACACATTTGTACTTTGCTCATTAACTATCTAGAGATTCATGGAATGCGAGTTTGCATCTTTTGAGGTGCTGTCATACCTTTGCTTTAAAGTCCTGAATGAGTTCGAGCAGTTCTGGTGATTCCTTCTTCAAAAGCTTCATTTTCTCCTTCTGAGACATCTGCTTCAGGTCTTTTACGATCCTCTTCTCTTTTTCTGCAGGTTTGCTTTCATCCTTCTCCTCCACAGCCAGTTCCTTCATTTAGGAAACCATATGATAAAACCAAAGTCATTAAAAACACACACCCACTTTATATGAGGCACAAGGAGAACTGACACAAAAACAAGCCTACCTGAAAAAGGTTTAAATCATAATCCTCCTCGCTTAGATTTGCGGCTAAACGTTGCTGAATATTTTTGGCCTCCTCTTCTTCCTCCTGTTCTTCAGCCTCTATCTCTTCCTGTGATTTCCCCTCTGTAGTAACACAATTTTCCATTAAACACAGACAGTAAAATTGTCAAAAAGCTGTATTCATAAGCAGCTGTGATAAAAGATGCTTACTGCTGCCCACATAATCCGAGTCGTAGAACAATTTCTTCTTTCTCCCCCATGCCATTTCATTGGGAAGATCTGGAGAAGGCAAATTACAAAGTGAGAGCTAACTCAAAATACAAGGAGCAATCAAAATAAATGAAAATGCTTACCTTCATCTTTTTTTCCTTCAAGATCACTCTCCATGTCTGTCCCCTCTTCCTCCTCTTCTTCTTCTTCATCCTCCGACTCAGAATCTTCCAGAGGCATCACCTCCTCCTGTGAAATTCCTACAAGCTTTAATTTGCTCTTGAACTGTAATCATTAACAAAAGTTGCATCATAAACACCAAGCCTTCACCTCGTCGTCCACTTCTTCCTGGTCACTCTCCATTTGGATTCCACGGGCAAGAAGTTTCTGCAGTGAAGAGACAACAGAAGAAAAAAAATGTTTGAGGCACTTAAAACGTATTTTAAAAGCATCGCACACTTAGAAAAGAAGAAAAAGTAACTTACTGCAATCTTCTCATCGTGAAACTCCTCAATTTTGTCTTTTGTGTACTGTGAGGATTTCTAAAAGAGGAAAAAGGAGAAATTTGTATAATTAACTAGTTTAAATTAATTTGCTAATTAATTAGTTTATTTGTAATTTCCCCATTGTGGGACTAATAAAGGATTATCTTATAAAGGATTATCTTAGTACCCAACTTGTTCAGAAACAAATGTTAGTTCACAACAACTAAATGTCACTTTGCTGATGGAATATGGTCAGCACTTCAGTAGGATTGGATTTCCTTGCTACTCATATACTGTGTTTCAGTCCAATCATATTAATTAAGGACATGAACAAAAGAAATCCAGGATGGAAACACATGATAACTGATTAAACTCACAAATGTGCATTAAAACATATACATTTAGAAGGGGTGGATTGACTCCTGATGCAAATGAAGCTGATGGAAAGATGATGAAAATGATGACAGAGTGTGCACAACTGGTTATTCTGGTTACCGACCTGACATTAAAACACAGCTACTAAAGAGACAAGTAGCCATTGGCTTGATCCCATCATGGCACGCAACTATTAAAAGTGGTTCTGGACAAAAATTATTCTTCATTTATGTTTTCATTTAGGCATGCCATTTTATGCTTTCTTCCCCACCTTTGCAAAGTCTTTCCTCCATGGGGCTCTGTTATGGGGCTCTGACTTACAATTTGATGTGCCATGTCATGGCTGATGTTTTGATGTGGTTCTGCATTAACAGGTGGATGCTTTCTTTCTTCTTTCATTTTTACTCATTTCAGAAGGCTTCCCATCTTCCTTTAATCTTCATTGTGCCGCTCAGATTCATGTACTACATCAGACAAGTCTCTTACCTTATCTGGGACAGGCATGTCCATGTATGCTTCAGGGTCATCTTCATCATACTGCTCTGTCTTTTTTGGCCACTTGTTTACTCGTTTACTTCTAAACAGAGAAGGAAAGAACACAAATTAGTGCTTTGATCAGAGAATTCAGGGATTTATTTTTTTTTTTTTACAAAGGTGGGTAAAGAAAGCTGTAGTAGCGATACCCAACATTACTGAATAAAACAAATTCTGAAGTGTTCATTATAATGCAAACCCTCCCTATACTGGTGGGTCTAAAAAAAAAAAAAAACAGAAAATTGTGAAAATGTTGTTTTTTTTCATAATTTAATTGTAAAAAAAAAAAAAAATTATTACTGTATATAGACCTTACAACTAAAGGAATACATCACAAGCTTTTTTTGTTTGATTAAAATTTTGATGAATCAGAGCTTATGAAAATCAGAAATCTGGTATCTTAAATATAACATTCCCTAAATTCAATCCAAAATAACCATTTACAACAAAGCAATGTCCAACTTCTGAAAAGTTTATTCGTTTATAGACTCAGTACTTGGCTGGAACGCCATCACCTTGGGTTACCGCATCAATGTGGCGTGACATGGAGGTGATGCGCTTATGGCACTGCTGAGGTGTTAATGAAGCCTATGTGGTCTGATAGTCACTTTCAGTTCATCTGTATTGTTAGGTCAGGCGTTTCATCTTTCTGACTATGCTCCAGAGAATTAATGGGGTTCAGGTCAGGTGACTTGGGTTAGCCAGTCAAGCACAGATCATGATCAGTAGTTTTGGCACAGTAATTTCAGCATTGTGGGCTGATGCCAAGTCCTGCTGGAAAAGCAAACCAGCATCTCCATAAAGCTTTACAGCAGATGGAAGAATGAAGTGCTCTAAAAATTTCATGGCACACAGCAGTGTTGACTTCAAGCTTGATAAAACAATGTGGAACAAAACCAGTAAATGACATGATGTCCCAGATCATCACATCATTGTGGATATGTCACACTAGAATTTAAACACCTTGGATTCTGTGCTTTTCCCCTCTTTCTCCAAACTATAGGACATTGATTTTTTTTAATTAAAAGCACAATTTGCTTTCATTAAAAAGGGGGGGGGGGGTAGACTGACCAACGGCACAGCTCTTTTTCTGTTTTGCCCAGTTAAGACAATTTTGAAGCCGATTCTGGTTCAGGAGTGGTTTAGTATTAGGAACACTACAGTATAGCCCCTTTCCTGAAGATGTCTGTGAGTGGTGGCTCTTTATGCACTGATTCCAGACTCAGTCCACTCCTTGTGAAGCTTCCTCAAGTTCTTGAATCACCTCTTCTTGACAATCCTCTCAAGGCTGCAGTCATCCCTATTGCTTTTGCACCTTCTTCGACCACACTTTTTTTCTTCCCATTAGCTTTATATTAATGTTTCCATACAGCACTCTGAACTGCCAGCCTTTTCAGCAATGACCTTTTATTTTGCTCACCCTCCTTGTGGAGTGTGCTGTCCAGACTCTCCTATGATTGTAGATTTGTGTACTGAACTGGTCGGGGAGATATTGATGGCCAAAACGCAAAACCTCCTATCTGAAAAATGCACTTTTTTTGAAAAAACTAAAAAAACCTTTTTGTTTTCTTGCAGAATGCTATTTTTTAAGGATACCCAGTACATAATACACTGTTTTGGACTATATTACTATATTATGTGTTTACAATACCACCTCCTATCTGCACTTTGCAAGGCACTAATGCCCAACTTAAGGATACGGCTGTATTCCCGTTTTTTCGAGTAGTATGAGTGAGATGTCTCACTATGGGATACGCCCCTCCTGTGTATACCTCAGAAACATTTATCTCATTATGCCAATTCTGATTGGCAGATGACTGCGATGCCACGCCTCGCATAATCACCTCTTATAAGAAGCCCACGCTATGACGTGGCATTATTCAAGATAAGCACCTCTTCTCGCTTCGCCCAGCAAGAAGAGTTGTCTGGTGAGACATCTCACTCATACTATTTGAAGAACCGGGGATACAGCCGTATCCTTAAGTTCTTCTTCATAGTACTCGTTTCAATGTCTCCCTAGGGGATATGGAGACTCCCGTACTGCCAGACGAGCTTATCTCGACAACCATCAGTACTGAGCAGCAACCTGGCTGCTTAGGGGTCCTGGAGTGAGCACTGCTTGAGCAAAACTCAAAGCAGAGACATCCATCCTATAAAACAGAACAAAAGTAAGAGACGAGAACCAGCTCGCCACCTCACAAATGTCCCCTAAGGAAAGCCCCTTAAATAGGGCCCACGAGGCCGCCAAGGCCAAAGTGGAGTGAGCCTTCAGGCCCACTGGTGCCTGAAGGCCCCATGCCGAGTATGTCAGAGCGATCGCCTCCACAATTCAGAGGATGAGACACTGCTTGGTGACTGGCCTATCGGTATGAGGTTTGGCCCAGGACATGAAGAGCTGGTCACTCTTTCTGAGCCCCTTTGTCCTGTCCATATAAGCATGTAAGGCACGGACAGGGCAAAATAACCGTGACTGCCGTTCTTCAAAAGAAGAATTGGGAGAAGAAAATGCCATCAAGATGATGGGCGTACACGAGCCAACCACCTTAGGCACAAATGCCAGGTTGGGCAACAGTGACACTAACATCCCCCGGGGCAAACCAAATGCACGACGGGTGTACAGAGACGGCATGAATATCACTGACACATTTAGCCAAAGCTAAGGCCAGTAATAGCACCGTTTACAATGACCGGTGCTTCATGCTGACCTCCCCCAGAGGTTCGGGGGGTGGGGGCACAGCCCATCTAGGACCACCGCTAAATCCCACGGGGCCCCCATGGTCCTGGAAACAGGAAGAAGTCTACATGCTCCTTTCATAAAACAACAGACCAGAGGATGTTGACTAGCCGTCTTAACTCCAAAACCTACATAACAAGCAGAAACAGCAGCTAAGTACACCTTAATGGTGGAGAAAGCTTTCTGCTTGTCGATGGGATCTTGTAAGAATGAAAGGATCACACCTACTGAGCACTGAAGAGAAGTAACCTCTGTCATGGCACCACTTTTCAAACAACCTCCACCTGCAATCATAAAGAGACTTAAAAGAGGATGCTCTAGCGCTCTGAATGGTGTTAATCACACCCTGAAGAAGGTCTGTCACCTTCAGGGTGTCCCACGCACGGGCCAGGACCACAGTGCCAGACGCTCTGGATGTGGGTGAAATAGTGTTCCCCCACCTGTGACAGCATGTCTCTGTGGACTGGGAGCTGCCATGGCTGCCCGCGAAGAAGCTGACAAATCTCTGCTAGCCAGTGCATTGCTGGCCAGTGAGGAGCTATCAGGATTAGCCTGTGGCGGTGCTCCCTCACCATGGCTCCTCACCTGCAGCCTGTTGCTCAAAGCGACTCCTTGTGTGGCGGTGAAGCCTCCCCCCCCCCAGCAGATGACAGTGACTGACGAGCTATCTGCCGCCGCTGTAGTCAATGTAGCCACGCTGAAAACTGAATTACTGTCAGCTCTCCAGGCCGATGTGTCTGCTATTTTCAAAACGGAACTTCAGTCAGCTCTCGGTGACAGTCTGTCTTCAATTCAGGCTGATTTGGTGACCTTGAAAAGGGAGCTGTCTGCTAATATCTCCGCCATGCAGGTTAGCCTCACCGGGCAAAAAGGTACTGTAGCTGAAGTGGAGCGGTCCCTATCCACTTGCACACATGACATTACAGCTCTCCAAAAGACAGTAGAGCATTTAACTAAAACTGTTGCGAGGCTGGAGGACAAATGTGAAGATTTGGAGTCCAGATCTCGCCGTAACAATATCAGAATCATCGGCGTTCCAGAAGATGACCCGGGCTCAACAACCACGGCTAATGTGGCCAAACTGCTGATGGAGGCCTTCGGTCTTGAAGGGGAGCTGCTGGTGGATCGAGCGCATCAGATTCCCGCAGCCAAACCCAGAGCAGGTGAGCAGCCCCGGGCTATAGTGGCAAGGCTTCATTATTACTCTGACTGTGTCCAGATTTTGAAGAAGGCAAAGCAGCTTCAGTGGATCAAGCATGCAAACATGACCATCTCAGTCCTCCCGGACCATACTGCCAGGACGGAGCGGGTCTGCTCCGCCTTCAATGAGGTTTGCCGCCAGTTGCGTGATATCGAGGGGGTCCGGTTCGGTCTCCTTTACCCAGCCCGGCTATGCATCACCTGCAAGGGGGTGCAGCGTGACTTTAAGTCTCCAGAGGAAGAAAAGACTTTCATCAAGTCAATATCCAAATAGATCTGGTAACTGGAACCATTTTGGCTGATGTTTTTTTCTTTCTTTTTTTTTTTTATTTAATGCCTTAATACTGGTGAGTTTTATACCACACACACTTCAGAGGTTTGAATTTTAGTTATTTTGGTCTACGCCCAAGAGAGGTGACCTCATCTACAGACATGTTTTTGTTGTCTAAATTGAGGTATAAGAGACAAATATATTTAGTAATAAGTACGATATATTGTTCTGTACATTGTAGACAGTTTGTCGGCCCAGGGTGTTCTGTGTGTGAAAACAACTCTCTTCTTTGTCAGCCACATTTTTCTAGTATTGTTTCATTTTTTTAGGGTGCTATTTGTTTTAGAGAATTAGGAAACTGGCTTGTTTCTGCAATTTGTTATATTAAACACTATGGCATAGTGCCAAATATTGAATGCTGTTTAGTTCTACTCTGCAGGTTCCATCTGCTATTTTTAGCTGTAGTTCTAACAACTGTAAGTATTACTTGAGGATGACTCCTATTGGAGTCTACACTGCTGTTCCAACGTTTGGGGTTGGATACAGAGAAGGTGTTTATTGGGGGGTGGGTTTGGGGTGTTCTTTTAGCTATGTCTCTGTTGTTTTTTTGCTTTGCTTTTTTAGGGTAGAATTCTACTATCAATGGCTATTTGTGAATGACTGACCATGATTTGTGTAGCTCACGGAGTTTAGGTGGAGGTTGTTCGATCAAATTTTTGAGTTGGAATGTGAAAGGTCTGAATAACCCAGTTAAGCGAGCAAAGGTGTTCGCTCACCTGAAACGGATGAAAGCTGACTTAATATTTTTGCAAGAAACACATTTATGAGATAGTGAACATTTTAGACTTAAATGTCCATGGGTTGGTAAGGTATTTCACTCATCCTTTAATTCAAAAGCCAGAGGAGTAACTATTTTAATCAGTAAAAGTGTCAATTTTACTATCTCTGAAATGACAGTAGACAAAAATGGCAGATATTTGATAATTGCAGGTGTGCTACTTAATAATTCTGTTCTTTTAGTAAACATTTATGCCCCAAATTTTGACAGTCCAGATTTTGCAGACAAATTATTACATACTCTTCCTCTTCTTAACACTCATTGTCTTATTCTAGGCGGTGATCTCAATTGTGTAATAAATCCATCTCTGGATCGCTCTAGTCTCGGATCCTTTACACAATCTCACATGGTCAAATCAACATCTGATTTTATGTTACAGAATGGGTATGTTGACCCCTGGAGACTTTTGAATCTGCATGTCAGAGCTTATCCTTTTTTTCCCACACAGGTGCATCAATCCTATTCCCGAATCAATTTTTTTTTTTTTGTTGATGGGTCTTTATTATCTCCGGTGACGTCCACTGAGTATCATCCAATTGTCATTTCAGATCATGCCCCTCTCAGCCTCGACATAACATTTAAAAATTACCCTCGCTTTTCTTGACCATGGAGGTTTAATTTATTGTTATTATCGGACAACAAATTTAACACTTTCATTGCATCGGCAATTGATGATTTTTTATTTAGTAACAGTAGTGATTCAACTTCTTTCTCTCTATTGTGGGAATCACTTAAAGCTCATCTACAAGGGCAAATCATTTCCTATTCAACACATCGTAGTAGAACTGAAAAAAACAAGTTGAATGGCTTGTTATTTAATATTCAGGATATTGACAGAAAAAATGTTTCTAATCCATCACAGAGACTATTGAAACAACGACAAGACCTTCAATTACAACTAGACCTTCTTACAAACAAATGAGACTGAGCGTCTTATATTACGATCTCGGGCAAATTATTATGAACATCAAGAGACATCAAGTCGACTTTTAGCTCACCAACTAAAATGCCAAGCTTCTGCTCAATTAATCCCTCAAATCAAAGACTCGTCTGGAAATATAGTCTCAGACCCAACAGCAATAAATGAAACGTTTAACGATTTTTACTCAAACCTTTATAAATCTCAATCCTCCACAGATACGAGTGAAATTATTGCTTTCCTTCAGAATCTGGATATTCCCATTATAGATCCACAGATTGCTGATGGGCTTGGCGCACCACTCACTCTAGAAGAAATTACATGTACAATTAAATCCATGCACAATCAGAAGGCACTCAGCCCTGACGGGTTTCCTGTTGAATTTTTTAAAAAGTTTATTCTTAAGCTGTCTCCTCTTCTTTGTGCCGTTTATAATGAATCTTTAGCGCGAGGTGTTTTGCCACCTACGCTGGCCCAGGCATCTATATCTCCTTTTGAAAAAAAGATAAGGATCCCACATCTTGTATTTCCAACAGACCTGCTTCGCTTGTCAGTGTTGATGTGAAGATTCTCGCCAAAGTGTTAGCAACCCAATTGGAAAAAGTGCTTCCTGAAGTTATATCAGGACCAGAATGATTCATTAAGGGGCGTCAGCTGTTTTTTAATGTTCACACTCTTTTTAACACCATCTTCTCTGATCACTCTTCTCTGGACCTTGAAGTTATCTTGTTGGATGCAGAGAAAGTGTTTGATCATGTCAAGTGGAATTATCTTTTGCGGTGTTGAGCAAGTTTGACTTTGGGAGGAAGTCTGTGTCATGGATTAAGCTTTTATACACTTCTCCCCAGGCTAACATTGTTACAAACAATACACATTCTGATTATTTTAGCTTATCTCGTGGCACAAGACAGGGGTGTCCCTTGTCTCCTCTCTTGTTTGCTTTAGCCATAGAGCCACTTTCAGTGGCTTTAAAATCTCTCCCTTCATTTCATGGGCTTTTTCGCTCTGGCACTGAACTTAAGCTATCTCTTTATGCAAATGATCTTCTTTTATTTGTGTCCAGGCTATTGATTAGTGTGCCACCAATTTTGTCCTTATTAGAGAAGTTTGGTTCTTTTTCTGGCTATAAGGTAAATTTTGGCAAGAGTGTATGCTTTCCTGTCAATTCTTTGGCCTTAAAGCTCACCCAATTTGACATTCCTTTCAAAATTTGCCCTTTGGGGTTTAAATATTTTGGGGTCAACATCACCCGCACTTTATCATCACTTTATTCAGCCAATTTTCAAATCACCCTTATTGTCATTCAACCGTACAACCAATCATGTACAGCAGAACGAGATTGTGCTTTACCAATCTACAGTGTTAATCAATTTTGCCCCCTTGATTGCTCAGATTAAGGCAGACTGTCAGAGGTGGAACTCTCTTCCTCTGTCATTGACAGGTAGAATTAATACCATTAAAATGAACATGCAAGTTAGGTTAATTGGCATCAAAACTGGGGATTCTAAATTGTCCTTAAGTATGACTGTGAGAGTGAAAGGTTGTCTGTCTCTCTGTGTTAGCCCTGCGATGGGACTGGCGATCTGTCCAGGGTGTACCCTGCCTCTTGCCAAAAGATGCTGGGATAGGCTCCAGCCCCCCCGTGACCTGAAAAGGATTAAGCGGAAGAAGATGAATGAATGAATGAACTAGTGCATTGGCCGTAGAACCAAGTATTCCTGTCTGAAACCGGTATCTCAATCAGGCTTTACAGGCCCAAATGTAGGCTGTGTTTGTTAGATAGAGAGAGAGAGAGAGAGAGAGAGAGAGAGAGAGAGAGAGAGAGAGGGAGAGAGAGAGAGAGAGAGAGAGAGAGAGAGAGAGACAGATAGATAGATAGATAGATAGATACTTTATTTCGAACAAAAAAGTATAACAAAAACAAAACAAATGACAAATGCAATAAAGTAACAGTATACAGTGTTCGAAAGGGAGAAGGAAGTGAACACTTATTAATTCCATCTCCTCTTTTCCATAAATACACCCATGTGAATTATATACAAATTACCACCTTTAAGACCCCAAGTAAACAATTTACTGTATTTTTTACATATCAACATTAACACCCATCCATCCTAACATACATTGATGTCCATACATTAAAACCAGCCTCAAACAACACAGATATACACAGTGCTGTCCCACCCACCATTCCATAGTGTCCCATAATGCCCCAGAGTGAGCATAGTGAATCGTACATATAAATACTACCCTTCTAACATATATCCTTTCAGCAAATAATGTTTATACCTCTTTTTGAATTGAATTCTGTTTGTACATAGTTTCAGTTCCGGCTCCAGACTGTTCCACAAATCCACCCCGCAGACAGATATGCACATACTTTTCTTGGTTGTTCGTATCTTGGGTTTTGTAAAGTTTAAGTCTCCTCTCAAATTATGATCATTGTCTCTTTTTTTAAATATTTTTTGTATATTAGTTGTTGATTATTAATTGCCCTGTACATTACTTGTGCTGTCTTAAATTTAACTAAATCGATGAACTTTATGACATGTGACTTTAAAAACAACAAATTGGTATGGTCTCTATATCCTACATCATTTATTATCCTTATAGCTCTTTTTTGTAATGTGCATATTGACTGTAGGTTGGTCTTGTAGGTGTTTCCCCAGACTTCTACACAGTAGTTAAGATAAGGTAGAAACAGTGAATTGTACAGTAAGACCAATGATTTATAGTCCAAGATGTGTCTTGTCTTCCCCAGTACCCCTATACATTTTGCTAACTTGGCCCGGATGTGACTGATGTGAGATTTCCAGCAGATTTTATTGTCTAGCGTCACCCCCAGAAACTTATTTTCCTGTACTGTTTCTGTTCTGGTATCATCTATCGTTACCATTATTTCATGATTTATTTTATAATTTCCAAACAACATAATCTTTGGTTTTTTAGATTTAGAGATAATTTATTTTTGTTGAACCACTGCATTAACTTTTTCATTTCAGTTGTGACCACCTCTAAAACCTGCTGCAAATTCTCACCAGTGCAAAGGATATTTGTGTCATCCGCAAACAAAATAAATTTCAGAATTTTTGATACTTGGCATATGTCATTTATATACAAAATAAAGAGTTTGGGTCCCAAAACTGACCCCTGGGGCACACCACAAGTGATGTCAATGAAGGATGATTTGTGCTCACCAATTTGTATAAATTGTTGTCTGTTACTTAAATAACTTTCCACCCAACTCAGTCCTACTCCTCTTATCCCATATCTTTCCAGTTTCCTTAGTAGTATTCTGTGGTCAATGGTGTCAAAAGCTTTCTTTAAATCTATAAATACTCCTACAGCAACCTTTTTTTATCTATACAACTAGTAATTTCTTTTATAAGTTCGATCAGTGCCAAAGATGTAGATTTATCTGTTCTAAAACCATACTGGTTGTCTGTAAGGAGGTTGTGTTTTTCAATGAAATCATCCAGTCTCTTAGTGAAGATTTTTTCAAGTATTTTGGAGAATTGTGAGAGTAAAGAGACTGGCCTGTAATTTGTGAAACAATGACTGTCTCCTGTTTTGTATAGAGGTATTACTTTTGCTATTTTCATTTTGTTTGGAAATTTACCAGTTTGAAATGACAGGTTACAGATGTGGGTGAGTGGCTTAACAATTCCTTCAATTACTTTTTTCACTATTGTCATGTCAATTTCATTCCAGTCCGTTGATTTTTTGTTCTTAAATTTACTCACAGTCTCGATAATTTCCTTTTCAGTAACTGCACCCAAAAAGATTGCGTTTGGATTTCTATCTTCTATTTCATTTACAGAACCACTGTTGTTTGTTTCTGCTGTCACTATTGATTTTGCTAATTCAGGACCAACGTTTACAAAAAATTTATTGAAACCACTGACCACATCCTCCATATTATTTATCAAATTGCCATTTTCAATAAAATATTCTGGATAATTAGCATTCTTAGGTCGATTAGTAATAATCTCATTGAGTACTTGCCATATTCCTCTTAAGTTATTTTTGTTATCCTCTAATATTCTGTTGTAATATTCTTTCTTACAGGTCCTCATTATATTAGTAAGCTTATTTTTATATCTTTTATATTTGATCTCAGCTTCCACTGTTCTGCATTTAATGAATTGTTTATATAATGTATTCTTCTTTTTACATGCATTTATTAACCCCTTGGTGACCCAAGGAATATTTTTTTTTTGTTGTCTGTCACTGTATTGTTTTATAAGACAGTTTTTATTGTACAATGATTGAAATATTTGTAAAAAATTTATCATATGCTTTATTTATATCATTTTCATCATAAACTATCTTCCAATCGTGTATTAACAATTCCTTTGTCAGTAAATACATTGATTCTTCGGTTCTTATTCTTTTATATTTAATATTTTTGGTATACTTTTTCTTCCTATAATCACATTGATAGACAACAAAAATCGGCAGGTGGTCACTGATATCATTCAATAAAAGCCCACTCCTGATATTATTTTCCATAATGTTTGTGAATATGTTATTTATTAGCGTGGCACTGTGTGACGTGATTCTGCTAGGTCCGGTAATTGTTGGATGTAAGCCCCTACTGTACATTGTGTTGATAAACTCTTCTGTCAAACTATGTTGTTTTGAATTCATCAGATCTATACTGAAATCCCCACAGATGAACATAACTTTATGAGTTAGTTTTGCATACATTTTTTCCATACAGTCCTTAAATAAGTCAATGTTTGATCCAGGTGTTCTATATACACAGCTCACTACTACATTCTTCACATTGTCCAGACAGATTTCTATTGTAATACATTCAAATAAATCATCTATAGTTACTGACAGATTTTCAACAACCTTGTATTTCAAGCTCTTGTCAACATAAATTGCAACTCCTCTTCCTTTTTTCACTTTTCTATTTATATAATTTAATTCATAGCCATCCATGGTAAAATCCACTCCTTTCTCTTCACTGAGCCACGTCTCTGATATTGCCACAATATTGAACGGCTCTTTAAAATGATGTAAATAATCTTTAATGTTATTAAAGTTGGCATAGAGACTTCTGCTGTTGAAGTGGATCATAGAAATATTGAAATCAGATGTGACCATTGTGTTAAACTGATCATCTGTGCAGTAACTACAGTCATTATTGATGGAACTAAATAAATTATTATCAGGGTCTATGTTATATTCTACGTCCTGTGGGTTGTGATCTGTATATTCAAAAACTTTCAGTTTCTGTTGTTCCTGTTTGTTGATCTTTTGTTTCATGTTGTTAAATGTCTTGTAGCAGATGAGTATATCCCTTCAGTGTCCAACAATTGTCTTTTGTTGCTGTGACTCCAGTTCATAACATGCATTGATATTTGTCCAGTTCCATAATATTACGGATGTTAATGACCTTGGCTTCTTCAGGTGATCCGTTTAATTTGATGTATGAATGAAAGTGGAAGTGGAGTTTGAAGTGGAGTTTGAAAGTGGAATACAGAGGTGCAGCCTATATGTAGGCAATCACATGTTAGACTTTGACAAATATAAAAGGGACTAAATGGCACTAAGATTTATTTGACTGTGTGAATATTAAATACAGAATACCTAACTATTGAAAATGAATGGGACATCCAATATTAGCGACTGTTTCAGATCCCTTGTTTAATTGTTTGTCAGTTCACTTATTTGTCTGATCCTTTATCACTTATATTCATAATAGTGTATCTTGCCCTTTAAGTTTATCTTTATTACAGAAATTTACTTCTGATGGTCTTTCCCTCCCTAATCTTCTTTTGTATTATTGGTCTTCACATATTCATAAATTGCTATATTGGTTTCATTTTCCTAAACAGTTATGATGTAGACTTGAAATTGTCTTTTCTATCTTCTTCACCTGCAGCACTGTTAACCTCTCCATTACCTTTTAACCCAGCTAAGTTTACAAAGAACCCAGTGGTTCCATCCACTCTTAAGATCTAACTAACTAACTAACCTGCACTTATATAGCGCTTTTCTAGTCACAAAGACCACTCAAAGCGCTTTCACTAGTACTAACCCTCTATTCTAAGGGCCTATAGGAAACAGATATCTAGGGACAATTTAGAACAATCAATTAACCTAACATGCATGTCTTTGGATTGTGGGAGGAAACCGAAGCCCCCAGAGTAAACCCACGCAGCACAGGGAGAACATGCAAACTCCATACAGAAAGGTTCCAACCCCTGCCAGCCTGGGGATTCGAACCAGGAACCTTCCAGCTGTAAGGCAACAGTGCTAACCACTGCACCACCATGCTGCAGAGTTCCCGAACTCTGGTCACAGTTTAGACATTTCAAGTTCCTGTCTCTTTCTGTGAAGCTGCCACTACTCAAAAACCAATTTATTTCCTCCTCCTCTTAATAATGCTTCATATCTTCTGTGGCACATCAGAGGAATTAGAATTGTTAGCGATGTTTATAAAGATGGCATCTTTGCAAATTTTTCTGGCTTAGCCACTGATTTTAATCTCCCTGCTTCCCACCTATTTCTTTACTTTCAGCTTCGACACTTTGTCTCGTCCCTTTTTCCTTACTTTCCTTTGCTCCCTTCTGATCAACCATGGGACAACCTTTTAGCATTTGGACTTGGTCAAAAATCTGTCATCTCCAAAATTTATAATTCTCTCATGGCACTAGATCCTTGTACTGTGGTGAAAAATAAACAGGCCTGGGAGCAGGAGCTGGTTATTGAGATAAGCGATAAATGGTGGGATAATGGTGTTCTCTCTGCTAGATCATGTACACCTTGTGTCCGGTTACAATTAATCCAGTTTAAGGTTCTCAACAGCAGTGTTTTCTCTGGCTTAAAGACCTTGGCACGGTGGCAACATATTTTTCGGGAGGGGGGGGGGGCAGTAAACACATGACACTATTGTTACCAGAATATGCTAATTTTATACTATTAAGATAAGATAAGCCTTTATTAGTCCCGGTTCCAAGGTTGTCATAGCCAGGAGCGGCACTGAGGTTAAGCTCCCAGTGCTCATAAAATGCTCCTTACGGCATGCGTCTCGAAAAGCCTCTGACAACTAAGTCCAACTCCTAGCCTGCCCGTGTGGTTTAGTCTCTAAGCCCGGCGGAACTGCTTCTACTAATAGGAGAAGGGGCGAGGGCGGATCTCTGGCGCCTTAAAACCAGATGCTTCGGGTAGATGGTGGCTCGTCAACCTGGGAAGGTAGCCCATCTAGGGGAAGGTAAACCCTGATTTCAAACCTCCGCTGCCTTGCGGCACACCCAGTCATGGGAAAGGCTTCGGGAGTCAACCCTGAGGAAAAATCCGGAGTCGGAGCCCCTAAGGCAGTTCTCTGTTGTGCTCAACATCGTTCTGGCAGCTCCTGCGACGGCGCTGGTGCCAAACTATAGCAGCCCTGCTGTTCCTTTGGATTCATCAGTTACGTGGAGAGGGGGGACATGCTGCATGGGTAACATCTTGTCCTCCATATCTTCCTGCCCAGGCTTGAATCCTACCAACGCCCAACGCTGGAAGGTAGAACACCGGTGCGCATCGGCCTGTTCAGCCACAGGCAGTGCTGTTCCAGCAGAGTAGACGTTTAGGATTCTCTTCCATGGTCATCATAGACCGACGGAGGCCGACGAAGTATTAGTCCCACAATGGGGAAATTCCAGGAATTCCTATTCCTTTTTTTTTTAAATTTTGCACAGTAACTTTGCATATGGAACTTACCATATGAAGTATTGTACAACCAAGGCTTGAGTATTGGAATATTGGGCCAGTTGGGGTCCCACCCAGACGTCCTGTGTTTAGACTTTTTCATGGTGAATCCTCTCCTTCCTCTACGCTCACCTCTCCTGGACCCTCTGCCTGAACACTTTCCTCTACTTGGCTCCTCTCTTCTGTCTCATCTTGCCCTCTCTGAGCCCTGTCTATTCAGGTTCTCTCTCTGTCTATGGTGGTATACAAACAGGCTAGAAAATATCAAGTGTCTTGTTTTGTCCTGCAGAATTTTTTTTTTTGTCATTGTTTACATAAATGACAAAAATGTGTATTTTTTTGTATTTTTATTCTAGTGTTTCTTTTTTTTCCATTGAAAGAGTAGGGAAGGGAAAAAAACATTCATAATAGTAATTTACTCATGCATACTTAAATTACTGTATATGATCAGGTGGGTATAGTAACCAGAAATTCTACTCATGTAAAAGCAGTGCTTTGAAATTAATAATTAAAAGCAGACAACCAAAAATTTCTAGTTCAGCTAAGGGTACAAAGAGCACAAGGGTTCAAGAGGTTTTTCTCAAAAATTTATAACAATTTTCTTATAGTTTTCTACTTTTCTCTGTCAATTTATCTAAATTTGAAACCATTTTCTTCAAATTTGTAATTTCCTCTTGAAAAATTGACTTTTCTTGTGCATTTGAGACTTTATTATAAATTTGTGGATTATTTTATGGCTACTTTTTGTCTGTTTTTTAAAATAAAATTACTGGGGGGGTTTTAAATAAATTTCAAACAGACTGTATTTTTTTTTTACTTTTTCCTTATAACAATTTAAATTTTGAACCATAATTTTGCAGAGCCAGAACAGAGCAATAACTTAACTCTGATTTCAAATAAAAAATATTAATAAAATTGTATTTAATGAAATAAATTAACTTAAATGACCAAAGAGGCAGTTATTTCTGTTATAATATTACTATATATTTACAGTTTTTTGTTGTTTTTTTTAGAAATCTCCTCACCACCCAGACAGCAGGAAAAACTTCCCTTATTTTGAAATCCAGATGTTGGCATGTTTGTCTGAAGGCTGCCTTTACTTCTCTATTAGCAAGGCACTGTATCCTACTCCTCTGGAAATCTCCTAAACCTCCATCTACAGTGGGCTAAAAAAGTATTTAGTCAGCCGCCAATTGTGCAAGTTCTCCCACTTAAAAGATGAGAGAGGTCTCCAATTTTCATCATAGGTATACCTCAACTATGAGAGACAAAATGAGAAAAAAAAATCCAGAAAATCACATTGAAGGATTTTTGATGAATTAATTGGTAAGTTCCTCGGTAAAATAAGTATTTGGTCAATAACAAAAGTTCATCTCAATACTTTGTTATACACCCTTTGTTGGCAATGACAGAGGTCAAACATTTTCTGCCAGTTTTCACAAGGTTTTCACACACTGTTGCTGGTATTTTGGCCCATTCCTCCATGCAGATCTCCTCTAGAGCAGTGATGTTTTGGGGCTGTCGCTGGGCAACACAGACTTTCAACTCCCTCCAAAGATTTTCTATGGGGCTGAGATCTGGAGACTGGCTAGGCCACTCCAGGACCTTGAAATGCTTCTTACGAAGCCACTCCGTTGCCCGGGCGGTGTGTTTGGGATCATTGTCATGCTGAAAGACCCAGCCACGTTTCATCTTCAATGCCCTTGCTGGTGGAAGGAGGTTTTCACTCAAAATCTCACGATACATGGCCCCATTCACTCTTTCCTTTACACGGATCAGTCGTCCTGGTCCCTTTGCAGAAAAACAGCCCCAAAGTATGATGTTTCCACCCCCATGCTTCACAGTAGGTATGGTGTTCTTTCTCCTCCAAACACGACAAGTTGAGTTTTTACCAAAAAGTTCAATTTTGGTTTCATCTGACCATATGACATTCTCCCAGTCCTCTTCTGGATCATCAAAATGCTCTCTAGCAAACTTCAGACGGGCCTGGACACGTACTGGCTTAAGCAGGGGCACACGTCTGGCACTGCAGGATTTGAGTCCCTGGCGGCGTAGTGTGTTTCTGATGTAGCCTTTGTTACTTTGGTCCCAGCTCTCTGCAGGTCATTCACTAGGTCTCCCCATGTGGTTCTGGGATTTTTGCTCACCGTTCTCATGATAATTTTGACCCCACGGGGTGAGATCTTGCATGGAGCCCCAGATCGAGGGAGATTATCAGTGGTCTTGTATGTCTTCCATTTTCTAATAATTGCTCCCACAGTTGATTTCTTCACACCAAGCTGCTTACCTATTGCAGATTCAGTCTTCCCAGCCTGGTGCAGGTCTACAATTTTGTTTCTGGTGTCCTTTGACAGCTCTTTGGTCTTGGCCATAGTGGAGTTTGGAGTCTGACTGTTTGAGGTTGTGGACAGTTGTCTTTTACACTGATAACGAGTTCAAACAAGTGCCATTAATACAGGTAATGACTGGAGGACAGAGGAGCCTCTTAAAGAAGAAGTTACAGGTCTGTGAGAGCCAGAAATCTTGCTTGTTTGTAGGTGACCAAATACTTATTTTACCAAGGAATTTACCAATTAATTCATTAAAAATCCTTCAATGTGATTTTCTGGGGTTTTTTTTCTCATTTTGTCTCTCATAGTTGAGGTATACCTATGATGAAAATTGGAGACCTCTCTCATCTTTTCAGTGGGAGAACTTGCACAATTGGTGGCTGACTAAATACTTTTTTGTCCCACTGTATCTCTATGTGGCTCAAAGACATTGTGTCATTTATCAAAATAGATAAGATCAATTTCACAATTAGAGGCAATTCAGAACTTTTTTTCCAAAAATGGAACAACTTTACTATTTCATCTCTTTGCAAACACTGTAAATTATCTTCAGTCTTTTCATATATTTATAATTCCTCCCCAAGGTTTTTGGGGGGTTTTTTCAATTAATGTCATACTAGTGCAACAGTGCAACTTTGCAATGTTAATTTTCAAATTACTTCAATACAGTTAACTTTAAGTCTAACGTGAACTTTGGATTTGTTTTAATTGTACTGCTACAGGGACATAGCAGGGCGTTCTGAGTGTTTATTTTAAAAAAAGCTGCAATGTATATGTGATTTTTCATGTGTACCATTTTAATAAACAGATTAAAACCAGAAAAAGAGTGGACACTGCGCATTCTCTTCTGATGCAAACAGGTCCACCTCGGCCCGGCCGAACCTCTTCCAAATCTGCTCCACTATCATGGGGTGGAGCCCCCACCCCCCGAATATAGGAGCACCCCTGGAAAGGAGATCCGCTCCGCGATTCAGGACACCTGAGATGTGTGTGGCCTTGAGAGACAGGAATTGGTCGCTGCTCCACAAGATCAGTCTGCGTGCCAACATATGCAGCCATCTGGACCGTAGGCCCCCCCCCGATGGTTGATGTAAGACACCCCGGTCGTGTTGTCCATCCTCACTAAGACATGGTGTCTGCGGAGGAACGGGAGGAAGTGCTTCAGCATGGGAAACACCACTAAAAGCTCCAGATAATTTATGTGCGCTCGCTGCAGGGCGTCCCTCCAGAGACCCCTTGCAGTGCAACCCTTGTGTATTCCATCCCAGCCCGTCAAGCTCGCATCTGTGGTGATGACCTTCCGGGCTTGGACTGTACCAAGTGGCACCCCCATACCAGGAAGGATGGGTGCCGCCAATGGTGCAGCGCTATTACGCATTCCATATTCGCTGGCATCCTGTGTGCACCATGACGCACGGGATCCAACCTGAGGGAGGCCACCCAGCACTGGAAATCCCTCATATACAGGCGACTGAGCCGAACCACCAGGATTGCTGAGGCCATTAGACCCAGCAGTCGGAGGCACAGTCTGAAAGGGACGCGTGCGCAAGGCTGGAAACGAACGAGGAACGCTCTTAACGATTCCACTGGCTCCACTGACAGGCGGGCTGGGAAAGACACAGAGTCTATTGATAAACCCAGAAAGTTTATTCTCTGTCTGAGACAGCACACTTTTCTCTCTGTTTATCACAAACCCCAGATTGGTCAGGTGCTGGATGACAACAGCTGTGTGCATCACAGCCTCCTGACCTGATTGTGCCAGAATGAGCCAATCGTCTAAATATGTTGCCAGATGCATGCCCTGTCACCTTAACAGGGCTATTACAGCCTTGGTACAGCGAACAAACACCCATGGGCTCAGAGAGAGGACCAACAGCAGCACCCTGTATATGTAACAAACACCTTGAAATGCGAGCCTCAGATATTTCCTGTGTGGAGGATAAATTTGAATGTGGAAATATGTGTCTGTCAAATTGATCAAGGTCATGAAATCCCCTCATGGAATGAGACGCAGCAGGGATGCATGTGTAAGCATCCTGAATTTATATTTTCTGAGGTGTTTGTTCAGAGCCCGCAGATCCACGATAGGGTGAATTTCACTCCCTCCCCATTTGGGAACCAGAAAATACCTGGAATAAAAGGCAGCGCGCAACTGATCGGGAGGCACAACACATATCGCTCTTTTCTTTAACAAAGAAATGATTTCTTCTTGCAGAATCACAGCACTTTAGCCCCTCACCTGGGAATAAATTATTCCTGAGAAGCGAGGTGACGGGACAGCGAATTGCAGCCTGTAACCTCGTGCAACGGTTTTATTATCCAGGCTGAATTTGTGAGCGCAGCCCATTTTTCTCTCATTGGTGAGAGACATGAAGCTGGCTCCTGTGAGCTCCCTGCACTGTAGGCCTCCAGCTGTTGTGTTATGGGGCCGACTAGTGGTGGGGCATGGTTGTGTACCTCGATCGGCACTACGCATGCGCCAGCTGAACGTATTCTGACAGCTTTCCTGGCCACGCTCATCCTCGTGGGGAAATTCCCCCGAGAATGCACAGCCAGAGGGCCGTTCATTGATTTCTTGTTCACTGATTTTATCTGCGCCCTCGACCTTTGGTCTGGATGCGACAGAGGAAAATGTTTTATTTTGTACAAACATTTTAGTGAACAATTGAGTGTGCTTAAGCGACTGTGGGGAAAATGGGGCAGACATTTCCACAATGGGGCCTCCTCCCTCCGTTGCTCTTCCGTTTCACATTGCAGTGGGGGGGGGGGGGGTGTACACACAGAACAAGGAAGTTGGCGAATGGGGAACATGCCGCTTCTGCGGGAAGACGGGAGGCTGTCAGGCCGCCTTCTTCTTCCTCTTGGCCTGCTGACTGGCGGTCTGTGTGGGGGATCCCGGCAAAGTGGCGGTCTGAGTTAAAGCCTTCTTGGGCCAGCCCCCTTTCACCTCCTGTGTAGGTGGGGCAGCTGGAACAGTTTGAGGCTTAGGCCGATTGGGAATTTTGAATTGGGGAAGGGGCTGCGTGACAGCCTGTGTGAAGGTGTGTCTTGGGGCTGGTGGAGGAGCGGACTCAGGTTTGCAGGAAAGGTAAAGCTGGAGCGCTTCATCGTCCCGCCTCCTCGCCTAGCAACGTTGTTGCACTGAAGTGAGAGCTGCACCGAAAACGCAGTCTGGAATGATCAGCATGTCCAAAATTTCCTCCTTCTCCCTCTCAGATAGGTTTGTAGGGTTAAGCCATCTTGCTCTCTCCTGCAACACCATCATTCCTATAGATTTCCCTGTGGCTTGGACCGCACACGCGGAGGCAGATGTCCGTAATGACAGAAATCTCTTCCCACACATTCAGATCCAGCTTGGCCGCGACGTCCTCGCATAACTCGGCTTGATAAGCGTCAAGCATGGATCAAACGTTGAGGGCCCTAACCGCCAAAGCTGCCACTTAGTAGGCTCGCTCAGTCATAGCGGACTGAAAACGATCAACTTTTGATGGAAGTGTGGGACTCCTGGAGGTCACCGACAGCCGCGGGTGGAGGTGGGCTGCTGCCAATGACTCCAACAGAGGCATACGTAGCATACCATGCTTTTCCATACCCTCAAAGTCCAAGGAGGAAGCCCCTGGAATGGGGTTCTTGCTGCTGAATGGGTTGTCGCTCCAAGTGGCCGACAGCTCCTCTAGCAGCTGTGGGAAGATGGGGAGTAGCTGCTTCACCTTCCTGGAAGCCTGGGGTAATTTCGTCCCTTTGTAATGGGACTTGGTGGTCTCAGTTACTACTTCAGGCCAGGGGATATTCAGCCTGGCTGCGGCGCGTTTGCACACATCCTGCATGTCCATGCTGACAGAAGGGGGTGTCGGTAAACCGCCCTGCTCGCCTCGGGTGGCAAAAACAGCTTCAGGTTTTGCAGCCTGAGCTGGCAGGATGAAGAACTCGTCGCCCTCAGATATGAGGAGCGCCGAGTCATCCTCGCCCTCCTCGTCCTCCTCATAATCCAACTCCAGAATGTCTTTCATTTGCAACGCATCTGCAGTCATGTCCAACTAAGATCCCCAGCTGACTCCAGCAACCACACTGAACCCCTCCTTCTCCACACCACATGCCAGTTCGCTGGTTGTAGACAGGTAAGGATCCTTCCCCGACAGGCTGGCTTGGTGAGCGAGCCGTTGGCGGAGAGAGACTCTTCAGAGTGAAATGGGCACAGTGTCCGCATGAACCCGGTGCCTCTATTGTGAGTCAGGCATGTTCCAGCCCAAGGCAAGAGGAGCAGACCTGGTGTGTGTCTTTACTCAAGAGCTTGTTCCTGCAATTACAGAGATGAACCTCCGAGTCACAATCTTCTCTGGTGTGAGCAAGACTGGGATCCTTCGTTGTTAACTGGGGTGTTAACTTGTAGGATAATGGCTTAGCTGGTGTGCTAGCCTTTGGGCGTGAAGTTAGCTGTAGTGCTAACTTTTGAGCACTGTGGTAGCTGGTATGCTAACATGTAGCACGGTGTTAGCTGGTGTGCTAACATGTAACGCGGTGTTAGCTGGTGTGCTAAAACCATGCATGTGGGGAAAAAAAGAGATGATTTCACCGAAGTTAGGTCACTATTTTCCCGCTCTAGCCTATGGTGAAAACTAGAGAGTCGCTTGCTAAGTGGAAGCGGCTGCTAGCGCCCAGCAACAGAGTGAAAACCAAATTCCAGTCTATGGACAGTTAAGCTAGCTAGCCCAAGGTTGAGATATGCTCCGAAGCGAGAAGAGGTTTTTGAATAACGCCACGTCATAGCATGGGCTTCTTAATAAGAGGTGATTAAATTAAAATTAAATTAAATTAAATTAAATCACTCTTATTGTCATTCAACTGTACAACCAATCATGTACAGTACTGTGTTTAGGGCGCTCGCGCACGCAGCGACCAGCAGCCGGTGGCTTGTCACCAGACTGCAAACCAAGTCCACCTACGGGTACAAATAAGTAACACAAAAAAAAAAAAAAATCACACACACCCCAAGTGTAGGATCAGAGGGCCACTGCGCCGCCACAAATTTCCCTCCTCCATTCCATTATTGCTGAGCACCAAGCTGGACGGCAGGAAGTTCCACTTTTATATGGTCTTCGGCATGACCCGGCTGGGATTTGAACCCCTGCCTTCCGGGTGTGGGGCAGATGCTCTACCAAGTGAGCCACCACTCCGGATTATGCAAGACATGGCATCACAATCATCTATCTGCCAATCAGAACTGGCGTAATGAGATAAATGCTTCTGAGGTATACGCAGCAGGGGCATATCCCATAGTGAGACACCAAAACGAGTACTTTGAAGAAGAACTGCATTTTTCAGACAGGTTTTGCTTTTCGTCCATCGATATGCAGTATTTATAATGTTTGAGTAGTAAATTAACGCACATTCAAAATTAAATATTCCAATAATTTGACATACCAGATTTGATTTTAATAAACTACGAATCATAGTCATTGAAATTAAAGTCAAAATCTTGAAATAATTCAGTTTAATTGTAAGGAAGATAAATTATATTAAAGTTTACTTTTGTAATTAAACTATGGAAAAAAGAAAAAAATTCACAAAATTTATTTTTTAGGGCCTACTCTCACTGCAGTGGTGGTTCTGTGCTGACCGAGGTTTGACCCCTAAAGTATGGAACCTCTGTCAGTGTGATCGCTCCCTGCTGTTCTGCAGAACGGCACCTTCCCCCAGCTTTGGAACTGTTGGAAGAGGTGGTCTGTGGAACAGAACGAATGCAAATGTTTGCTCATGTATGATCACGCACACATATAGGTCTGTCACTATAACCTTGCTATTGACAAGCTGTGCGGAGGTTGCCAAGCAACCCCAATAACTGCATCTGGCTTGGCCTATTTTTTTCATGTGAATGCACATTTTTCCCCCTCACAATTTTTTTTTTCCTTCCGCAAATCTAGAGCTCTTTGGACAGCTGCTCCTGACATGGTGGCCTCAGCCTGTGATGAGACTGGGTTAAGTTTCTGTGCCTGTAATTATCAACTAAAAAAGTTGGTAGATTTTTTTAACCGCTCCCTGCCTCTCATGATGAGCTCTGGATGAAAGCAGCGGAGGCATCAGCCCCAATTTCACTGAGTGTCACTGTAGTGTGGATAACCAGTTTCAACTATTTAACTGTACATTAATTTGAGGATATTCTCCAAACTATTACTTATTTTGTTGCCAATCCACCAATTAACTACAAACCTTTAATTTTTAAAATGCATGCTTCTGATGGCAAGCCGCTGCAGCTGTTGGAAACAGAAAAACCTAATATTAGAAATCAATTGATTTCAAAACTCACCACTGCTGCTAAAAAATAGTCACTGTCCTTAAAGTAGCTCTCTTCTATGCTATTTTTTTGTCAGTGTTCCCCCCCACATAAATTTAATGTTTTCCACAAATTTACAGCTTTCTTTTTAGTAAATTTCTGACTTTTTCCACTTATAGCTATATTAGACATTTCATGTAAATTTGAGACTTTTTTTCTCATCAATTTAATTTTTCTTTCTGGTGAAGGTCATCTGTTTATCTTGAGGCCAAACGTAACACAACCCTGAAGGGTGTCCCATGCTCCTAAATATCTATTTCTATACATATTTTCATGGTGCTTGTGAACTACAAACTCCAAATTTTTAATTTTTAAAAAGAACGAGATCGCGGATACAAGCGGCTGAAATGAGCTTTCTCCGTAGGATTGCTGGACTCACCCTCAGAGATAGGGTGAGGAGCTCAGTCATCCGGGAGAGGCTCAGAGTAGAACCGCTGCTCCTCCACATTGAAAGGAGTCAGTTGAGGTGGTATGGGCATCTGATTAGGATGCCTCCTGGACGCCTCCCACTTGAGGTGTTTCAGGCACGTCCCACTGGGAGGAGACCCCGGGGCAGACCCAGGACTCGGTGGAGAGACTATGTCTCCCAGCTAGTCTGGGAACGCCTTGGTATCCCCTCTGAAGAGCTGGAGCAGGTGGCTGGGGAGAGGGAAGTCTGGGCTTCTCTGCTTGAACTGCTGCCTCCGCGACCCGGACCTCCGGAAAAGCGGTAGAAGATGGATGGATGGATGGAAAAAGAACGCTGTGTGCTCAGCTGACTGTCAGCACACCCTGTAGTGAAAATTAAAGCCACTTCAAGTCTGTGCTCCACCCGCATGTGTGACACACACTGCCTGCATGTGACAAGAGGGAGAACGTGCTAAAAAATGCAATGTGAGTATGGCTAGTGCTGACTGGCGCCAATGTCCCCGCTGAGAGTGCCATGTCACCTCAGCACGGAACAAGGCAAATGGCACCAGTGAGAGTACAACCTTAGATGCACCTGATTTCCCTCCATTATAACTAAATGGCCCCCGACCAACGGCGATCTGTGTGAAGTTTGCATGTTCTCCCCGTGTCTGCGAGGGTTTCCTCCGGGATTTCTCCAGTTTCCTCCCACATGCCAAAAACATGCACGTTAGGTTAACTGGCATCAAACTGGGGATTCTAAATTGTCCGTAGGTATGACTGTGAGAGTGAATGGTTGTCTGTCTCTCTGTGTTGGCCCTGCGATGGACTGGCAATCTGTCCAGGGTGTACCCTGCCTCTCGCCCAAAGATGCTGGGATAGGCTCCAGCTTCCCCGTGACCCGAAAAGGATTAAGCGGAAGAAGATGGATGGATGGATGGATGGATAACTAAATGGCATAATGTATAATGTAAAATCTGTCGACAGCAAGGTTAAACATTTGGCAATGGCTATGGACACGGACCCGTACCCATAGAACTCTTACGACAGATATGGCTCAAATCTGATTGGCCAGTATGTTCTATTACTGTGTATCTTATTAGGTCATACTCTCACTGGTGCCGTTTGCCTTATTCCCTGCTGAGGTGACATGGCACCCTCAGCAGGTGGTCACCGCCGGTCAGCATCGGCCACACTCACATTGTATTTTGCTTAATACCTTTCCTGTTCCTGTCACGCGCAGGCAGTGTGTGTCATGCACGCCAACGGAGCACAGACTTTAAGTGGCTTTTATGTTTTCACTACAGGGTGTGCTGACAGTCAGCTGAGCACACAGCATTAATTTTAAAAATTAAAAATTTGGAGTTTGTAGTTCACAACCAGCATGAAAATATGTATAGAAATAGATATTTAATAGCCTACATTAAATTGAGGCGCATGAGACACCCTTCAGGGCTGCGTTACATCTTGGCCTCAAGGTAAAGATGACCTTCCACTAGAAAGAAAAATAAAATTGATGAGAAAAAAGCCTCATATTTACATGAAAAAGTCTCACATTTACACGAAAAGAGTCTAATAGGCACGGTTTCCTCTGGTAACATTTCTCGGTGGTGGGCCACAGCGCCAGAAATTTTACCGCCTCGCCAAGGAGATATGAATTTATTAAGAAAAATATATGAAGCAATGATTTTCCGCAAGCGTGCACACGAACAACGCACGTGGCCGTCATCTGCGTGGAGTTTAGAAGCGCCCCGCTCACGCAAGTTTTCTAGTCAGTCAGCGTCTCGCTAAGCGTGACTGTCCGACAGAGACATGAGTTTGTTACAGTACTTTAAACGCAGAAAAAAAATTATAAGAGGTATGTAAGCACTGGCGTTAATCATGGTTTTAACCCGCTGGAAACGGGGGCAATAAGAGAAGAGTCACTTAGCTAAGAGATGTGGTTAGAATTCATATACAGCCGGCTTCATATGAAGGGAAAGGCAAGGGGGACTGATGAATTGCTGAGGATATATTTCACCAGCCACTACAATATGAAGTTATGTTCTGTAGGAACTGCAGGAATGAAGAGACTGGCAATTTCTCTCTTTTCTCGCATGAGCAGGCGTGCCATTTTTATTCTCCAGCAGCAGTGACAAAAAGCAACAGCTAAAAACGCTAGCTCTCTTCACTCTAAACTGAGGTCCTTCAGCAGCTGCCTAGAGAGGTGCCTGATGAGAAAGCCTGAGAGCACAACTATAACTGCCTAAGCAGATCTTTCTGTACATGAACACATATTGTGGTGAATTATGTCTTTGGAGTCTGCTACAGTTCCCTATTATGTACCTGGCAGGTTAAGATGACCGAAATTCACGAAGTCAATGACTTCAATCTGTCAGCAGCCTTCAGACAAAGTAAAGTCAAAGTCAAACCTTCTAGACTGAAGTCATTACGCAAGTTTTTAAGTGGGTGGTCTTTGTACCCTTAACTCAGATAGAAATTTTTGGTTGTCTACTTTTAATTATTAATTTCAAAGCATTGCTTTTACTTGAGTAGAATTTCTGGTTACTATACCCACCTGATCATATAATTTAAGTATGCATGAGTACATTACTATTATGAATGTTTCTTTCCCTTCCCTACTCTCTCAATGGAAAAAAAAGAAACACTAGAATAAAAATACAAAAAATACACATATTTTTGTCATTTACGTAAACCATATTTTCTAACCTGTTTGTATACCACCATAGACAGAGAGAGAACCTGAATTAGACAGAGCTCAGAGAGGGCAAGATGAGACAGAAGAGAGGAGCCAAGGAGAGGAAAGTGTTCAGGCAGAGGAAGGAGAGAAGGATAACACCACTAAAAAGTCTAAACACAGGACGTCTGGGTGGGACCCCAACTGGCCCCAATATTCAAGCCTCAGTTGTACAATACTTCTAAGTTCCATATGCAACCTTACGGTGTAAAATTTTAAAAAGAAATAAATAGTATAAAATTAACATATTCCAGTATGTTTACTGCCCCCCCCCCCCCGTGAAAAATATGTTGCCACCGCGCTAAGGTCTTTCAGCCAGAGGAAACACTGTAATAGGACTAAGTGGAAAAAGTCAGAAATTTACGAGAAAGAAAGCTGTAAATTTGTGGGAAACATTAAATTGACCACCTTTTCCAACCGTTCCAAAGCTGGCAAAAGGTGCCATTCTGCAGAACAGCAAGGAGCAATCACACTGACAGAGGTTCTATACTTTAGGGGTCAAACCTCGGTCAGCACAGAACCACCGCTACAGTGAGAGTAGGCCCTAAGTAGCAGGCTACAGGTATGGAAATCTGAGGCATTTATTTGTTTCAAAATTCGAATTAATATCTATTTACTACCTTTTAAACCTTATCCACTCCCAAATCCTAAGGCTACCTCTTAAATTTTAAGCTTACCCACTCCCAAATCCTAAGGCTAACATCTTAATTGGGGTGGCAGTGGCTCAGGAGGTAGAGCGGGGGTCGTCCAATTACTGAAGGGTTGGCGGTTCGAATCCCGCTCTCCCCAGCCATCCTGCCGTTGTGTCCCTGGCCAAGACACTTTACCCACCTTGCTCCAGTGTCCATGACACTGGGGATGAATGTGTATAAATATTTGGTAGTGGTCGGAGAGGCCGTTTGCGCAGATTGGCAGCCACGTCTCTGTCAGTCTGCCCCAGGGCAGCTGTGGCTACAGTAGTAGCTTACCACTACCACTGTCTGTGGAGTAAAGGAATAACGTATCCATTGTAAAGCATCTTTGAGTGTCCATGAAAAGCACTATCCAATGCATGATTATTATTATTAATTCTAAATTCCATCTCAAGCAAAATGGTGTGGGCAAGGCACCGAAGGCAGGATGCGAACCAGCAATCTTCTGGTCACAGGTCCACCGTACTATTTAAGCAGTGGCTATGGATACGGAACCATACTCATAGAATGTGTTCTATGGATACGGCTTAAATCTGACTGTGTCACGTGACACGCCATACCGCGTTCACAAAAATCTATGAATACCTTACATTAATGCCATTGCCCTACATTTTGCCGTCTATTGCTACAGAAGATTTGATCGATCCGACAAAACCTTTTTAGTTCAGCTTACAACCACTGCTGCTGTAGTGTAAGAGAAGAATGTGGTCTACCTGTGATGAAAAGATTAGTGGCTCGCCTCCCGCTGTCGCCACCTGCTGTCTTTGCAATGTTGTGTGTGAATGTGTGATATGTATAATGGGTAGATCGCTAAATCAGTTAAGTGCTTTGGTCATTCAGAGATTTTTAAAAAAAAATGCATTTTATTTTTACATGACATGGAATTTAGAATCCTAAATTAACATTAACCCCTTGCACTCCGGTCAATTTCCCTAAAAACGCCAAAAAATAATGTGCCCAAATTAAATCCAAAGCTGTTCTTCAACCCTTTGCAGCATCTTCATGGGGTTGGTCTCATTTAAAAGAAAACACTTTGAATTTTTTGGCAAAACAGTCATAATCTCTCTAAGTGCTCCAGCCACTGAGTTACAGTCATCTAAACGTAGTGAACTTGAAGAAAATAAATTTGGCCTGGGTGTTTTTTTGGATACAAATGCTTGCAAATAACACACAGCTTCAGATCCGGGCTGGAAAATGCAACAGAAATGTAGAACCAGGTGTTATCCAGCTGAGGTCCACATTTTGTAACAATACCACAAAAAATGAATATATTACACAGCTTTTTCCTCAGGCTGTTCCCAGGCGTTTTGGAACTGTGCCAAATTGTGCCAAATGGCACAGTTTGGAAAAATGTCTGTAACTTTTGAATGCTTCAATGTAGAAGCTTCATTTTGGGCTCTAATGAAAGGTCACACTCAGGGCTGTGTCTGTGTGTGTGTGTGTGGGGGGGGGGGGGGGTTGTCCCCCCCCTCGCTACAGAGGATGGACATCAGCCATCACTACATGACGGATTAGCCTCATGTGGGATGTGGGACAGCAGCTCAGTCACCGCGGCTTCCCCCCCCTCGCTACAGAAGAATAGCGGGGGGTGGGGGGGGCGTTCACGGTCTGGACGCGACGAACGAACCGTGTACCG
Organism: Pholidichthys leucotaenia; assembly: GCA_020510985.1. Classification (NCBI taxonomy): domain Eukaryota; kingdom Metazoa; phylum Chordata; class Actinopteri; order Cichliformes; family Pholidichthyidae; genus Pholidichthys; species Pholidichthys leucotaenia. The sequence goes on from CM035837.1 coordinate 97,671,799, forward strand.
CGGCGCACGAACTTCAGACTTCGTGCGCCGCACAGTTGTAATTTACCGATCGGTCAAAAGTCATTTTGGATTACAATTTTCAGGAATAAAGAATAATTGAGCTTATAACACCTTACCTCTTCACAGCAGTGTCCTGGCGAACTTCTCTTCCCCATTGTCAGACGAACGCAACGCTGGTCCGCTCGTGGTTCTGGTCTCGCGACCCGATCAAAACATAATTCCATTATTGCGGTTTTGTGCTTCCATGATTGCGGTTTTTGCCGAACGATTTTTCAAAACAAATAACAGTAGTAATTAAAAAAAGACTGGCAAAGGCATGTGTGTCACTCAGCCTTCGTCGTCAGCCTCCGTCGGTCTATGACCATGGAAGAAATCATAACGTCTACTCTGCTGGAACAAAAACAAAATAAGCACCGCCTGTGGCCGAACATGCCGATGCGCGAATGGCACTCCCTGTCACACAGGTTGCATTTGTGGATGGTCTCCGTGCTGCTGGGTCTGTGGGGTTCTTCCTGCAGGTCCTTTTTTGATCCGCTGCAGCAGTCAGTCTTCACCCAGCCTTAAAAAAAACAGCTCGCGAACTTCTCTGCTTCAATTGGCTCACTGCATTCACAGCGTTGGTAGGCGGGTCCTTCTTGCTAGGTTTTCAGTCATTGGTTCTTCAAGGTGTCAGAAACCCAATTCAAGGCTCTTATTAGTCGAATGAGAGGTCAATCAGATGAACTAATCTGTTCGCGGCTGTGCCTGCAGCTTTTATTTTCAGTGCGCGCTTGGACGCCATCACCACCTACATCACCATCTCCATCATGCGTCCTAGAGCGCACGAGGGCGCACAAGAGCGCCCTCGTGCGCTCTAGGACACAGAGACTTGCCTGTCCGCGGTACAACGGAGTGCAAGAGGTTAAGAGGTTATTCTTTAGCATGTAGGAAAGGGTAAGGTTAAAAAGATAATAGATATTATACATATACAGATATCTGTGTGTTTTTAAACTGGACCAGAGTCTGAATAAAGATTGATATATTAAAACATTGGAAAAAAAAAAAAAACATGGGTTAACATGAGAAATATCCTTTCTTCAATTGTTGATAAATGCCTCCAATTTCCATAGCTCCAGCCTCTGTGGTTTACAGACGGATCCCTCAACGGAATGTCTTTAAATATGGAAGATGTTGCCTAGCGGTCCGCGAGTACGGAAAGTCGGTGCCATACTTCAACATGCATTTTCTGCAGATATGGTTTTCAAATGTTATAATAATCTATATTAATAACTTTGTCACAACTTATGGGGAAGATTGGAAATAAATTCACTTTCAAATATTTGTGTAGCTTCAATAATTTAGCTAATATACTGTGTGAATAACTGACAAAATTTATGGATTTTATAGTGAATGTAGCCACAATAAAACCTACAAAATATTTTTGGATATTACATAGAAAAAAAATGAACAGACACTCCATCGGGGGCAACGTCTTCTGTATTTGCAGACCACAGAGGCTGGAGTTATGGAAATCAGAGGCTTTTATCAACAACTGAAAAAAGGTATTTTTCATGTTCATGTGTTATTTTTGCAATGGGTGTAGTGAGGTTTTGGCAGAATGTAAAGAGGAGAATAAAGAGAAGTTATCAGAACGAGCTTGTATGATCCTGCAGTAGTCAAAACCTTACATAACATGTATCACTAATTTATATATTTCTGATGGTTTAAATATTAATAATAACTGCAATTTTTGAAAAGATGTCCCTGAATCTGTAACTTCTTTTTTTCCACTGTACCATCTCAGCTACCTTTTGGTCTAGATCAGGGGTATCAAACTCATTCCATGGAGGGCCAATGGAGTTTTTGCGTAGGGCCATAAAAGTCACGTGACTCGCGGGGGTAAACATAAACACGCCGTAGGTGCCGCCATCTTGGATGGCAAGACCAGCAGGTGCACTGTGACAACCCAGGCGTAAATTGTACTGTTTAGCAATCAGAATGAGTGAGGAGAACACACAGTCACAGTCTGACATAATAACATCCCTATCATCCTCTTCAACAACTGACACTGTGGCCTCTGACACTGTGTCTGCGATGTCTGTGTCAGATTCAGTGGAGTCATTGTCAGCAGTCATAACAGCAGACAAGTCCAGTAGTCCTGCTGCAGCTTCTTTCCGGCTTTCCTGCTCCCTTCTGCCTCTCATTGCTCATGATAGGGTTGCCACATCTTCAGGACCAAAATCCTTAGTCCAGGGGTGTCCAATCATGTGCCATGGAGGGCCAAGACCCTGCAGGTTTTCTCTTCTACCCAGTTGCTTCAGCAGGTGTTTTCACTGATCAGCAATCAGTGGGAAGAAGTTCAGTGAAATCTGGTGCTGAACACACTGGTTGGAGGTAAAGCCTGCAGGGTCTTGGCCCTCCATGGCACATGATTGGACATCCCTGCCTTAGTCGTTTAGCACACTGCAGAGCAAAATTTAAATGTGGATTAATTACGCAGCGCCCGACATGGACGGGATCACGATCAGAGGATGAAAGAGGAGTTTTGAATCATGGACGTTTCCCTGTAGTAGTCTGTTTCCTTTTCCAGCCCAGGACAGCAGCAGCACGTCTGGACAACACCGATCAGACAACAACAACAACAAAAAAAAGGTCGATTGTTTTCGCGTTTGTTTTTAATCTTGCTCCCGTGCGGTCCTCTGGTGTGCCGAAATGCCTCAGTTGAACGGAGGTGGCGGGGATGATTTGGGGGCAAACGATGAGATGATATCTTTCAAAGACGAAGGGGAGCAGGAGGAAAAGATATCGGAAAACGTGTCAGCGGAAAGGGATGTGGATGATGTGAAGTCCTCGCTGGTGAACAAGTCGGAAAACAACAGCAGCTCGTCGGACTCGGAGGTGAGTGAAGCGCGCTGCGTGTGTTGTTTTTTTTTTAAAGGCTCTCCACGGCGCGCCGCGTTAAAACGTACCTGATTTTATGCACATTTACAATAGTTTTCTCCCCTTTCATGTGTGCATTGTCCTTTGTAGCAAGCAGAGAGGCGCCCCCAAACCAGACCTGACTCAGAAAGTTATGAGAAAGCGAGAGATTACGTCAGTGAAGGTAATTATTCAAAAATCCAACTTTTTTTTTTTTTTTGCATTTCACACCGGCCATTTAATTCCCCGCTTATCCCCTTATCATTAATGACAACTTTCCCCTCATCCTTGCAGCATTGAGAAGGCAGCAAGATGGATCTCTGCATGTTTCCAAGCCAATCATTTCTGCGATTTTCATCTGCTGGGAACCTGTAGAATGACACATTTTCCAGTCCTGGTTGGCCGTATCTGTTGGTACATCCATGGGCAGCACAGGAGTACACGATTTTGCCGAGTTTGTAGGTACACGTGAGCTATGTTGTTTGTTTCACCCTGCTGCTGCTGTTTCTTGCCATCCAATATGGCGGCACACTCTGGCTGGGCCAGTGCGGCACGCCCCCTTACGTCATACGCAAAAACTCCATACCCTGCATGTTTTACTTCCACCCAGTGTTTTAAGCAGGTGTTTTCACTGATCAGCAATCAGTGGGAAGAAATTTAGTGAAATCACCTGCTGAAGAAGACACTGGGTGGAGGTCAAACCTGCAGTGTCTTGGGCCCTCTATGAATGAGTTTGACACCCGTAGTCTAGATTAAAAAAGTATATATAGCGAATGGGCATTGACGTCATGCTGTGCTGCATTTTGAGCCGTCATCGCCATTTTCGAGGTCTGGCTTGTTTGTTTACCTGTAGTCTATGGCAACTGCTAACAAGAACAGACAGACGTTCGATGGAACGCAGCAAACAGAAAATTGCAGTGCATCCGGAAAGTATTCACAGCGCTTCACTTTTTCCACATTTTGTTATGTTACAGCCTTATTCCAAAATGGATTAAATTCAGTTTTTTTCCTGAAAATTCTACATACAATACCCCATAATGACAACTAAAAAAAAGTTTTGTTTTTTTGTGGGTTTTTTTTTTTTACATTTTTTGCAAATTTATTAAAAATATAAAACTAAGAAATCACATGTACCTAAGTATTCACAGCGTTTGCCATGAAGCTCAGGTGCATCCTGGCCGAAAACATGCAGGTTAGGTTAACTGAGACTCTAAAGTGGCCCTAGGTGTGAATGTGTGTGTGAATGGTTAAGGGATAGTGCCGTACCGTGGCTGCTTCATCCATCCAGGTGGATGCCCTCAATTTCCCCTCTGGGGATCAATAAAGTATACAAAATAAAAAAAAAAAATCCTGTTTCCACTGATCATCCTTGAGATGTTTCTACAGCTTAACTGGAGTCCACCTGTGGTAAATTCAGTTGATTGGACATGATTTGGAAAGGCACACACCTGTCTATATAAGGTCCCACAGTTGACAGTGTATGTCAGAAAACAAACCAAGCATGAAGTCAAAGGAACTGTCTGTTGACCTCAGACAGGATTGTCTCGAGGCACAAATCTGGAGAAGGGTACAGAAAAATTTCTGCTGCTCTGAAGGTCCCAAGGAGCACAGTGGCCTCCATCATCCATAGATGGAAGTTCAGAACCACGAGGACTCTTCCTCGAGCTGGCCAGCTGTCTAAACCGAGTCATAGGGGGAAAAGGGAAGTGACCAAGAACCCATGGTCACTCTGTCAAAGCTCCAGCATTCTTCTGTGGAGAGAGGAGAACCTTGCAGAAGGACAACCATCTCTGCAGCAATCCACCAATCAGGCCTGTATGGTAGAGTGGCCAGACAGAAGCCACTCTTTAGTAAAAGGCAAATGGCAGCCCACCTAGAGTTTGCCAAAAGGCATCTGAAGGACTTTCAGACCATAAGAAAAAAAATTCACTGGTCTGATGAAACAAAGATTGAACTCATTGGCGTGAATGCCAGACGTCATGTTTGGAGGAAATCAGGCACCACTCATCACCAGGCCAATACCATCCCTACAGTGAAGCATGGTGGTGGCAGCATCATGCTGTGGGGATGTTTTTCAGTGGCAAGAACTGGGAGACTAGTCGGGATAGAGGGAAAGATGAATGCAGCAATGCACAGAGACATCCTGGATGAAAACCTGGTCCAGAGTGCTCTTGACCTCAGACTGGGGCGGCGGTTCATCTTTCAGCAGGACAACGACCCTAAGCACACAGTCAAGATACCAAAGGAGTGGCTTCAGGACAACTCTGTGAATGTCCTTAAGTGGCCCAGCCAAAGCCCAGACTTGAATCTAATTGAACATCTTGGAGAGATCTGAAAATGGCTGTGCACCGACACTTCCCATCCCACCTGATGGAGCTTGAGAGGTGCTGCAAAGAGGAATGGGCGAAACTGCCAAAAGATAGGTGTGCCAAGCTTGTGGTATCATATTCAAAAAGACCTGAGGCTGTAATTGCTGCCAAAGGTGCATCAACAAAGTATTGAGCAAAGGCTATGAATACTTATGTACATGTGATTTCTTAGTTTTTTATTTTTAATAAAGTTGCAAAAATATATAAAAAAAAAAAAAACTTTTGTCATGTTGTCATTATGGGGTATTGTGTGTAGAATTTTGAGGAAAAAAATGAATTTAATCCATTTTGGAATAAGGCTAACATAAAATGTGGAAAAAGTGAAGCACCGTGAATACTTTCCGGATGCACTGTAAAATTTCTTATGCAGAGAAGCTGAATAAGGAAGCAAAGGAGCGCTACCTCCAAAAAATTAAAGAAATAAATGGGATCGAGCCATCTGAGCCCAAGAAATGGACCACAGAGGTCAACCAACTGCCTGGAGTCACGCTTTCAGATGTGTTTGCCTACCTGGTTTGTGGGGTAAGCGCATACACCCAAGAGCAATTTAAGAACTATAAATCATTAGAGGCTCATGCTCAATTCATCAATGGATGGGTCCAGCCACTTCAAATCTTCCGGGTGAACGACCAGAAAACCACTGTTTAAACAATGGTAAGTAATCATTGTTTCTACACAGTTTTCTGCACTAGCTTGTGTCTCTGCAACTACAAGCATTTCTAAGGCTCAGTGGCGAAATGTTGGATTTATGTTCAAATTTGTGATATGATGCTTGATAAGTATATACTGTACACATTATTATACAACTGGACATGAAATACTACTTAAGTAATGTGATAAGCCTGACGCGCCCGCTGGCGCACCAAAAAAATTACCGGTATAATTAGCCGCTATTAAAATATACTCAATCAGGACAATGACATTTTTATAGTCATCTGAAAGAGGAGAAGCTGCTGAATCTAACAGTCCCCAGCTGATTTTAAATCCATGCATAATGAAGGTGGTGCGGCTCAATCATCTCTGACTGCTCAGTGTGTGTTTTTTTCACTTCATGACAGAGATGTAATGATGGCACCCAATCGTGATGGCAATCAAACACTTCATAGGCTGGTTTGCCTGTACAAAAAAATGACGACTTTGATTAGATGTGTAGATGTGCAGCCGGCTTGTTAAAAGTTAGCAACAACTCCACGTGCCTGCACCTATGTTACAGCCGCAGCATCTCCACGTGCATATAAGTGATCTTTATGTGTTTAAATCACAACTTAACTTTGTGAAAATGCCGCAAACTCACAACCATGTGTGCAGGAATATTGTCGAAGCTGATGGCTTTCCTTCTGACCGCTGCAATCCATTCCATCCAACCACTCTTTGTCAGCTCTGAGACCCGATTCTCTCCACTTTTCTTCCAAGTCGGGAAGTTAAAAAAAAGCATATGCTGTTACGAATCTTCTCCCCACGCCAATCGTGAAAGCGGTTATTGCATTTGATAACGCAGCAAAACTTCCCCATTCTAACATTGCGTGGTATTTGGATGAATAATAACACACTGAAGCAACCCTCTCGAAAACTTGAGCTTGACAGCTGTCATTGCTCACTACTAAACAAAGACAGGCAGAACACTTCCCACAGTTCCTTGCGGTCTTCCTATCGGGTGATGTCACACGCCCATTCTCTTATAGAGAAAATCTAACCTGAACAGCCACCTCACATGCCAAAATATAATTACATATTTCAAACACAATGATACTAAAACTGAATCTGAATCTTTCTATTTTATTTTTGTCTTTTATAAGAACAAAAGATAAATAAATTATGTTGAACTGTATAATCAGAGGAGTTATTGTCTAATTTGACCTTGTTGGATTTTCTTCCCCCTTTGTTATATTATTCTGTTTCTTTTAATCTGTACTTTTAATCTATCCGAAATAAAGATTGATTGATTGATTGAAAACTGAATCTGTAATAAATTTAACGATCATTCGCCCCTTTCACAATCCCACAATTCCTCGCGCGACCGGCAACATGCGGTTTCCCAGCGCCCAACATAAACACGCTTGAATCTAGCAACGGGGGAGCGATTTTTTACTGATTTGTGGTAAGTTAAACAGTTTTCTATACATATCAAGCTGCAGTAATATACCTAGTAATATTTTCGAGCTTTCTATTGTGTTTTGGTTGTATGCCATGCTATGCTAATCGCATATGCAGCGTGTTTTTGTGACATATTTAGAAGTTGTAAGTTGCACCCATGACTCATGAGACATAACCCATGAGTTATGGGAGCTGATAACGTGCATGTCAGCAGGTTATCAGCTGCTCAGTGTTGATGTACATTAAACATTTATTTTCAACTAGTGGTTACACATACAGTGGGGCAAAAAAGTATTTAGTCAGCCACCAATTGGGCACGTTCTCCCACTTAAAAGATAGTAGTAGATTAGTTTATTTGACAGGGACAGTGCAATAAACATAGACAATTAATCAAAGACAATCAATCTGATGTGTTGCACATAGAGTGTATAGCTATTAGCTAATTTGCAACTCTTGTCCCTGGATGAGAGAGAGATGAGAGAGGTCTCCAATTTTCATCATAGGTATACCTCAACTATGAGAGACAAAATGAGAAACAAAAATCCAGAAAATCACATTGAAGGATTTTTAATAAATTAATTGGTAAATTCCTTGGTAAAATAAGTATTTGGTCACCTACAAACAAGCAAGATTTCTGGCTCTCACAGACCTGTAACTTCTTCTTTAAGATGCTCCTCAGTCCTCCACTCGTTACCTGTATTAATGGCACCTGTTTGAACTCGTTATCAGTATAAAAAGACACCTGTCCACAACCTCAAACAGTCAGACTCCAAACTCCACTATGGCCAAGACCAAAGAGCTGTCAAAGGACACCAGAAACAAAATTGTAGACCTGCACCAGGCTGGGAAGACTGAATCTGCAATAGGTAAGCAGCTTGGTGTGAAGAAATCAACTGTGGGAGCAATTATTAGAAAATGAAAGACATACAAGACCACTGATAATCTCCCTCAATCTGGGGCTCCACGCAAGATCTCACCCCGTGAGGTCAAAATGATCACGAGAACGGTGAGCAAAAATCCCAGAACCACACGGGGGGACCTAGTGAATGACCTGCAGAGAGCTGGGACCAAAGTAACAAAGGCTACATCAGTAACACACTACACTGCCAGGGACTCAAATCCTGCAGTGCCAGACGTGTCCCCCTGCTTAAGCCAGTACATGTCCAGGCCCGTCTGAAGTTTGCTAGAGAGCATTTGGATGATCCAGAAGAGGACTGGGAGAATGTCATATGGTCAGATGAAACCAAAATAGAACTTTTTGGTAAAAACTCAACTTGTCGTGTTTGGAGGAGAAAGAACACCATACCTACTGTGAAGTATGGGGGTGAAAACATCATACTTTGGGGCTGTTTTTCTGCAAAGGAACCAGGACGACTGATCCGTGTAAAGGAAAGAGTGAATGGGGCCATGTATCGTGAGATTTTGAGTGAAAACCTCCTTCCATCAGCAAGGGCATTGAAGATGAAACGTGGCTGGGTCTTTCAGCATGACAATGATCCCAAACACACTGCCCGGGCAACGAAGGAGTGGCTTCGTAAGAAGCATTTCAAGGTCCTGGAGTGGCCTAGCCAGTCTCCAGATCTCAACCCCATAGAAAATCTTTGGAGGGAGTTGAAAGTTCATGTTGCCCAGCAACAGCCCCAAAGCATCACTGCTCTAGAGGAGATCTGCATGGAGGAATGGGCCAAAATACCAGCAACAGTGTGTGAAAACCTTGTGAAGACTTACAGAAAACGTTTGACCTCCGTCATTGCCAACAAAGGGTATATAGCTGTTAGCATGAGGCCTACATATCTCCCGAGAGAACACTGACACATGATCTGCATTGTTGTTTATGCAAATCCGACGGCGAACGCTGGGACAGCACGTGACGTCATCCATTCAGTAACCAGCAGGCTGCAGACAGAACACCCAGATGCTCTTCTCCTCATCTCAGGCGATTTCAACCATGTTTCACTGTCTCCCATTCTACCCACGTTCACCCAGTATGTCACATGCCACACTAGAGACAATAAAACACTGGATTTATTCTACGCAAACACTAAGGAGGCGTACACCTCATCACAACTCCCCCCACTCGGGAGATCGGATCGCAACTTGGTTCATCTCCGGCCGGTGTACAAACCCCTAGTGCACAGACAACCTCCGGCCATGCACACTGTGGAGTTATGGTCTGAGGAGACAATGGACACTCTAAAGGACTGTTTTGAAGCCACCGCCTGGAAACAGCTCTGCGATCCACATGGTGAGGACATCGATGGCCTCATTCACACCTTCACGGGCTACCTCAGCTTCTGTGTGGACAAATCCGTTCCCACCAAGACCATACGGCGTCACTCAAACAACAAACCCTGGATCAACCCTGAGATAAAAACACTTCTGAGAGAGAAGAAGAGGATCTTCAGGTCGGGGAACAGGGAGATGCTGAAGTCCGTACAGAGGGAGCTGAGGAGAAAGATCAGAGAAGGCAAGGACAGCTTCAGGAAGAAGATGGAGGACAAGCTGCAACAGAGCGACATCAGCGGGGTCTGGAGAAACCTCAAAACCATCTCGGGGCTCCAGAATACCTCCCCCCAGGCCACGGGGGGCAGGGAGTGGGCGAACAACCTGAATCTGTTTTTCAATAGATTTGACCAACCGCCCTCCCCCCTGTCTGCACAACAACCACTGCTGCCTCTAAGAAATCAAGTCCTGCTGCCCACTCCCCACTCCACCGACACCCCCCCCCCCACTCCCAACACACAGCCCCCCATCCTGACCCTGACCAAGACCCAGGTGAGGACGGAGCTGAGGAAGATCAAAGTGAGGAAGGCGCCGGGACCGGACGGCATCAGCGCAAAGCTCCTCAAGTCCTGTGCAGACCAGCTGTGTGGGATTGTGACGTATATCTTCAACTTGAGCCTGAAACTGGGGAGGGTACCACAGCTGTGGAAAACATCTTGTGTGGTACCTGTACCAAAAACTTCCCACCCCAAAGACCTGAACAGCTACAGACCGGTGGCCTTGACGTTCCACTTGATGAAGACCCTGGAGAGACTGCTCCTTGCTCACCTCCGCCCCCTGGTGGAACCAGTGATGGATCCACTCCAGTTCGCCTACCAGCATGGCATTGGGGTGGAGGATGCGGTGATCTTCCTCCTTCACCGTTCTCTGTCCCACCTGGAGAAGCCCGGGAATATGGTGAGGATCATGTTCTTTGACTTCTCCAGTGCTTTCAACACCATCCAACCGATGATCCTGAAGGACAAGCTGCTGCGCGCAGGGGTGGACCAGCACCTGTCATCATGGATCCTGGACTACCTCACGAACCGGCCTCAGTTTGTGAGAACCCGGGACTGTGTGTCCGACACGATCATCAGTAGCACGGGGGCCCCCCAGGGAACGGTGCTAGCTCCCTTCCTGTTCACTCTTTATACTGCGGACTTCTCACACAACACAACACACTGCCATCTACACAAGTTCTCTGATGACTCTGCGATCGTTGGCCTCATCTCCAATGGAGATGAAGCTGAGTACAGAGGGCTTATCCAGGACTTCGTGGACTGGTGCCATCGGAACTGCCTCCAGATCAACGCGAGGAAAACTAAGGAGCTGGTGGTGGACTGCCGCAGGCATGGGCAGCCCCTCACAGCACCAGTAAATATACAGGGAACAGACATCGAGATGGTGACATCCTATAAGTACCTGGGTGTTCATCTGAACAATAAACTAGACTGGTCACACAATACTGACGCACTCTACAAGAAGGGACAGCGCAGGCTGTTCCTGCTGAGGAGACTCAGGTCTTTTGGTGTACAAGGGGCGCTGCTGAAGTCATTCTATGACACGGTGGTGGCATCAGCCATCACTTTTGGAGTGGTCTGCTGGGGCAGTGGCATTACTGCAGCCGATAGGAAGAGACTGAACAAACTGATTAAGAAAGCTAGCTCTGTCCTGGGGCAGCGCCTTGATCCGATGGAGGAGATAGGAGAGAGAAGGACGGTGGCTAAACTGTCATCTCTGCTGGAGTCCGAGTTCCACCCTATGCAGGACATACCGGATGCACTGAGGAGCGCATTTAGCAGCAGACTACATCATCCCAGGTGCACAACCGAGAGGTTTCGTAGGTCCTTCCTACCAACGGCTGTCAGACTGTACAACCTAAGCAGGGCTGCTCGCAGAGATAGCAAAAAGACGTAACAAACTAATAGTTTTTTGAATGCAAAAGATGCAATAGACTTACACAATGGTCCCCTCCGGCATACAACTAGGAACATACCGGTCGCTATGGAGGGTGAGAATATGTATGGGCACATAATCATACCATGTAGGATAACTAAGTAGACGGTTATGCTGTTTCATCCCATCTAGCAACAATGCTCTGCACTGTGTGTGTTTATATATTTACATATTTATTCCATCTAGCTACAATGCTCAGCACTGGGTGTGTTTATATTTATATATCTATATATTTATTCCATCTAGCTACAATGCTCCGCACTGTGTTTTTATATATCTACATATTATTCCATCTAGCTACATTGCTCCGCACTGTGTGTGTTTATATACTTGCATATTTATTCCACCTAGCTGCAATGCTCCGTACTGTGGGTGTTTATATATTTACATATTTATTCCATCTAGCTACAATGCTCTGCACTGTGTGTTCATATATTCATATATTTATTCCATCCAGCTACAATGCTCTGCACTGTGTGTGTGTGTGTATATATATATATATATTTTATAGTAATATGTACATATGTATATTAGCTGCTCTTGCTTGCTTGTTTTTTTCTTGCCTTCTGATTGTTGCTCTGAGTGTTGCTATCCCTGTGCTGTTGCAATCCTGGAATTTCCCCGTTGTGGGACTAATAAAGGCTTATCTTATCTTATAACAAAGTATTGCGATGAACTTTTGTTATTGACCAAATACTTATTTTACCAAGGAATTTATCAATTAATTCATTAAAAATCCTTCGATGTGATTTTCTGGGGGGCAGGGGGGGGGGGGGGTTCTCATTTTGTCTCTCATAGTTGAGGTATACCTATGATGAAATTTGGAGACCTCTCTCATCTTTTAATTGGGAGAACTTGCACATTTGGTGGCTGACTAAATACTTTTTTTCCCCACTGTATATATAGTATTGTACATACATTTATCTATACACAATGTGACATCTTTTCCTCATTTCTTGCAGGTGCATAATGTCGTATGGATTCCAGCAGAAAATGACAGGGAAATTCCCTAAAACGTACACAGAGGTGAAAGCACTGCCAGCAAAAACACTGAAACAGTACTGTAAACAGTACCATGTTAACGCTTCATTTTCCAAAACTGCCAGAATCAATCTTCTGTGCCTGGCAATGGGAATCTGTACAAGTGGAAAAGGGAAATTGCCTGAATTTTCTCCACATTTAAAGTCACATGGACTGTCCTCAAAGCAGCTAGAAGAGTATGCATCACTCACACCAGCGTTCTTGTCACAAAGGAACATGTGGACAAAAGAACTGCAGCATACTCCAATTGATGACACAATTGTCAAGAAATATTTGGTTAACACAAATGTGTTGAGCAAAGACCAAGAGGTCAGGTACAAGATCCAAAGACCTTTCCAGATGATGTCTTTCATTCATTCTATGCGGATCGACACCGACACATCTGAAACATTTGTTGCCATCGAGGCCCAGTGCTTTTCATCGCAATCTGGTGCAGCAGACAATGTGAAGGCTATGTACATCATCTTAGACAAGATAACAGGACAGCCATATGGAGCATACTGTACCTGCACTGTAGGGTAGGTTGAAATTTCATACTTATGGAAATATCAATTTCTTTTGTGTTAAGTTTTGAAGTTGTATTTGTACTAATTACAATGTGTGTTTTGCATATATTTTTAATTAATTTGTATTAAACAGAATCTTGCATATTATATCATTTCAGCAACCTTTGAAGAAGAGATTCGGTAATATATATGTGTGTATATATGTGTAAGTCAGGTGTGTTAGTCAAGATGTGGTGTTGTTTAGTTTGCTGTGGTGATTTATTTTAACTTCTGGTTTTTTAGGCTCTTTCAGTCGTGTGGTCATGTCGGAGGCTGTCTTTTTCAACTGGCAGATTTGGTTTCACGGGGATACACTCGACTGCCAGATGATCCATCATGCACCAAAAAGCTTTGTTCCTGGACTGATCCCAAAGGTATGTCATAATGTCATAAATAAATTATTGTGTTTTTAGAGGGGTTTGTGTTTTTATTTATATCTTTTGTTTTCAGCTGCAACTGTGCAACCCAAGAAGTACAATGACATCCAGTTCACGATAAAGAAGAAGCCTCTGCGACGAACTGTTGAACAATATGAATTTGCTGTGTATATGTCATCTCCAACAGACCGATTCAACAGTGTGTTAGAACTAAGGCAGAATCTGTTTAATGCCACACAACACATGGGTCAACATGTCTCAGCTGTTAGTGTCTTATGTGCTGAGAACTTTGGTCGACAACAGCGTTTGCCCCCTGTTGTAACAGTGATGCCTTCAAGGTTGGACTATAATTCATCCTTGCTCACCCCATGTGAAGACACGGTCCTCGTCAATGAACCATGCAACAAGGTGCTGCCTGAAGCGGAGAACATTAAGCCAGACAACTCAGATGCAAGTGTAGGGTGTGAATGTCCATGCAACTGTGATTCCTGGTCATGCTGGAGATGTGCGAACTATAACCAAGACATGGTAGATGAGATGGTCCGTGGTTTTGCATATCCTGTGTAAGGAATTGTCCAAATGTTTACATGAATGTTTAGTATTTCTTGATGGATGGCGCTATAATTTCTGTGATGTTCTTATTCATGTGAATAGCTAGTCATTTTCAGAAACGTTATTAGTTTTTGTCATGATGCAAATGTAGTTCTTATGAGAAATATTTTTAGCTTTCAAGTCATTTTGGCTTTTTGAAGCTAGTCATTGGATGTTTCTACTATGGACTTATTCCATGATTGTACTATAAAAGTGCACATATGCTTAGCATTGATTGTGTAGGTATTACATTGCCCTTTTTTTGTGTTATACATGTATGCATTTAATAAAAATTTGTCAGGTTGAATAAACTGGTCTTTATTACTACAAATTCTTAACTAGAACAAAAATACAATACACAATATAAACAATAAATCTTTGTTTAAAGTTTATACCATAGTGACCATGGATACATTTATTAACTTGCAGAAGTCTGACAAGACTATATTAACTAATAAAATAAAGAAAATTGATACTATGTTAACTTTGTATTGGATTTGATCAGTGATTAGTTTGGAACCTAAAATTAGACTAAATGCTAATATTTTATTGAATAATAACAGGTAATAAAATATAGATAAATATATTATTCAAACAGCACTGTTACTGGCACTTGAAGTCCATCCTTCACGCCTGATTTTGCTCTCCCAAATTCGCCGAAGATCTGCGTTTTTTTGACCGCTGGGAAACCTATAGTATGATCTTCTTATGACCTGTTCCTTGTCTGTACCCTGGCGATTACTACAGAAAGGTACTACGCATCTGGAACCCTGATTTGTGGCTTTATTTCGACGTATCTTGAACTCTGTCTCCGTTGTGAGCCATTGTAAACAAACTACCGGATGTTGCGCATTGCATTGTGGGGAATGTGAAAAGGGGCGAATACATGGTAAATTTTATATCCACAAATGCTAAACTAAATAAGTCTCCCCTAACTCTGAAGGATTTATTTACGAATTTTGAGAATGTTAACACAATTTATAAACTCTAAAAAAGTAACAAAACTATGAATTGAATCAAAGAATTGTATAAAGAGGAATAGTAAAAAACACTTGTATTTATTTTCTTCTTTGTTTTGTCACCCCTTTCTGTATTGTTTCCTTTTGTCTCTAAGATTTATCATCCTCCTGCATTGTAATAGTATGTAGAAAAAGCACGTTTGTATTATTGTGCAGTGTTCAAGTTTGCTATAAAAAATAGACATTTCGTAAAGAGATACAGCTTCCGTATCAATAGAAACTTCCTCCTAAATATTTTCCGAATCAGAACAATTATTTCAACACTAACGTAAATGAAGTAAAAGTCAACTAACGATCCAGTCATTTCTGGTAAGCACAAATTTTGCACGTTTCCAGCCCGTTTTCATATCAGAGAAAAATAGACCACGAACTCTTGAGTAAAAGTATTTTTGTCTTCATAAATATACTCTGTATATACGAGAATAAGAAGCATCCAACTGTAAAACTAAACAGTAAAGCGCTATTTTGGGGGGAAAAAGTTATTTGAATAAATGCACACCTCTGTATTGATATGAAAGAAAATGAAAAAGAACAAACACTAAAACAGACGAGGAGCCGCGAAGCTAACTCAAATTTTCTGATTATTTCCAAACTCACCGTCTTGCTCGAACCATGGTGAGTCTAAGATCCAAGGCAGCAAAGGAAAAGAATAACCAAACAACAATTATAAGACAAAAACTGACAGATTTAGTGAATAGCCAGTTGACTGTACAGAGCTAGTAAGCACACCAGATTGCCAGTGTCGAACCATGTGTTTCTAACAGGAAACGTAAAGGTTTCACAGCGCCACCTACTGGACAGGAGGGAATAGTGTCTAAACGATAAAATGCTTCTTTTTCATATTGAGTTGAGGTTTTCAGCCCCAAAAGCTGCAGACGCACTGACAAGGTTCACATCAGAATGTCATGGGATTATGCGAAGCAGCATTCCGCCTTCCCTCTCTGCCTCATCATCACCACTGCAACAATCCACATCAGAAGTTTCTCAGCCTGTGACCCAAGGTAAGATATAAAATCAAAATGTTTTACTTTAATTGCATTTATATTAGCCACACTAACTCCAGTGACTTGTAACTTCTGTTTCTGTTTTAGGTTGCAAACTGTGGCATTATCTAGATGACACCGTCAATCAAACAATGAGACAAAAGTTCCACACTGATGCAACAACTGAAGTGCAGCGTTACATGACTGAACCCAACAATGGAAGACAACAAGAATGGAAGACAACAAGACCCGCTAATGTACTGAGAAAGTCAGAAACGTGTTTGTCCTACACTGTACAAACTTGCAGTAGCCTTCCTTTGCACACCTGTGTCCCCTGTGCCCTGTGAGGGAGTATTCTCAAAAGATAAGATAAGCCTTTATTAGTCCCACAATGGGGAAATTCCAGGATTACAGCAGCAAAGGGATAGCAGCACTCAGAGCAATAGTCAACAAGGTAATAAGAACTGGTTAGCCAAAGCAGTAAATGAATGTACATATGTACACAGATATATACACAGTGCAGGAGCATTGCAGCTAGATGGAATAAACAGCATTATGGTTTGTTACGTTACCCTGCAGAATATGAATTTGTATCCAGACAGTATATTTCATATTTGAATCAACAGTGTTGTTGCCACCCTTAGTAATGATTGATATTGTTCTAGTTGTATAATGGAGGGGACGATTTATTGTGCAAGGTTGTTACGTTTAGTACATTCAATACGACCTCTACGAGCAGCCCTGGTTAGGTTATAGAGTCTGACAGCCGTAGGTAGGAAGGACCTGTAGAACCTTTCTGTCGTGCACCTTGGATGGCACAGCCTACCGCTTAATGAGCTCCTCAGTGCGTTCAGCGTGTCCTGCATGGGGTGGGACTCGGATTCTAGCAGATATGAGAGCTTAGCCACCATCCTCCTCTCTCCTATCTCCTCCACTGGGTCGAGGAGTCGCCCCAGAACAGAGCTAGCTTTTTTGATCAGTCTGTTCAGTCTCTTCCTGTCGGCTGCCGTGATGCCCCTGCCCCAGCAGACCACTCCAAATGTGATGGTTGGTGCCACCACCGAATCGTAAAAGGTCTTCAGGAGTGCCCCTTGCACTCCAAAAGACCTGAATCTTCTCAGGAGGAACACCCTGCGCTGCCCCTTCTTGTAGAGCGCGTTGGTGTTGTGTGACCAGTCCAGTTTATTATTCAGGTGAACACCCAGGTACTTGTAAGATGTCACCATCTCAATGTCTGTTCCCTGGATGTTTACTGGTGCTGTGGGGGGTTGTCCTCGCCTGTGGCAGTCCATCACCAGTTGCTGGTGAAATAATCTAAAAAAAAAGAAATCGTTATACTGTATATGGACATATCAACAACAGCAGATGCCATGGACGTGATGTCGGACGCATGGGTGACATCATCACGCCATGCCTACTTAAGGGGACTTTTGGTGGGATTCATCCTCTTTGGCACTCCGCCTTCATAACAGTCAGAGCCTGTATCAGTTGTTAGTTAGCTTGTATGCTATTACCACAACACGTGCACCATTATTGTGTTCCTGTAATAAAGTTTGGGTTTGGTTCAACTCCTGTCTCCTCTGTCCTATTTCCAGATATAACAATTGGTGATGAGGACAAAGTCTAATCTTCTGGAGGAGAATACAACATTTTCCTGAAGATGCAAGCGTATATAGAAGCGTGTTTGAAAGCGTATCGGGCACCCCCGCCGCCGTTCCTTGACACCCCAGGTGAGCCGTCCATTCCATGGCTTTGTTGGTTCGAGTCCTTTGAGTCGTATGTGTCAGAGATGGACTTAGCTAAGGCTAACAAGCGTCAACTACACGCCATACTAATACGTAGCCTTGGCAGCGAGGGACAGCGAGTGTTTAGAACACTGGGCCCGGCGGACACCTACAGCGAATGCGCCGCCTCATTATCCGAACATTTTGCAACGCCCGAGAGTGTGTTGGCACAAAGGATTGGGTTACGCCAACAGGGAGCGGAGGAGGGAGAGTATGATTTCGCGGACATGGGTACAGCTGAAGATCAGAGCACGGAGAGAGGATCTAGCACAGAGAGAGAACACCGCACAGAGACAAAGCACAAACCAGACTCACCTCCAATCCTTGCCCAGCATGAGCTTCAAGCAGCCCCTGTGAAGCCACAGGAAAGAGAGTTCATGGAGAAAGGGGACCCCGGTGAACAATGACAACCCGGTGCATGTCCTGTCGCCAACGACAGCGACACATCACCACGACCACAACCAACACCAAGAGAGAGACAGCAGAAGCCAAACTCATCTCTCATCCTCGCTGAATATCAGCCTCAGGGAACCGCTGCAGCACAGCAGGACAGCGAGTTCGTGGCCCAGCAGGACCCAGCAGAGCATCACCAGCCGAGGGCACGTCCTGCGTCCAACTTGAACGGCACGCAGCCACAGCAGCAACCAACATCAGAGACGAGAGAGCAGCAGAGCTGAGTGCAGCCAAACAGATCACTGCGCGCACTACTTGATTGGGTTCGGGTTCAACAATCCGACCGCCTGGACCCACAGATGGTCCTGTCATCACGGATGAGAATCGTCACACTGAGGAGACCAGCTGCCGTCCAGATGGCCAGTGGTTTGAGATGGCGCGCCAGCCGTCTGTGAAGGGTAAGAGCAGCTGCCTCAGATCGAGATGTAGCGCTGGAGTCGACCTAGCTGGTGTGGGACCTGGGCAACCAGGGCCGCTGCAGCCAGCACCTCCAGGGATGCGCCCACCGCGGGCTCGACTGAGGCCCCTGAAGTTGAACTGTAAGCAGTGACTGTGTTTTGCATTGTTTAAAAAGAGCACGACTGCTTCAGAAGTGGCAGAATAACCCACGCAGCCACGCAGGGTCAGCCGGCAGTCTACCTGGTGGTCCAGGTTCTGTTTTCTCTTACTTGTTTAAAAAAAAAAGGAGAGAGCTGTTGTGAATGGAAGCTGCTGTGAATTTAAAGTGTGGATAAGGTTTTGGGCTTTTCCAAGGGAGAGGTAGATGTTGCATATGGACATATCAACAACAGCAGACGCCACAGACGTGACGTCAGATGCACGGTGACATCATCACGCCGTGCCTACTTAAGGGGACTGTTGGCGGGAGTCGTCTTCTTTGGCACTCTGTCTTCGTAACAGTCAGAGCCTGTATCAGTTGTTAGTTAGCTTGTATGCTATTACCACAACACGTGCACCATTATTGTGTTCCTGTAATAAAGTTTGTGTTTGGTTCAACTCCTGTTTCCGCTGTCCTATTTCCAGACATAACAATTGTCTTAGTCCAAAGACTGTGGAAAAGTTATTATTTCTTAATAAAAATGGATAAGTAGCACAAGCACACCAAGTAACACAAGCACATTCACTGTAACACAAGCACACTAACATACACACATTCACTGTAACACAAGCACACCAAGTAACACAAGCACATTCCCCGTAGTCACCCCAGTTTTATTTTTTATTTTTTCCCTTATCATTGATATTTCTTAAAAGACAGTACATTTATTGAAAAAAAATACACATCAATCCAATAATGCCATTGTAAAAATCTGCATGTTGTGTACTTTTTGTCCAGTAGATGGCTTAGTAGAGCAAATGATGTTTCACATGAGGCTACGTCCATATGAACTAATTTGATGAAAAGCTTCAAGGCTTCAAGAAAGCCTCATCTGGCCATCCCTACTTTATAGTTCTACACAATGCTAGCTTTTTGAATATTGCCAACAGCCCCCTTGTTGAAAAAACAAAACAAAACAAAAAAAGACAAATTACCTACTGCGTGTACTTTCACAAAGCAATAAATTTAAAAGGTGAGGTTTAAGGTAGTGATGGGACAGCAGGCTCTGGAGCTTTGAGCTTGTCCAGGAAATATTTGGCAAAGCGCATTTTGAGGTGTGTATTGCTGATGTATGTATTGATGTCATTAGCCTCACCGGCCGGTTGTACTACTTAACTAGGTCAGGAAGCCATTTATGATTTTGCACGCAACATGAAATAAAATGAACAGCGATACACAATGGAAATCCCCATCTCTCACGTTTTGTGTTGTCGATGTTTCACTGTGTAAGGGATTTGTCACAGCCAATTTTCAGATGGAGCCAGCACCAAAAACATGGACTTCTCCCATTTGGAAATATTTTGATCTAATTTTTCCCATTGATGCATTTTTCACAAATAGTGGACTTTTATTGTAACTGTAGTGATGGCTTAGAGGGGAAGCATCTGCCCCACAATTACTAGAAGGCTGGGGTTCAAGTCCCAGTTAGGTCATTCTTATAATTTTATTTTTATTTGCAAGGTGAAGTGTCTGTTGTGTTTCAAAGAGCTTGGATCATTATTACTCATCTTTATGCTGAGGCAGTATTGTGCCCTGCATGAGAATAAGGACAGAGGCGAATGCACTGGGAAAGGCAGAAATGTGTCTATCCTAAAGTGTACAAACTTGTATTAGCCTTCCTTTGCACACCTGCATCCTCTGTGCTCTGAGAGAGTATTCTCTAAAGCAGGAGAAATAATCTCAAAAAAAGGAATAGCCTTAGTCCAAAGACTGTTGAAAGTTATTATTTCTTAAAAATGGATAAGTAGCACAAGCACATTCACCTCAGTTTTATTATTTTTTTTCCTTTATGATCATTGATATTTCTTAAAAGACAGTGCATTTACTAAAATAAAAAAAAATACACATTAAACCAATAATGCCCTTGCAAAAATCTGCATGTTGTATACGTTTTGTCCACTAGATGAACTAGTAGAGAAAATGAGGTGTCACATGACACCTTGTCTATATGAACCATCTTGATGAAAGGCCTTGTCTTCAAGAAAGCTTCATCTGGCCAGCACTAGTTTAAGGTAATGACACACTCACATGGCTGAGGAAGAAGACATGCTGCAGGAATAGGCTGCAGGCTGTGGTGTGACTGATGCTGCAGTTGAATTAACCAGGCGCAGATGTGCGGACTAAACTATTTTGCACCTTTTTAAATTTGGTGATAGGGGCCTCAGAGAACATCCGTCATTACTGTTAATGCAAAATTCAGTCTCTCAAACACTTCATTCAACCCGGTCGAATTTCACTATGACACTAATTAATTAGAAATTAAAAGAATGCAACATAGAAAAACTTTTTAATTCCAGGCTTTTTGAGAGCCCTTCCCTGCAGTGGGCCCTGGGTAAAGAGTACTCCTCCCCTTCCCGTCCAGTGCCCCTGCATGCTAGCAGTGGCAATCCGATTAACACTGGAGAAACATGGATATGAAATATGAAACAGCTGACTTTCTATATTCTGCATTTTGTTGATTGCCATACATTAAGATGGTAAATTGCGTTCACTTTTATAGTGCCTTTTCTCATCTCTGGATGACCAAAGCACTTTACAGATCCTGCTACCCACCCATTCACACAGGCGGAGCAGCCGTGCACAGGCACTGGCTTGACCCACCAGGAGTGACTGGGGGTTCAGTGTCTTGCTCAAGGACACTTTGACATGCAGACTGCAGACAGAGCAGGAATCAAACCCCTGACCCTCTGATCAGTAGTCGGCTACACTACACCTGCGCCACATCCACAGGTTTATAACTATAAGATAGTTATAAAATCATATTTATTGGGGACGTTGCGCATTTATTTGTATTATAAATTCATGTGTCCATCCACCTACTTACAGTAGACATGTGTAATTCAAACAGTGGGAAAATAATTTACATTTTATAAATTATTATTCCTAAAAAAACAACAACAGAAGTCTTTTGGATTTAATGTTTGAGATACAGTATGTGTTTCTGATAATGAGCGATAATGCTTTTATTGCTTCTAACAGCACAGCAATACAATCACGGTTATCATTTTTCACTCTGTTTGCATTATCATGAAATAACTGCTCATCACTGAGAGTATTGACCAAAGCACACATTTACTTCCATGCAACAGAAATGCATGGTTACTAATCAAAATTACAGTTTGTATTCACCATAAAGCTATTTTCCCACATGTCCCCACATGTTTCAAAACTGCTACCATAATACCAGTCCCAAAGAAGCCTGTCCCATCCAGCTACAATGATTACCGGCCCGTAACACTGACCCCATCATAATGAAGCGTTTCGTGCTTTGGTCATGCAGAACATCAAGTTCATCCTCCCTCCCTCCCACGACCCATCTCAGTTTGAATACAGGTCAAACAGATCCACAGAGGGTGCCATCGCTGCTGCTGTCCATCCAGCCCTCACCCACCTGGACTCAAAGAACTCCTATGTGCGAATGCTGTTCTTGGACTTCAGTTCAGCATTCAACATAATCATCCCCCAGCACCTAATCCAAAAACTCAAACACTTGTGACTCAAAACCTCTCTCTGTAACTGGGTCCTGGACTTTCTCACAGGCAGGCCACAGAACATGCGGGTCGGCAGCAACACCTCCAAGACCATCACACTGAGCACAGGGGCCCCACAAGGGTGCGTGCGCAGCTCGCTGCTCTTTACCCTGCTGACTCATGACTGTATAAATGCCCACAACACCAACCACATCATCAAGTTTGCGGATGACACGATGGTGGTGGGCCTCATCACCAACAATGAGAAGGCCAACTACAGAAATGAGGTGAGCCAACTGGTCCAGTGGTGCAAAGACAATAATCTCTTCCATTTCCTCCGCAAACTGAGGAGAGCACAGCCCCCCCCCTTCCCCTGCCCCTATCATGTGCTCATTCTACCAGGGCACCACGAGAACATCCTCACCAGCTGCATCATGGTGTGGTATGGAAGCTGCACTGCCTCCTGCTGGAAGACACTACAACACACAGTGAAAGCTGCCAGCAAGATCATCGGTGCCCCTCTGCCACCGCTCTCAGACATCTACCTCACCCGCAGAGCCATCAACATCGCAGGCGACACCTCCTACCCCTCACACTCCCTCTTCAGCCCCCTGCCCTTGGGGAAAATGTACTGGAGCCTATGGGCCCGCTCCACAAGACTGTTAAACAGCTTTGTTCATCAGGCCACAGGACCCTGAACTCTGTCCACCCCCCACCCCCCCGGACCGTAATGCACTCACCTGCACAATAACTACCTCAGCTGTTGGCACAGAAAGACTGGCACACCAACATGTAATTCATCTGCTGCTGTATGTCTCTGCACTTTACTGCAACCATTTGCACAAATGCCATATCTGCTGCTGTCTGTTATTGTAATACTGATCATGTGCAGTCCAGTCTGTCACTGTCTGCACCTACACTACCGCACTGAATTTGCAACTACGAATTTTACTGCTCAACTTTTTCTGTATATAGGATTGCTAGGTTTTATCTTTTGACGCTATTTGCACTACGGGTAGCATTACTGTACATAGACTGCTGTTGTTGTTTTTCCAGCCTTATTCCTTTTTTTGTATTGCACACACCACTGAAGAGAGAGAAAGGCCATTTCAATTCTCCTGTATGTCCTGTACGTATAGTAGTATTGACAAATAAAATATTTAAATCTTTGAATCTGTTTTGGGGATTTTGGATGCAGTTTCACTTTTTATCCTACAGGTGGCAGTGCTGCGCCACGGACAGGCTGTCAGCATGTGTTACTGAAATGAAGCTCATTGGTTATAGTCACATATATAAAAGGCTATTTTCTTCAGTAAATGCATGTTAAATACACGTAATTTAAGGTGAAAATTACAGAATGGGTCATGAGTGATCAATCTTCGACAAAATTAACAAAAAAATACAATATTTAATTAAATAGTTTCTACAGCTACAGGAATGTGAACACATAAAAAAAATGGTTTACTAAGAAATGCAAAATCTGAGAGGACTACTGTATGTGATGTTTCCATTTCATGTCGATTGGTAACACCCTGATTTTTTTTCTCTCTGAAACGTGTAACATGTACACATTAAATTTTAAACTCTTTGGAAGAAATGAGATGACACATTTATTAGAAATATTATCGCTTTTGAAAACAAGTTTTACAATAAATTTGCAAGAGAACTGCTTAAAAATAACATCATCCGCACACCTACTACATACAGAATTCCAGAGGAAAAAGAAAAAAAGGGGCAAACACTCTAATGACAAATTCATTGACCTGTTTAACAGTTTTCTTAAAAAATTGAAGACAACACACTGTACTGGTACTGGGTCAAAAGCAAATTGCAATTATGATTTTATTAACACTTTATAAATCTACACCCCTAAAGCCCCATGTTGTAATTATCCGTAATTTGTATTTTCATGAGCTGTGGTCTCTATTGTCTTTATCACCCCTTAGATAATTAACTCATGCATTATAAGTCAGCTATTATTGAAACCAGTGGTTTTCATGTTAAACATTCACAAAGTAAAAGAGTCTCTTCTGCTTTTGATCTGTAAATGACCTGACAGAATCTGAACAAATATTCCTTTACTATAAAACATGTAAACTTACCACAGATTTACTGTCATTAATGAGCTGAAAATCATAATTTGTGGATGTGGGATTTAGCCAGGTAACATATTCACTAAAAATATAATCAAAAGTGCAATATATACAATTCAGGTTTCATCTTAAAAGATGAAATATACCCAACAAAAAATATAAATATAACATTTTTTGTTTTTGATCCCATTTTTGACAAGTTTAGTTAAAAAAATCTAAGACTTTTGGCCACACATTTCTATCAAATTTTGTGCACAAATTCTAAAATCCTGTTGGTGAGTTCTCCCTTGCCAAGATCCATTTGGCAGTCCACTCACTTGGCAAGTGGTGGGTATCAAGATGTGGATTAAACAGAAATAAAATAAATGAGCAGTTTTATCATGTCAGATGTCATCAGATTTAAGGGAATGTGCAGCAGTCTAACTTGAATAATGCCCACCAGATCAAATGTCCAATAAATGCATTTTGCCAAAATAAAACTTAATATTTTATTGTGGTCGCTTATTGCAAAAAGCACAAAAAACTTGCTGTTGTGTCTGTATATTTATATACCACACCTATCAGTTGTGCTTCGAATATCTTGGAAATTAAGACTTGCCCATTGACAAAGATATTTGCCCTCAAATTATGGTGGAAATGCATTATTTTTATATTTCACAAAACTCGTGTGTTTATATTTTTGGTGAATTTGTTTAACATGTGATTTTTCTTTTGCCCAGCAAAATTCCTAAATTCACATGTAATATTTTCATTTATTTTATTTTTTATGGAATACCAGGCTCCTGGTATTATTACAGGGAGCCTGTTGTTCCATAAAAATAAAATATGGAGACTGTGCTGTGAGCATAGTTTTAATATGCAAGGATTTTAATATCCTCTGAGTTGACATAAAATTGAAAAGTGTGGAAAAGTGGCACTGGAAAAGATTATTCGGCATCTGAATAAAAGAACAACAGAAAATCCAAGTAAGGGCAATAAAGTAATTTGTTGCAACTACAATAATTAATTTATAAAATTTGTGTGACCTGTGAGATAGTCTTCTTCTTTTTTACTGATTTTATTCTGATACAGACCTATTGCTTTTGTATTGTATCCAGAAAGAAACTGATCAAAAGATCAGTTTAATTTTGATTACTGATTAATGTGCATTCATGTGTGGTGGGTCTGTGGCAGAGGTCTGCAACCCCAGGCTTCATAGCCAAATGAGGTTCCTTTAACCATAACCAGTGGCTGCCAGTTGGTTAGATTAAAAAAAAAGGAAAACTCTCGCAAATTTAGCAGAATTTAAAAAAAGTACTACTTTTGCAAGAAAAAGATGCAAATTAAAAAAGAAAAAAAACCCAGAAACTTTATGAGCAAAAAAAAAAAGAAGTAGAAATTGAACGGATTGTGAAAATTTTCATAAATTTTGAAGAAATATTAATTTTCTTTAAATTTAGA
This sequence comes from Pholidichthys leucotaenia, assembly GCA_020510985.1. Taxonomy (NCBI): domain Eukaryota; kingdom Metazoa; phylum Chordata; class Actinopteri; order Cichliformes; family Pholidichthyidae; genus Pholidichthys; species Pholidichthys leucotaenia. The sequence goes on from CM035837.1 coordinate 97,697,772, forward strand.
GTTTTATAAAAGAGAAAACTCTTCAAATGCTATTCTTGACAGGCCCGTTTATTTCTCTATATCAGTTGTTTTACCTTTGCCTTCTGAACCTCAAATGTGCGTTGTGATTCAATTCACTTTTTTTTTTTTTTTTTAAATTGCTTATAATTGTCCTTAGCACAGTAAAGGTTGCTGTCCCGGTGTCTCCCAGCAGCACCTGGATGCGGCGGCAATATGGCTTAAAACCACGCGCTAGTTTGTGTGGCGGCAGCAGCGTAGGTGAAAATAGGCGGAAAAAAAAACTTCATGTGCTCCGTCTTATGTGGAAGTAGCTCCGGTAAAGACCCGGATGTTGGCTCGGTTGGCGAGAGAAAGGCGGAGAGAAGCTGAGGAGGGTCGCCACGGCACTGCAGGCACTCGACCGGCCAGGCTACGGTCACGGCGGCTCTCTTTGCCCGGGACGATAGCGTAAAGAGAAGGGGACATCCCTGGAGGGGGCAGCCGCTGTCCGGAGAAGAGGCGGTGGAAGGAAAAGGTGGAGACACAGTTACTCTGAAACTACCAGTGAGGATTTACAGAAAGGAGACAGCCGTCTCAGCAGCAGCTCTAACCCAGGGTAAGTGAGCTACGCGGGTATGGAAGTTGAACTAAAGGCCGCATGAAATGGACGACTTTAACGGGGAAGTGATCCGAGCCGAAGTTCAGGGGATTGTGCCCCGGGGAATTAGGCCCGGGCATACAGCTCTTTGCTGGCTGGGGTGCAGGAGGGTCAGCGGTCACTGTCGGTCCACCCCTGCTTAAAGTTGCCCGGTTAGTTGTCACCGGTTGCACGGCTAGGGGCTAGCAGGCTAACGCAGGAGCTGTCAACTTGACAGCAAACGACAGTGCAACCGGTGACAACTGACAGGGCAACTTTGACAGCAAGCTAGCCAGTTTTGGTTAGCCAGCTAACTTTAGCAGAGCGTTGTCGGCGCTTTTCTCCAGGGCCAGGGTTGTTTGTGTGCTTTCCTCGCAGATGGTGGCTATATAATGACCGACCTACCCCAGCCCTCCGTCGGCTATGGTTAGCTAGCTGTTTGGTATGTGAGAGGATGTGTGCGTGCCAAACGTGTGTAAGCCCCACAGTGTCGTTTGGCTTTCCCGCATGCTCTGGCGGTATTTGACTCACAGCTGTTGCAGTGTGTTTTCTCGTCTGTCAATCGTCTGCTTCTCAGGCGGCTAATAAATTCCTCCGGAAAAATGATGATCCTCGCATTTAAAACTGAGACTTGGACAATCAACAAGTGCAAGCCACGTTTCAGGTGGATTTTTTTTGTTGTTTTTTTTTGTTTCTCAGTTTGATCTCCAGACTGTGCTGTTGTGGCACAGACATTGCGTTGTTGCGGTTCAAATTTTTTGCTCCTGTGTGCAAGGCACTTTCTCGGGGGGCGTGTTTTTCTTAGCTTAGGTGTTTCACTGGCAGGTTTGTGATCGCACAGAAAAGCACAAAGACAAATAGACTAGATTTGTGCGTGGCGTGCATGTGTATGCAAAAAAGATGTCCTTGCATTATCCCGAGTGTCTTTATTGGCGACTGGATGACTGAACTCTTAATTTGTCTGTCAGCTTCTGAATAAAGACAAGGTGCCGTTTTAATGTCCTGCTTGCAATGAGGTGAAATTTATTAGCCAGTCATATGCCCGCCCTTAACACTCGATTTATGCTGCCATGAAGTCAACATTAAAATGTTGAATTAATGACTAAAACTAAGCATTATAAATTCCCCCTGAACATCCCAACACCGACAGAAGTTCAACTAACAAAATGCTCCTAGCGTTAGTCAGCACCCACAATCAAAGGTCAGACCTGGTTTGCTTCTTAATCACCCATCCTTTAAATAGCAGACCTACAGAGCTGACTGGATCGAGGCTATCTGTGCATGCAGCTGTGGAGGACACGCATGGCGTGCAAGTGTGCATGGTGTTTGATGTTTGTGCCATCCAGGTCAGCTGAGCCAAAGTAGTTTGATTTGCTAAATTGTCTAGAAATGAGCCACCAGTCAGGCCATCTTTCCCCACCTGTTGGCAAATGTTTTTAGATAATAAAGGGGCTCCATGTGAAGTTTATATTGCAGTTTACAAGCTCAGTTTAATGCTGAAAGATGCATCAAAGCTTGCAACACAGTTTCTTTGGTGCTTGATACAATTTACTAAATTTGAATATTTACAAACACTGTGGTTTCTATAAGCAAAAACGTATGTCATCATTCAGCAGCAGTGGAATACCTTGCACAGAGAGCCAAAATAACAGTTTTTGATTCTGCTTGCTGGACCAAGAATAGTAACACTAAAGCATAACTTTTCCAGATTGCTTACAGAAATATAAATTGCGGCATAAACAAAATGTGTTTGTTAGCTCACTACTTTATGATCCATTTAATTTGGATCTATACATTTATGTTTACCACTGTAAATATTGTGCAGACTCAGACTAGAAGTGGACCTTATTGTCCTTGTTGGATGTGAGAGCACCAAAACATTCCCACTGTTTAACCTTCTTGTGTGGGTCATCCACAGAAGAAAGCTTCCTTTGTTGTCAGGTGTTCTTAGAGGTTTAGGAAAGCAGTTTTGGGCGGACGCCTAACCAAGGAGCTGCATCAGAAATGCATAAAATGGAATATTTTGAATTGTGAATCATACAGAGTAATTCTAGAGTCTAGCATTTATCATATAGAGCTTGAAGTTAACATAATGAGCCTCCTTTTATTGTAGGTCTTTATTAGCTTGGCTATATCTGAGACAGAAAAACCTTGTTTTTTTTAAATTTAGATCATATTTATTTACTTTGAAATGGATATGAATGTCTCTTTAGTAGGGCTGAATAGTTAAGAAGACAGCATAAAACGGATAAGACACATTTATATACCTTAAAAGCCATATATAAACATGCATATAAGTATAGGATAGGTGGAGGTAGATGCAAATGTTGTTTTGACTTGCAGTTGTCTTTTTTTTTAATCTGCATGATGCTTTAAAAACGGCACATTCTTCTCCAGGGCCTTCTCGTGTTTATGCATGTCATTGTTACAGTAGCACAAGATACTGGTTGTAGATGTATTAAATGACGGCATATGATTTTATACACTGGCCTTCTTGGGCTACTGTTTAACACATTCTACAGAATAATGTGAACATCATGTGGATATACTGTATATCAAGGGTCAGAAAGCTAACAAAGAACAATTAATTTAGAACAGTTTTTAGTTTTGAGTGCAGCCACCTCATTAGGAATTCAGTATGTGGCCTTGTCCCTAGCCAGTCTCACTGAGAGGCTTTTTAATTTCTCCACTTGTTGAAGTGATTATTCAAATGGGCATCCGTGAGGTGCAGTTATCAGACTCCTGGTAGTTGTTGAGCCTGTGGAAACATGAATGCCCATCACCGCCCCCCCTTCCTCAGTTGGACAGCGCCCAACAGGTGCCCTCTGCTGCAACCCCTATTATACGGTCACATCTTCCCCCTCAGGCTAAAAACCTATTGTGTTATGCTATTGGCAGATGGCAATTTATTCATGAAGGCTGCTGATGCTGTGGGTCAAAGGCGTCTGGGTTTTTTTTTTTGTTTGTTTGTTTTTTTTAAACAATGACTTATTTTTGGTCTGAATCCAAAATATGCTTGTTTCGGTCTATATCTGCTCTGGAATGTGAAGTTATTTTAAGTTGGACGTTTTTCTCTCTCCTCACATCATCACCCATCATCTTGTCCTTCACAATATTTTTTTCCTCTTTGGATGAGCGAAAATACAGGATCTTCCTCCTCGTTTTAACAGCTGTCTGCTCTATGTGGAGGCTACTCTGTCATATAACATTGCCTGGATGATATGACTGGACAGGTTTTTTTTTTTTTTGGTGGAAAATTCTTCCCATACTCTGCTTATATATCCAGTGTAAAGTTTTGCTCTCATGGAAGCCGTGCTGGTGAGGAGAGACAGGCTCAGTCTTCATTAGCAATGCCGTGCATCACTAGAATGCAGATGAGCTATGAAGCCATTCATCTGCTGGAAATGCCTCCCTGATTCCAATTTGAATCTTGTTTGCAGTCACATTGTGTGAGCCCACTTCTCCATGTTAAAGAAGTCTCTTTATGCGAGAGATCAGAGGGGGATAATTGCACTTAAGTGAACCTCATTTAGTGCTGGCCAGAGCAATTACTGTAACTGCAGTTCTAGGCATTTTTGGGGCCTGGAGCAGCTGTCATTGAGTCTCAGTAGCCGAGATATCAAATGGTGAATAGAATGGCATTGGCACAGCATCATGGGAATAACATATCCTTGGATGGATTTTAATTTGTTTTTGCAGGTTTTTGCTCAGCTCTTTTTTTTTCATCCAAAGAAAAGCATAATTAAAAATGACAATTAGAAATGCATTATATTAGTAATGATTGAAAATAAATTATTCTCAAGGTGCTGTAAGGTGAAAAAAGCCAGCAATGTTTCTTCAGGCAAAACCCCATGGGCATGAGGGAAACATTTTATCATTAATGTTATTCAGGAGCCAAATTTTGAGTTTTGCTCAGCTGGGTGCTTTAATCTATTTTTGCTGTAAATTAATGAATTTTTAAAGAGCCCCTCGCTGGATACGGGTGGATGTGGGAATGCAGCACCAGTTCAGTTTTCAAACGAGTCTCTACTCCATCGTCACCCCCACCCCTTTAGCACCCGTTCCTCTTGCGGGGTGGAGTGAGCGAATTTACTGAAGCACTACACTTTCATTTTTTATTCATCTGGCAATGCGCTGTCTAGTTTTACAGATCCCACCTCCTCCATGTCTGTTGAGTCAAATTTATCAGTGAACTAGTCCTATAGGCTGTAATTCATAGAGTTGGGTGGTAGACATGAGTCAGTGATGGAGACATGGCCTATTTAATTCAACTGGCCTGCTGGCTAATGCTATCAGTGCATTTGTTAGGATGCATGTTTTACTGATAATCATTTTTCCATTTATTTCCCCTTTCTGACTAATCAGAGGCCATCTCTCTACAAGGGAACTACAATAACTACCTACACGAGAGCTCGCTGGGTAAGTTTAGAAAGTGTAGGGGGAATGGGAGGGGTGGGGTCTGGCAGCTCCTGTATTGCATGGCGTTTGTTGCGACTCATTCCAGCCCAGTGGTAGCAGAAAGACTAATAAATTTTGTGGCAGTTCAACCACAGACATTTTATTTGATCTCATCTTTGCACTGAGTTTAGGAATTGGAGGAGGCATATGGACTTAAATGTAGCTGAGTATGTGTAGGGTGTTTGTGCACTAGATGTGTGTCCAAAATTAGAGGCATCACATCAACTCCTTTAAAGGGGGAGTTAATGTGGTGTTTAATGATATGTAAAACAAGAGTTCAAAATAAATGCACCGTACATAGTAGCTGTTCTCTGAGATTTTACTTACTTGGTTTGAATTCTTAGTGTCTCTCTGGATTTAATAATTTATCATATTATTTACTTTGGCCGTCAGTTTTGATACAGTCTTAGTGTCACTATAATTTTTTTTTGTTCTTTTCTTCATAAAAGGAATTGATGTCCTAATGACTCAGTCTTAGGAGAGCTTCATGCCATGTGTGGGAATGAGCGCTTACTGCACTGACACAAATAAAACAATAAGAGTAAAGCTTTCCTAATTATTGCTTTGTATCTGTTCTAATTATTACAGTGAATATATGTATAACATGTAAAATTTCATTTCAAAAACGAGCATGCCTGGTGAGTGAAGAAAATCATTCATTCATTCATCTTCTTCCGCTTAATCCTTTTTGGGTCGCGGGGGGGCTGGAGCCTATCCCAGCATCTTTGGGCGAGAGGCAGGGTACACCCTGGACAAATCGCCAGTCCATCACAGGGCGTGAAGAAAATCATTATGTGGAATAGGGCTGGGCGATTGATGCTGGAACCCACGCAACTTTGCCCATATCAGTTATTTAGTTTTCCCTTCCTCTGTTAGTACTTTTCCCACCATGTGTTCATGCACTATTTCCTTATTTATGTGGACTTAAATAAATGTTGTAGTTTTTTTTAATTCAGAATGAAATAATAGTGCTTTGCGACAGTGAATAGTAGAGCAGCAGTCTGGTACAATCTGATATATAATAAATAAATACTCATGTGAAGTTATTTATTGGGTATACGTACATCTATAAATAATTTAAAAAATGGATGTAAAAACCAAAGTAAACTGTTCAACTAATCAGGGCTGGATGATTAACCAAAAAAAAAAAGACGTAATTTTGCCCATATTGGTTATTTCCCCCCCCCATACTTCCCCACTGTATGCATTCATGCAGTGTCCCCTTATGTTTATAGAATTAAATAAATGCTTTATTAAATTCAGTATGAAATAATAGTGCTTTATGACAGTGAATAAGCGCGGCGTTCTAATACAACCTGATATTTGATATTCTTATTGAGACTCTCCATGCAAAGAGCAGCAGCGGGTGCAGCTCTGTTTAAAGCGCGGTCATCTGGAGTGATGTTGAGGTGCTTTTGTGTTAGTGATAGCAGCTTTAGCTTCTCATGGTGAAATTACAAAAGAATTGTGAACTGAACACTGGCAGTTTCAAGTAGAAACTAAATTGTGCTCTTGTTGACTGACGCTTTCAAAGTAAAAGCCAGCCTTCAAAATAAAAGTGAGAAAATTTTCAATAATAAATTTGTCTCTTTTGCTCTGATGGAAAAACGGAAAGCAAAACTGAAGTGATGTTTGTGTGTGCACGCGCGCGCGCGCACACACACACACACGCATATACAGTATATATCAGATTTTGCACTGACGGACTGTTTTGTCATTGATTTTTTTTTTTTTTTTTTTTTTTTTTTTTTAAGCAGTGACAGAAAATTTTCAGCTGCTCCGGACCTGGAGAGGTCCTATGCTCCTATGGGCAAGGGAGGAAAAAATAAATTGTTACTGCCTTAATCTCACGTTAAAATATACTTTAAATGCGTTAATTCAAAATTAATGTGTTAATCTTGTGTTAATGCATAATGCAAACACCACTTAAAAAAAAAAATTATTTATATACAGTATATCATTCTTCACTCTATAAATTTAAGAAATCTCTGTGTGTCTGTCTGTCTGTCATGATCATAGGACATCATAAGACGGACTATGATGTCTGCCTTGATGTCCTATGATGATCCTGTGATCTCAGGCTACATGGGCCTCGCGACGATGTCATATAGGCGATAGGACTGGCTGCCTATGATGTAGTGTCCTGTGATGCCTGCCTATGACGTCTGCATGATGTCCTGTGATGATTCTATGATCTCAGGCTACATAGGACTCATGACAATGTCATGTAGGCGATGCTGTCATACAGGCGATAGATGGGACTGGCTGCCTATGATGAAGTGTCCTATGATGCCTGCCTTGATGTCTTTATGATGTCATATAGACCATCATTCACAATGCCTGCCTTGATGTATTTCACGGCTGGCTACCTATGATGTAGTGTCCTATGATGCCTGCCTCGATGTCTTTATGATGTCATGTAGACCAACCACACGCTACATAAATGGAGAGCAATAGAGTGAGGAGATATAGAGTGCATGGCGGTAAGGCTGCACCTTTGTACAGTAGGTGGCGGTATGCACCTTTCAGTTGCTTGCTATCTGCCAGTAACTGAGAGAAGAAGAAGGCTGCACCTCAGACACAGTTCAAGGACAGATAATTTCTTCACACATAAGGAGTTGTTCAGAACTCCTGATACAAATATATAGAGTGATGATAATCAAGTCAGTGGTGGTAATGCACCTTTAAGATGGTTGCCAACTGCCAATCAAATCTAAAAGAAGAAGAAGAACTGCTGCATGTTAGGAAAGCTCCCGTGAAGATGACACAGCTGAAGTTCGAGCAGTTCCTCCCAGGCATTACTGTGTTGCACATCAGAAAAGATGCCGTGAAGATGAAACACCTGAGGTTCGAGCATGTCATACAGTATGACAGACAAGGGGTGCACAGACAGAGAGGAAACGTGTGGTAGTGCGCCATGCGCACTCTGAGTCACGTGAAGCCCGAAATGCCCACAAAGCGAGCAATGCTGCACGCCAGGCAAGGCACATACAAGCTGAGGCCGAGGAGATGCGGAATAGTTGGCTGGCCGCCAACGCTGCATGCCAGGCAAGGCACAGAGAAGCTGAGACCGAATAGGACACACTTCTTTAAACCACACCCATTCGAAGTAGTACATCTGGAAATCTCACTCAGTAAGGCAGAAGGCACTCGATAAATTCAAGAAATCTCTATCAGTGTGTCAGTCTGTTACCCCATTAAGAATAGGACACACTACTTTAAACCACACCCATTCAAAGCAGTACCCATGAAGAATGGCAGTCTACATTACAAATGTGTAAAATGCCAAGCAAAGCGCTGATTTTCTCCGGGTGCTCCAGTTTCTGGGTTTCGACGGGCATGCACGGGTCTTCCTGAACAGGGTCGAAAACCACTTTTTGCTCAGATCTAGTTTCATGATCCTGTCCATGAACTGGAGTTGCAACACACCTATCCCTCATCCAGTGTTCTGAATGAAGAACAACAAGACCCACCAGATGGAGAGCAATAGAGTGAGGAGAACTGCTGCATGTCAGAAAAGATGCCGTTAAGATGAAACACCTCAGGTTTGAGCAACAACACAGCCGTCTCACACAGGCGGAGACCCTTCAGCAACGGGCATGCAGAAATACTTGTTTATACTTGGTTTCTACGGACATGGACGGGTATGCACGGGTATGTACTAGTGTATATATAATTTAAAATTTATAAATAAATAATTTCTTCTCCATACTACTAAATTATCATATCTCTGTATGTCTCCCTAAAAGTAAACAAACAAGTAAATGAATGAACAACAAACAAATACTAAAAATTGTTGTAAAAACTAAATTGTTTAATTCATCATGATGTTGATTTGAGGTTACAGCCCTAATTTGGGAGCAAATAACTCCTTCAGCAGTTCAGGAATTTGTGCATATTAGTATGTATACAACTGTGATTTGACAACTCAAAAATTTAAGCACATCTTGTGTTGATCTCTTGAATAAAAATCAGAATCAAGTACTATTCCCAGATGTTGCCTTACCTTCCCAGATGTCATGCATCTGTGGACTTCATGCATGACATGTCAATTTGGCAGTGATGCCGTGGCAGTGATATCCAAGACTGAATAGGGTTATGTTTCTGCCCTGTGGCAGTAATTAGTTAATGGGTGGAAACCTGTATAAAACAAATATCGATAGACTTGTAAGTACTTCAGGGTTTCCTCTGGTAACATTTCTTGGTGGCGGCCTGCCGCGCCAGAAATTTTACTGCCACCCCAAGGCCATATGAATTTATTAAGAAAAATATATGAACTACTGACTCTCCGCAAGCGCGCACACAAACAACACACGTGGCCGTCATCTGCACAGAGTCTAGAAGTGCCCTGCTCACATGAATTTTCCAGTCAGTCAGCAAACAGTGTCTCGCTAAGCGTGACTGTCCGGCAGAAACATGAGTTTATTAAAGTACTTTAAACACAGAAAAAAATCACAAGAGGTATGTAAGCACTGGCATTTATCATGGTTTTAACCCGCTGGAAACTGGAGCAATAATGGAAGAGTCGCTTAGCTAAGAGATGTGGTTAGGACTCATATGCAGCCGGCTTCATATGAAGGAAAAGGCAAGGGGGGCTGATGAATTGCTGAGGATATATTTCACCAGCCACTACAATATTAAGTTTCGTTCTGTAGGAATTACAGGAATGAAGAGACTGGCAATTTCTCTCTTTTCTCACGCGAGCAGGCATGCTGTTTTTATTCTCCAGCGGCAGTGACAAAAAGTAACAGCTAAAAACTCTAGCTCTATTTTCGCTCTAAACTGAGGTCCTTCAGCGGCTGCCTAGAGAGGTGTCTGATGAGAAAGCCTGAGCGCGCAACTGTAACTGCCTAAGCAGATCATTCTGTACATGAACACATTGTGGTGAATTATGTCTTTAGAGTCCACTACAGTTCCCTATTATGTACCTGGCAGGTTAAGAGAAATTCACCAAGTCAATGACTTTAACCCGTCAGCAGCCTTCAGACAAAGTAAATGTGTCGACATTTGATTTCAAAATAAGGGAGTTTTTTTTTTCCCGCTGTCTGGGTGGTGAGGAGATTTCTAAAAAAAACAAAAAAAACAAAACAAAATAACAGCAACAAAAAACGATAAATATAAAGAAATATTATAACAGAAATAACGGCATCCTTGGTCATTTAAGTTAATTTATTTCATTAAATACAATTTTATTAATATTTTTTCTTTGTCATCAGAGTTAAATTATTTTTCTGTTCTGACTGCAAAATTATGGTCAAAAATGTAAATTGTTATAAGGAAAAAGTAAAAAAAAAAATACCAGTCTGTTTCAAATTTATCTAAAAAACCCCCAACTAATTTTATTTTAAAAAACAGACAAAAATTAGACATAAAATAATCCACAAATTTATAATAAAGTTTCAAATGTACAATTAAAGTAAATTTTACTAGAGGAAATTACAAATTTGAGGAACATGGTTTCAACTTTAGACAGATTTACAGAGAAAAGTAGAAAACTATAAGAAAATTGTTCTAAATTTTTGAGAAAAACCTTCAAGACTGAAGTCATTACTCAGGTTTTTAAGTGGGTGCTCTTTGTACCCTTAACTCAAGTAGAAATTTTTGGTTGTCTACTTTTAATTATAAATTTCAAAGCACTGCTTTTACATGAGTAGCATTTCTGGTTACTATACCCACCTGATCATATAATTTAAGTATGAATGAGTACATTACTATTATGAATGTTTCTTTCCCTTCTTTTCTGTGTATGACTGATGTGAGAGTGAATAAAATCGTCTGCTGCATAAATCAGTCTCGTTATTTGCACTCTCCACACTGGTCTCTCAATGGAAAAAAGAAACACTAGAATAAAAATACAAAAAATACACATTTTTGTCATTTATGTAAACCATGACAAAAAAAAAAAAATCCTGCAGGACAAAACATGACACTTGATATTTTCTAACCTGTTTGTATACCACCATAGACAGAGAGAACCTGAATTAGACAGAGCTCAGAGAGGGCAAGATGAGACAGAAGAGAGGAGCCAAGGAGAGGAAAGTGTTCAGGCAGAGGAAGGAGAAAAGGACAACACCACTAAAAAGTCTAACCACAGGATGTCAGGGTGGGACCCCACCTGACCCAATATTCAGGCCTCGGTTGTACAATACTTCAAATGGTTAGTTCCATATGCAATGCTACGGTGTAAAATTTTCAAAAGAAATAAATAGTATAAAATTAAAATATTTTGGTATGGGGGGGAAATATGTTGCCACCGCGCCAAGGTCTTTAAGCCAGAGGAAACACTGTAGTTGTCAACGTTCCACTAGCAGTCCTATAACCAGTAACATGTGTTAAGGGATAAGTGTGCAGTGTGACAAATTCTCCCCGTGCTCCGTCCTTACAAATTTAAAACTCACCTCTTTGGATTATTGTTGTAAGCTAGAAAATCAAAACAGAAAAGCTGAAAATGCAGCAGCCATATAACTACAGCTTGTGGCGTTAAAATAAACGGGTGGAAATGGTAAGTGCTTTTAATTAATGATGCTTTTTTCAACAGGCAGCTAGATTACATGGCAAGGACTGGGAGATGACTTGTTAAGTCTGAAATCTGACTGATGATGGAATAGAGACCTTCAGTGGAGTGTGCTGACTGGGGATGGGCATCCTAATACTAATGCAGTAGTCTGCGTCTGTCTGTCTGTCCAGAGCATTGCTCCGTGGCAGTTGCATGGAATGATACTAGGAATGCACGAATAGTAGAATTTTTGAGGATTTGTTGATACAGATATATGCACATATTTTTCCCACCTATTTACATCTCCTTAGTCTCACAGTTTTGATTAACTGCCATATAAAGACACATTCCCCAAGGAAAATAAGACAATTATCTCATCTTAATATGAAAATAAATACATGTTGTGTATTTTCAGACAAATGTGTGAAGGGAGGGAGGCTCTGTATCCCTTTATAATATCAGAATAGACACAGTCCAGTGAGTTATCTCCTCGTGCTGCGCACTTAATACAGTCGTGAAAAAGTTTAGACACCCTTTTAAATATTCAGTTCTTTATTAAGAAATGTCCACATAATCTATGTATAACCTTGTTTTTGTTTTTATTTGCATTTTTTAATTTCTTTTTAGCCATTTTAAGTGGGAATTAATGTGGGGTGTCCTAAAAAGATGGGGGGTGTCCTAATTTATTCCTCATTATTTGTTTAGAATTATACTTTACATAAAATTTGAAAAAAGTCTTTAATTCATTTTTAATTGTTTAGTTGTGTTAGTGAATCTCCCAATATTTTTTAACATTGATATTAAATGTCCATATGTCCAAATATGTTGAAAAACACAGTCTTATACAGGGTGTCCTAATTTTTTCACATGACTGTATGTTGGTCAAAATCAGGTCTGCTGCTTGTCAGTGGCTGCTAGCACATAGCCGAGTGCTAAATTAGCATTAGCACCTGGACCACTGTTACCACAGCAACAGAAAACCAGTGTTTCCTGTGGCTTAAAGACTTTGGTGTGGTGGCAACCTATTTTTCCCGGGGAGGGGGTAGAAAACACATGAGTCTATTGTAACTGGAATAGGTTCATTTTATACTATTTCTTTTTTAAAAATTTTGCACAGTAACTTTGCATATAGAACTTACCGTATGAAGTACTGTACAGCCAAGGCTTGAATCTTAGAATACTGGGCCAGTTGGGGTCCCACCCACACGTCCTGTGTTTGGACTTTTATGCTGGTGTCATCCTTCTCTCCTTCCTCTGCTCTCACCTCTCCTGGATGCTCTGCCTGAACACTTTCCTCTCCTTGGCTCCTCTTGTCTGTGTCATCTTTCCCTCTCTGAGCCCTGTCTATGGTGGTATACAAACAGGTTAGAAAATATCAAGTGTCACGTTTTGTCCTGCAGGATTTTTTTTTTTTGTCATGGTTTACATAAATGACAAAAATAATTTTGTGCAAAAATTTTTTTCTATTTTTATTATCGTATTTTTTTTTCCATTGAGAGAGTGGGAAAGAGGAAAAAAAACATTCATAATATTAATTTACTCATGCATACTTAAATTATATGATCACAGGTTGGTATAATAGCCAGAAATTCTACTCATGTAAAAGCAGTGCTTTGAAATTAATAATTAAAAGTAGACAACCAAAAATTTCTAGTTGAGTTAAGGATACAAAGAGCACCATGATTTCAAGTGTTGAAGGTTTGAAGTTTTTCTCCAAAATTTATAACGATTTTCTTATAGTTTTCTACTTTTCTCTGTAAATTTATCTAAATTTGCAACAATTTTCCTCATTTGTAATGTTCTCTTGTAAAATTATGACTTTTTATATACAGTATTTGAGACTTCATTATAAACTTGTGGATTGTTTTAGAGCAAGTTTTTGTCTATTTTTTTTAATAAAATAACCTTTTTTAAAAAAAATAATTTTTTTTAAACAGATTGTGGTAAACTTTTCACTTTTTTTTAAAAATACAATTTACACATAATTTTGCAGAGCCAGAACAGAACAGTAATTTAGCTCTGATTTCAAAGAATTTTTAATTATATTTAATGAAATAAATTAACTTACATGACCAAAGATACAGTTATTTCTATTATAATATTTCTATATATTTGTAGTGTTTTAGAACTCTCCTCACCACCCAGACAGCAGGTGAAACCTCCCTTATTTTGAAATCCAAATGTTGGCAGGTTTAGTTTGTCTGACGGCTGTTTGTTGATGGATTAAAGTCATTGACTTCATGAATTTCGGTCATCTTAACTTGCCAGGTACATAATAATGAACATCCATCCATCCATCCATCCATCCATCCATCTTCTACCGCTTTTCCGGAGGTCCGGGTCGCAGAGGCAGCAGTTCAAGCAGAGAAGCCCAGACTTCCCTCTCCCCAGCCATCTGCTCCAGCTCTTCAGAGAGGATACCAAGGCGTTCCCAGACCAGCTGGGAGACATAGTCTCTCCACCGAGTCCTGGGTCTGCCCTGAGGTCTCCTCCCAGTGGGACATGCCTGAAACACCTCAAGTGGGAGGCGTCCAGGAGGCATCCTAATCAGATGCCCATACCACCTCAACTGACTCCTTTCAATGTGGAGGAGCAGCGGTTCTACTCTGAGCCTCTCCCGGATGACTGAGCTCCTCACCCTATCTCTGAGGGTGAGTCCAGCAATCCTACGGAGAAAGCTCATTTCAGCCGCTTGTATCCGCGATCTTGTTCTTTCGGTCATTACCCAAAGCTCGTGACCATAGGTGAGAGTAGGAACGTAGATTGACTGGTAAATCGACAGCTTTGCCGTAGAACTAAGCTCCCTCTTCACCACAACAGACCGGTACAACGTCCGCATCACTGCAGATGCTGCTCCAATCCGTCTGTCAATCTCTCACTCCATTCTCCCGTCACTCGTAAACAAGACCCCAAGATACTTAAACTCCTCCACTTGAGGCAGGAGCCTGTCCCCAACCCTCTCTGGGTTGGGGACAGGGTAATGATGAACATAAATTAGTTAATTCTAGTGCATGCCCGTAGAAAGCAAGTATTCTTGTCTGAAAACAGGTAGGCCAATTAGGATTTACAGGCCCTAATGTAGGCTGTGTTTGAAAGTAGAATACAAAGAGGTGTAGCCTATATATAGGCAATTACACATGTTGGACTTTGACAAATATAAAAGTGACTGAACTAGGGGTGGGCATTCGGTGAAATTTTCTTCACCGATCGTCGGGAAAATTAATGATTAATAATCGGTTAATCATTAACATTTTTAGGTAGGTAACAAGGCAGGTAGACTACATTAGAACATCAGGTATCAACACGGAGAGCCGCACAACTCAAATCCACCTCTCTCTCTCAAATCCCTCTCTCTCTGTTCGCTGTTCTCGTGTTGGCTCGGCTCGGGAATCTCGCAAGCTGATTGGCTGAGACGTTTTACCCAGCTTCTCTCCCTGCCGAGCGGCCACCCAACAAACGAAGACCGCATTCATTGCTCTATCGCTCGTGTTGCTTAGTCTAGCCGCGTGGAACTTTCTGTTGTTCTCTTGTGCCATTTTGTGCGAAATAGTCTTCCCGTCGAGCCACTACGCCGCCTCCTGCAGCTTCCCTCGACGATCCTGCGCCTCTAGCACCTGAGGAGCAGTAAAGCTCTCATTAACCTGTGCAGTAAATCATCTTTATCTTGAGTTATGTATCTTGTTATAAGAATAAAAGAGTTCTAAAAACATATTTACGTACACTTTATTTACATCTACGTATGTATGTACACTTACACACACACACACATATCATATGAGAGAGAGCGTGAGAGAATGAACGTACGTATTATTTATGGGTGACGCGATAAGTGAGGGATCACTGTACTCTTATGTATTGAGAATAATAATAAAAAAAAATAGTGTTTTTCTTCGAGGATGAATCTATTAACAAGACAAGTTTGCAGTAAAACGTGAACACATGCGCATTGCGCAAACGAGGGAGGCTTCAAGTTGCGAGCTAGACAATAACGGGAGACACATACAGGACACATAACGGAACATATATTTCTTTCTTTTACTTTTTTCTTTTGTATGCTGCATTGCAGTGATTGCAGTACACCTGGTCATTTTTTAAATTAAAATGGTCCCACGCAACATTTCGCCGCAACCTCTTCATGATTTGGCGATTGCCCTACGGAAGCTCGCATGTATCAACTGAGGCACGCCAGGGTACGGCGATGGTGTAATGTTGCCCCCTGGTGCCCAAATTTTGCCAGTGGCACAGTTAAATGCATTGCATTGTTTGAGGACGGCCGTGCACTAGGCCTAATAACCTACATTCGGATTGTTTAAAAAAAAAAAAAAAACGGTTTGTCGACGAAAATGAACTTCCTCGGTGAAATTCTTAATGATCAATTATCGGTTAATCGGTTAATTATGCCCATCCCTAGACTGAACACTAAAATGTATTTGTGTGAATATTAACTACAGAATTATTGAAAATGAATGGGACATGCAGTATTAGCGACTGTTTAAAAACCCTTGTTTATTTGTTTGTCAGACTTATTTGTGTGATCTTTTATGAGTTATATTCATAAGTGTATCTTGCACTTTGGGGAATGGGAGTTGTTCGGTCACCATTATTTGATTTGATTTGATTTTTGATTTGAGTTCAGTGTGACGAGCCAAAAAGCCCCGGGACATGTCTGTGGAATGGAGACTTGTAATGCAGGTAAACTGATTCAGCATAAAATCCAGTCATCTGTGTGCACTAAATATGTGATAGTTTATATTATTATTTTTTTTGTAATATTAGATTAGATTCAACTTTATTGTCATTACACATGTATGAATACAAGGTAACGAAACACAGTTTAGCATCCAATCAGAAGTGCAAAGGACAGCAGTGCAGTATATACGGTAATTAACAGTATGTGCAATTTAAGCAAATATATGCAGCAGTGCAGAAAGTTAAGAGTACTGTTATTTGCAAATAATGTACAATAAGTTAGATGGGCAGTTATGTACAGGTGAGGATGGTAAGAGATGATGGTAAGAGAGTCAGCGGGGAACTAAGTTCAATAACGTGACAGCTGTTGGAAAGAAACTGTTCCTAAACCTGCTGGTTCTAGTCCGAAGGCTTCTGAAATGCCTTCTGGAGGGGAGAAGCTGGAACAGTCCATGAGCAGGATGGTTGGAGTCCCTAAGAATGCTGCGTGCCCGGCGCAGACATCTTTTCCTGTAGACATCCTCTATAACTGGAAGTGGAGTCCCTGTGATGCGTTGGGCGGTTTTCACCACCCGCTGCAGCGCCTTACGGTCAGCGACAGAGCAGCTCCTATACCAGACTGTGACACAGTTGGTCAGGGTACTCTCTATCACGCAGCGGTAGAAGTTGCCCAGGATGTCAGTTGACAGATGGTTCTTCTTCAGTGTCCTCAAGAAGAAGAGGCGCTGATGGGCCTTCTTGATCAGGCTGGTGGTGTTAACTGACCAGGACAGGTCCTCCGAGATGTGGGTCCCCAGGAATTTGAAGCTGGGGACACGTTCAACAGCTATGCCATTGATATGGATGGGGTCATGTGTCTCTCCCCTCTCCTTCCTGTAGTCCACTATGAGCTCCTTGGTTTTGCTGGTGTTAAGGAGCAGGTTATTGTCAGCGCACCAAGTAGCCAAGTGCTCAACCTCTGCCCTGTAATCTGACTCATCGTTGTCTCTGATGAGTCCAATCACCGTGGTGTCATCTGCGAACTTTATGATGGAATTGGATCCATACATAGGCCTGAAGTCATGGGTGAAGAGGGAGTAGAGGAATGGGCTGAGCACACAGCCCTGTGGTACACCAGTGTTGAGTGTGATGACGGAAGAACGGTTGGGGCCTGACCTAACATGCTGGGGTCTGTTGGTCAGAAAATCCATGATCCAGTTGCAGGTGGAGGTACTGATTCCCAGGTCCCCAAGTTTAGTGAGCAACTTGGAGGGGATAACTGTGTTGAATGCTGAGCTGAAGTCAACAAACAGCATTCTTGCGTAGGTGTTCTTGTCATCCAGGTGTGAGAGTACATAGTGCAGCGCTGTAGAAACCGCATCCTCTGTACTCCTGTTGCTCCGGTAGGCAAACTGGTGAGGGTCCAGTGTAGGGGGCAGGCATTTTTTGAGCTGTGCCAAGACCAGTCACTCAAAGCACTTCATGACTATGGGCGTCAGTGCCACAGGGCGATAGTCATTTAGGCACGATGGTGTTGAATGTTTCGGCACTGGTACTATTGAAGTAGTCTTGAAGCACGCTGGTACCACGGCTTGGGCCAGGGACAGGTTGAAGATGTCTGTGAAGACCCCTGCCAGCTGCTCAGCGCATGCCCTATCTGATATCTGATATAGAGTTAAAAAAAATCGAAACTCAATCTGAGCTGCTGTTTATAATCTGAAGAAATAAGAGTTTTTGTGTAGTTTTTACTGAATATGTTGAAGGTAAATAGCTGCTGGCCTCTGAAACTTCTTCTTTTGGCTGCTCCCTTTAGGGGTCGCCACAGCAGATCATCTGCCTCCATCTCACCCTATCCCTTGCATCTTCCTCTGTAACACCAACCCTCTCCATGTCCTCCTTCACTACATCCATGAATCTTCTCTGTGGTCTTCCTCTTTTCCTCCTGCCTGGCAGCTCCATCTTCAAAATCCTTTGTCCAACATATCCACTGTCCCTGCTCTGCACATGTCCAAATCACCTCAGCCTTGCCTCTCTTACTTTGTCTCCAAACCAGTCGACGTGAGCTGTCCTCCTGATATACTCATTTCTAATCCTGTCCCTCCTAGTCACTTCCAATGAAAATCTTAGCATCTGCAACTATGCCAGCTCCATTTCCTGTCTTTTTGTCACTGCCACGTCTCCAAACCATACATCATTGCAGGTCTCACTACTGTCTTGTAAATCTTCCCTTTCACTCTTGCTGCTACGCTTTAGTCACAAATCCCCTCGACACTCGTTTCCACCCACTCCACCCTGCCTGCACTCTCTTCTTCACCTCTCTTCTGCATTTTCTATTGTTTTGGATGGTTAACCCCAGGTATTTAAACTCATCTACTTTCACTACCTCTACTCCTTTCATCTTCACCCTTACACCTGCCTCCCTCTTATTCACACTTATATAGTCCGACTTGCTTTTACTGATTTTTCATTCCTCTTCTCTCCAGAGCATATCTCCACCTCTCAAGGTTCTCTTCCACCTCCTTCCTACTGTCACTACAGATCACAATGTTGTCTGCAAACATCATGGTCCAACGAGACTCCCGCCTGACCTCATCTGTCAGCCTGTCCATCACCATGGCAAACAAGAAGGGGGTCAGATCCGATCCCTGATATAGCCCCACCCCCACCTTGAACCCATCTGTCACTCCTACAGCACATCTCACCACCGTCTCACTGTCCTCATACATGTCCTGCACCACTCTCACATACTTCTCTGCCATTCCTGACTTTCTCATACAGTAACACACTTCCTCTCTTGGCACCCTATCATATGCTTTCTTTAGAGCCACAAAGATACAGTGCATCTCCTTCTGACCTTCTCTATACTTCTCCATCAGCACTCTTAGAGCAAACATTGCATTTGTATTACTCTTTCTTGGCATGAAACCCTACTGCTGCTCACTGATTGTCACCTCTCCTCTTAACCTGGCTTCAACAACTCTTTCCCATATCTTCGTGTGGCTAATCAACTTTATGCCTCTGTAGTTACTACAGCTCTGAGCAGCACCCTTGCTCTTGAAAATTGGTACCATAACACTTCTCCACTCCTCAGGCATCCTTTCACTCTCCAAGACTGTGTTAAACAATCTGGTTAAAAAGTCCACTGCTATCTTTCCTAAACATCTCCATACCTCCAGAGGTATGTCATCTGGGCCAACTGCCTTTCCATTCTTCATCTTCTTCAAAGCTGCCCTCACTTCTACCCTACTAATCTTCGAGACTTCCTTGTTCACCATCTTTCCTTCATCTGTCCTCCTCTCTCTCTCATTTTCTTTATTCATCAGCTCTTCAAAGTAGGGCTGCAACTCAGTTATTTTGGTAGTTGACTAATCGTGATTATTTTTCTTATGTCCATCATCTCTGCTTTCTGTTGGGGCACTTAGTGTGTATTTTACCTCACCCGCTGTTTAAACCTGCACACCTGTGAAAATCACCTTGTTGTCAGTCCCTGCTGTAATATAACATTTTATAAGCAGTTTCCAGAGCTAAATACAAAAAAAACAAGAAAGCTGTATTAATTATCACTAGTTTAAGGTTATATATCAATCTATCACAGACAGCATAATGCCTAATGTCAATTAAACAATTGATTAAATATCTTACAACTGAATTACTGAACTGCTCCAACCAACAAACTAACATTAGGTGGAAGTTTTCTGTAAGTGCATTTTTTTTAAACAATATCATTCCGAAAGGTAAACCTTCATATTCAGTATTCACTTCACTTAAGAGTGATATTTCAAGCCGTTTGATTTAATTTTGATTATAGTTGTAAATTTTTATTTATTAAATTACAAATCTGGATATTCTAATTAACCCAGATGCACTAATATTCAGAATGAGGGCTAATATTAATGAAGATGAAAGAGATGGCGACTCCTGTAATTCACTCATTTACTGCATTCAACACGTTAGCCATGACTTAAACAGCTCAGTCCTCAGCAACCACAGAGCTTACTGTCAAACAGGTAAGCTAACAGAAACAGCACGCACTAACAGTGTTGTCATTTTTCTAAAGCTTGAAACAGTTGGCCATTGAAAATAAGCGGTGCTAACTTTCTTTACTTGCTAAAACTTACCAAGCAGAAGCAGCCGTTAATGTCGTGTCTCCCGGGTGCCATCATTTCAGATGCTCATGCATCACTGTAGTGCTGCCATGATAGGAAAGGTCTGCCTTGCAAAGTCTGCGTTTTACTTATGATACAGTATTTTTTGAGAATCTGTTTGTATACTATTTAAAAAAAATAAAGATATCTTATAGATGTCATGCTATATCATGCTATTTTTGCTGCTAGGTGTGTGCCTATCATTGGTTGGGGTGGATCAAGTGTGTGGAAACACCCACCCCACTCCATCAACCAATGGAGTTGAATTTTTATGGTTTTAACCATAAAAGGGGCGGCAGTGGCTCAGGAGGTAGAGCAGGTCGTCCAATAACCACATGGTTGGTGGTTCGAATCCCGCTCTCCCCG
The DNA here is from genome assembly GCA_020510985.1 of Pholidichthys leucotaenia. Lineage (NCBI taxonomy): Eukaryota > Metazoa > Chordata > Actinopteri > Cichliformes > Pholidichthyidae > Pholidichthys > Pholidichthys leucotaenia. The sequence goes on from CM035837.1 coordinate 97,718,521, forward strand.
GATATCCTGCCGTTGTGTCCCTGGGCAAGACACTTCACCCCTAATTGCTCCTGGTGGGTCTGGAAGCGCCATGTTAGGTAGCATGCCGCCATCAGTGTGTGAATGGGTGGATAGCAGGATCTGTAAAGCGCTTTGGTCATCAAGAGATGAAAATAAAAGCGCTATATAAGTGAATGCCATTTACCATTTTAACCGTCCAATGAGCTTCTCACACATGGTCTAGTGTCTATTTAATGGCAGCCATTTTGTTCAGCTGTATGTGACTCTGAAGAAGAGACAGTGTCGAAATGTCAGTCTGTGCTCCAGACTCTCTTTCCTTAATGAGTTTGATGTCCTTGAGCTGAGAGGCACCTGCTACAGCTTCAGATGATTGGGGAGGAAGTGCAGAAGCTCCTTTTTCCTCTGCATTTTCCTTTTTTTTTTTCTCTGTAAAATGTTCCCATACTACAGAAAGTTTGGGTCTGCCTTTTTTTTTTTTTTTTTTAGCCCACTTCAATGTGTTTATCCTTCCGCTTCATCATGCTCAGCGCCGTAGGGCCATGCTGTGCTATTTTTTCTTTTTCGTTGGAAATTGTTCATGCATGCCGGACAACAGAGGCGCTACTTCCCGCAGCAGTTCCGGTCGTGCATTGCAGTTACAATTGAACATTTCCGCACCATGCATATAAACTTTGTAATTAAACGATTTGTCGACGATAAAAATCTTTATCGACAAATTTTCATTGTCGACGTTATCAACAACATCGACTAATTGTTTCATCCCTACTTTAAAGTACTCCTTCCACCGTCTCAACACACTCTTGTCATTTGTTAGACATTTCCATTTCTGTCCTTAATCATTAACCTGCTGCACATCTTTTCCAGCTCAATCTCTGTCTAGTCAGTCGATACAAGTCCTTTTCTCCTTCTTTAGTGTTAAGCCTCTCATACAACTCACTATATGCCTTTTCCTTTGCTTTTGCCACCTCTTTCTTTGCCATGCACCTCTGAAACTGTCCTTTATAAATTAAAAAGGAAAAAAAACACCTGTATTCCATGATATGAAGAATATCGTTATTGTGAAAATCCACAGAAATATCATGACATCATTTTGGCACACACACCCCATAATATTTTACCTTAAAAGTATTTGAATATACCAAGGAATACTGAATACTCATGAAATACTGATTGACAGAACTACTCTTCATCCACTCTTGTGGAGTTGATCAAAATAATGCCATGCTTTATTTAACTGACTTGATTTGGTTAAATTATACTTAAGTTGCAGCATTTGGGTATTTGCTATTGTAACGGATGCCAACTAGTACTGTTCGGCGTAGAACGTTAGTAAAACCTCCCTCCCAAAGCCTCATACAGTATCGGTAGCGCTGAGCTATCGGTCGGACCTTTAGCTCAGCGCGATCGTGCTGTGTCTCCCATGCTCGAACTGTGTAGTTGACTGAGAGGTCGCGGGTTCGTGTCCCGTGTGGGGCGAACTGCGCAGGATGATCTCTGTCACACTGGTGCCGTGAACCCGGCATGGGAGTGAGGTTTAAGGGGGAGAGTGTAACGGATGCCAACTAGTACTGTTCGGCGTAGAACGTTAGTAAAACCTCCCTCCCAAAGCCTCATACAGTATCGGTAACGCTGAGCTATCGGTCGGACCTTTAGCTCAGCGCGATCGTGCTGTGTCTCCCATGCTCGAACTGTGTAGTTGACTGAGAGGTCGCGGGTTCGTGTCCCGTGTGGGGCGAACTGCGCAGGATGATCTCTGTCACACTATGAATAGTGCTTTCATGTCTCTAACAAATAATACCCTCCCACACACACACACACAAAGACCTACACTGAACATTTGACTAATTGATTATTTATGCACATCCCTAACTTTAATTTACTCTATTGAACACTGACTCAGAAACACTTTGTCTGCTGCACTCTTTTGCTCATTACACCTGATCAAAATGTCTTGCATTCTTTCTGATCAGCTGGCTTTGAAGTCTACTCAACACTACAATCAGAAAGGAGGTACCTCTTTGTGGGAATAAATGGGCCAAAATACTCACAAAATGAATTTGACCAATTAAAGTAACTGACAGAATCCTCAGAGCCACTGTGTCCAACTTCATAGTTGGAAGGGTGGCTTGTCGGTTACAGTAATTACAGCTAAGATGTGTTCAGCTGGTTTGAAATTGGTCAGACGGATGGGTAATCTCGTTTGCAAACACTACCTGCTTGTTTGTCGTGGCAGCGTTAATATCTGTAAAGGAAGTGTGCAGTGCAAGTTTCAGTTGTGCCCTCATAGATTTATCGACTTTTTGCAGTGTACTGTGTGTGTTCACTCTGTAGCAAGATAGTAGCTAATGGAGAAGTTTCCCACATGTTTTAATTTCATTCCACAGAGGAAAGCCAGACGAGGTCAGGTTTAATTAAGTTCATAGTCCTAAGCCTGCTTAGTAAGGTTGAACAGTGAATTCTTTGCTCAGTGGTTTACAGCATCGTCTCAGTCAAGTTCATATTCTGGTCTCTGGCAGGAGGATAAATCACAAGATGCATTTCAACAATCTTGTGTTGGTTGAATGAATCTGTAGGCTGGGGTTTAGTTTCATTTTATTTGTTGTGATTTCAGACAATGTTATTGTGGGCTGCTCCAGAAATAGCTTAATGTAGATGTTGGAGACTGTGTGTGTGGTGTGTGTGAGGCTCATGATCTGAAGGGGCCAGTGCCAAGTCTTGCAGATGTGGTGTTAGTTTGAAAGAAACTGTGGTGGATCTGTTGGACCCAATGAGTCTAACACCTTTTTCCCTTTATACCTCTAGTTTGTGCCTCATTATCCCCTGCATACTCAGCAGAAGAGCACGTCAAAGCTGCTCTCTGTTGTCGTCATTTGTAAGTTGTTTTTTTTTTTTGTCTAACTTGATGGATTAGCTTTAGATGTATTACTTGGAGACTCCATCTGTGATTCAGAAAACCCCTAACAGAAGCCAAGGATTCTCTCTGTGGAGCTGGAGGAAATGTTGATCTGTGTGGACCAGGAAACCCACACGTGATGACTCGCTCTTGCCCCATCCTTCCTACCCCATCGCTTTTGCTTGCTCTCACACGTAGCCTGCGTTTTGATTATTGTTTGATTTTGTATCTTCCCTCCTTTTTCTTTCCCTTCCCCTGTGCCATACTCTTCTGTGCTCTTCACTTAGCAAACAACACGTCTGTAGAGATTTCAGAAGAATGCATCTTGTTACTCAGATGAGTCATACTTCCTCTGGCCTGCATGCCTCTCCCTCAGGGTGGATGAATGAGAGGGCGGAGAGGTTAGATGGAGGAGGGGCTCAGTATCTGAGTTTGCGTGGTCTGTGCCAATTGCCCAATATAATTGACTAAGTATCAGTTTATTGGTCGTGGGGCAAGCGACGCCTGAATCAGCAGCACCTCAAAAATACGGTCATCCTGAGGAGGCGGTGTGAGTGACAGCTTTGACCGGGTTAACACATCTTCAGAAAAAGAAGTCTTTGAAAATCTTTAGCCTAGCTCTTACCCCATAAGTCGCCACTCTGTCAAAGTGCTGTGGCCCAGGGACGAGATCCCAGGGCTTCGTCTCTGAAACTGCACCTGCAGTCTGAGAAATCTGTCTCTGGTTCACTGAGGGGAATTTATATGGTGGAATGAAAAGACTGTAGATGAGTTTGCATGCAGTTGCTAAGCTTAAATGTTCCTCATGAGGCCTGACTGCATTGTATTTTTGTTAGATTAAATCACTGATATTTTGTAAGTACCCAAAGCTGTTTTAATGTAACAAATGCATGCATTAAATCTGACTTAATAATATACTTGACCAAAACATGCACAGAGTTGTAAATAACCCTGATTATCTTTTTAGAACTGATGAAGTAGTATTATTACTCTATACCATTAGGCTTCTCCTCGCTCAGCTTTTGGTCTGTCTCTCCCATACCTGCTCTTCTTGGTCCCCTGCCAAAACCTATGACTCACTGGAGGCTGTGTGACCTACTTTTTTGTCTTCTAGGACTGCCAGAAGATCTTTTTTTTTAAATCTTTTTTTTGGGGGGAGACAATGCACAGGGTAGATGTAAGTCAATTAAAATGCACTTAATGCTCTCACTTTTTTTTGTATTTAAGTACCTAAAGGCTGTGTCAGCATGGTGGCCACCTCAGAGAATTTCTTTTTATTATCACAAGCCAAGAAGATGCGTGGTAAACAGTTGAGCTTTGATATCTCATTAAAAGCAAACTGAGTTTAAAGCCACACTAGCTCTCATCAAGCCTATTTAAAAATATAACCCATTTAAGAGCTTTCATAATTCTCCCGTATCTCCGTGCTTTCACGTTTCTCATTCACAGTTTATCCAGGATGTCAGAGATTATGGTTTCTACATGTAGACAAAGCATTTATATTGAATCGGTGAACAAAGCCTAGTGAGTTTATTTTACTAAGAATAGCAATCGGCCGCAACATCAAGGTTAAGTTCAGACAGTTGTACATATTTTATGGATTAGTATAGGACATTATTTTTTGGGGGTGGGGTGGGGGGATTGGGCACAGAAACGGTCTCTCAAATGCCTGGTTTATAGTTTACTTACCTCTGAAAAGAAAACAAGGAGGAGATCAAAAGCCATGGGATCACTGAGATGGTATGAGCTGGGTTTTGATTGGAAAAAGATGCCGCTTTGCACCAGATGGAATTTCCACTTTAATCGCTAATTGCTGTTTTTTTGTCGTGTTGTCTCTCATTGATGCAGAAACAAGCTGTGCAGTTGAATGTGCTGTCTTGGCTGCTCTTTTTCTTTCTACAAGGCTTGGCTTCTTTGATATGTCAGTTTTGTGTTAGTCTGCCGCCTTCGTCTTGACACGATTGGCCCCGCTTGTGCTGACCTCCTGGAAACCCCCCAGCATGCCCGCCCCAGGGTGTGTGTTCAGTCATTTATTCGGCTTCCTCTAAAAAGACTGCTATGCCTTCACTTCCCTTCTTGTTTCCCTCCACTTATTAAGATGCAGAAGGCAGAGCAGTGTTTGGTTTGAAAGGCTTATTGCTGGGGAGTTACTGGTGTGTACAGTGGGGGGTTAGGGAGGGTCTGCAGGCATGGGGACTTTAATGACTTAATGTGCACTGTATGGCCTGGCCACACTCCAGCTGCAGGCAGCTCACACTGCTCTGATTTGTGTCTTTTTGTCAAAGTCCACTCAGAAAGTCAAAGTGATGCTCTGACAAAAGTGGCTTTAATTGGAAAGGAACAAATTATCAAGTCTTTAGTTAAAGCTGATTGCTGCTTGGGTTTACTCCTAATAATCCCTAGTTTGTCATTTTTTGAAATTATAGCCTCTTTATCTTGTCTGTTCAGCAATGAATTTTGCCCCCCCCCCCCCAGTGGTGAACCACTTTGTCCATCACTTTGAATGTTAGTTCTGCTTTTTTTGTCGTACGAAACATTTTGATTTCAGTGAAATCTTCCTGCTGCTGTTTAACATCTTCAGTATTTGTGTAATATATTGTTGGATCCCAACACATTACAAATGATCATGTTCTAAGGAGGAGAGTCCATACAAAATTGACTGTGATACTGTGATAAAACACTGCGGTTGACTGTAATCCATGATTTTAAGGTATTTTTTGGAGGTCATTTTTATGTGTACACATTATTATTGGACCTATGATGCCATTATTTTATATATATATATATATATATATATATATATATATATTAATATGTACATATGTATACTAGCTGCTCTTGTTTTTTCTTGCCTTCTGATTGTTGCTCTGAGTGTTGCTATCCCTGTGCTGTTGCAATCCTGGAATTTCCCCATTGTGGGACTAATAAAGGCTTATCTTATCTTATTAATCCGAGACAGATTATTTTAATTGTTCCAGGGTTAACAACAACAAAAGAACTGCACAAGTGACTCCCCCCCCCCAAAAAAAAAGAAAAGAAAAATCATAATTAGCAACTAAAGCAGGGAGGGTGAAGTCTGCTGCCTCTGACTTCCTTGTTTCAAAACAGAAAATCTTTGCAGCTTAAGTATACAGTGCTGTGGAAAAAGTATTTGCCCCCTTCCTGATTTCTAATATTTTTGCTGATGTGCAGAGTGATTTGTGTTTATTGTGTGTTTTTGTTTATTAAACAGAGATGAGCAAGAGCAGCTTGTGATGGAGTTAGAACTAATAAATGCTAAATAAAAGAGCAACTTTTCATACGATCGCTGCAACAAAGAAAAGAGAGAAGATGACGAAGAAAAGGGTACGTCTGACCGCTTGACAATCTACGTAATTAATGGGGTTTAGGACGAGTCATAAAATGTTCTTCAATATTCTTTTGAATTCAGACTGCTGTTTAACCAACTTGCTTTGGAAGCCGCACTGTGGTGAACGAGCAGAGCAGGGGCTAGAACCAGAAAATGTGTAGGAGACAAAGCAGACCATTCACAGGTCCTGCAGCCTGCGTCGCCGATGCGCACCTCTCTGTTTCTAGAGAGGTGCACGTCTGGCGACATGGAGGTGTTGCTTCGCTACTGAGTTGATGCCGTCGCAACTGTGTTGACTTGACATGGAAGCATAAATCCAACTTTAGTTTTATGCCAGATGCAACAGGATGCACGCCTTCCAAAAAGTTTGTCTCGTGAGTCCAAAGTAGGGGTGTTCCATATCATATCGTTCACGATAATACTGGTATAAATTTTGATACTGGTGTAAAAATGAATATTGCAATATTTGGGGCCTGCTGTGTGATGACGTCACACGGTTACATTGCTGACAGAAGTTATGCGTTACCATTAGGGCTGCACAAATAATCGAATTTTGATCATGATTTTGGCTGCCATGATTAACTTACTGTGATCGTTGGTGATATTAACATTTAAAACGCGGGCTCTGCTGCATATCAAATCAAGCATTTTCTCAGCCAACAGCTAGCCGACCACCAGGAGGCGAGCACACGTTAAGGCAGCATTAAGCTGCAGAACTGACAAGTGAGCCTTTTAAAGCTGGATTCATGCTGCGCCTCCGCTCTCCACGTACGTGCAACCGGAAACCTCGTGTGATGAAATTTACGTCATCGTCTCTACTCCGCTAGTGTACACAGGGCTATGCTGCAGACAACCGCGTGCAGCCCAAATTTTGTGACCGCGCGGCCTGCCCACAATCTGAATGCGTTGACAGAGCATGCACAAGACTGAACGTCCCATTCACAAGATGGTGCTACCAAGACGGCATACAAACACAAAGTAGCCGAGGAGGACAATGAGGATGTGGAAGATGAGAATAAACATACATGAATTCTTTTGCAGCAGCAGCAGCTTGAGTGGAGAAGAGCACTGGAAAAGGGTAGTTCCTCCTTTTGCTTGAAACACCACCATTGTTGTTGCTACAAAGAAAATATGTGTCACTCTTGTGTTTTATAGCTGGTGAACAAACTGGCGTGTTAGCGAATTTGCACTCCCTATAGGGCTGGGGCCAAACTATAAATAACAGTTGTGCGCATGCATCAACTGCTTGGCCTGGTAGACGAAAAAAGTGAGCATGCACAACGCCGCATGCGCACCAGTCTTATCCAAAGCACACGCGGCCCAGAGGGGAAATGCAGCATGAATAAGGCTTAAAGCCTAAGGGCTGTTCAGAGTCCCTCTGAGGGCATAATGTTTGCATTCTGTAGACTGCGTTTGCATACACGACAGTATTCAGAGATGTTTTTGAGCCACTGCAGCTACTGTTCAGGGGTTGCGTTTCGTGCATGCGCAGTGAAAATAAATTTAAATGTTTTAACAGCTGCAATTGAAACACTGAAGAAGAGCTTAGTAGTGGAGTTTTTTTTTTTTTTTTTTTGTAATCTGTGGATTAAATGTCTTATATGCTGTATGTATTGACCATAAAGTGCCTGAAACAATTTTCCTCAGCCCTAAACGCACCTGTAGCAGCTGCTGTCACAAGCTATGGACAAATACAAAGCAATGTGAAACAGGTGGGAATATAATTTACTGTTTTGGTACTCTGGGTGAAAAATTGACAGCTGAGCCACTTCACAATAGAAGGCGGCACAACGTTTACTTCAAGGGCCTGCCATCCCCGAGTTTTCTGGCGCATGTGCAGTTCACTGTGACCACTGCGTCCTTGTACGTGTGGTCACTTTTTGGGGCTTGCATGCGCTTGGTCAGCGCACGAGTGCTTCCACTGCGCTCGCTTGCGTACCAGCATGTTTTTGCAACTATGAATTGGGCTTTAAGTTTTCAATAGCGGTCTAATGTGATGATGAAACACAAACCAGATGTTGAGAGCAGAAGGTGACAGTACGGTAACACGTGGAAATGAGGAGCTAGTGTCTCGAAAGGATCATCATCCGTTTTCTGGACGTGTTTTGGATTCAGGGCAAGTGATGCTACTAAAAAAAAATTGTATGCAGAGTGCCACAGAGCTGTGTCTGCGCCGCAGGGCAACACAACTAACTTATAGCGCCGATCGAGGAGCAAGCCAAAGCGCTAAAAATAGCTTTCACTACTGCGCATGCGTGTGTTTACTTGGCTGAAGTAGGACAAACTTTCTGGGCCACTGCATCGCGTGAATGGAGCAAGGCAGGTGTGCCTGAGGGGAATTAACTTCACAATGGCTATGCAAATGGTGTCAAGTGAGACTGAAGGGACTATGAAGAAGACAGGTGCGACTAGACACTGCTGCTATGGTCTTTGCAACAGTGATAGCAGATACAGCGACCTAGTCTATGTTGTTATGATAAAACATACATGGCAGTACTCACCTTTTCACAAGAGTAGGCTTGTTTCCCGACACTGGCAACCCACGACATTCCAACCATCGCTTCAGTTGGACCACAGAATGTTGAGAAATGTCACTGTAAACAAAGGCAGCCCCTGGGACTTCGCTTTATAACAGTTTTACAAGTGGGAATGCAGTATCACTTGCCATTGCTCCACCCGTAGGACAGGGTTTTGTTTGTCCGACCTTGTGTAGTGCTGTGTACCACGTGACTACCAGCGCGAAAACTGATGACGTAGTCCTCGATCGGCGCTATTCAACCACCTGAAAAAAAACCCCCACCACAAACACAAGTACGGTAAATGCATGAAGGCTAAAGCGAATGTCACTTCACTAAATCAGTCGGTGTCTGGCGCCGACCCAGGCAACCATAGTATCAACCCTGCACAGAGCTTTACCGTATCCATCCGCCTCCCAAAGACATACTAAAGTAACTGATGCAATAGCATTTTATTTGGCCAAAGACATGTGTCCACTAAATACTGTATGAGCAATGAAGGCTTCAGAAATGTGGTCAAAACACTGGACAAGAAACGCGTGATCCCAACATGATTCTCCAACGTTGCATTACCTGTGCTGTATGAAAAATACAGATGGAACAACTGTTGAGTACTTTGCAGCTACGACTGACCTATGGTCAAGCAGAATAACGGAGCCATACCTGTCCCTGACAATTCATGACATTGATGGAGATTTTTTTCCTGTCCTGTCAGGCAGCTAGGTGAGCAGAACAGAAATCTCCTTCCCTTATTGTGCCAAACCGATTCTTTCTCTCTCTCATGCATGCACGCGCGCGCGCGCGCACGCGCACACACACACACACACACACACACACACACTATATTATTTATAAACTCCTCTTGTAATAACTTTTAATACTTTAAGTTGCTCTACCCATGAAGGACCCGACGGGGAGAATGGGGAAAGGAGGGGTGGGGAGGAAGAAAGGGAGAGGAACAGACAACTGAGACAAAGAGAAGACAGACTGTTTCTTCTACTGACAAGGTCTCATCACGAGTCTGGTATCTGCGCCTGTTAAAGGGGAGACGTGTGTGCGCATGCGTGTGTATGAGAACGTGCGCAAAATAAGTGTGTGCCTGTGAGAGGTTTACCAGGGAACATGTGAAGAGGGTGGCAGATCACAGCAACCCCCCCCCCCCCAAAAAAAAAACAAAAAAAAAAAAACAAAAAACCAAACAAAAAACCAAGCAAGCAAGGCAAATGTCAAAGACAAATGTTCCGAGGGCAGCAAGCCCCAGGACAGCCAGGCACAGCTGAGGGAGGCTGGGCCACCAAGCGGCCGGTACAGCACACTCCCGCCCCCATTACTATCAGACTATCATTACTTGATGCAGGTAAACTGATTCAGCATAAAACTCCAACTACGTAAGTGCACTTACGATACGGTTTAAATTGTTTTCATGTAACATTTGATACAGAACAAAATGATATTTGAAACTCGACCTGAGCTACTGATTATAAACTGGAGAAATAAGCTTTTTTTTGTTTTACTAAATATATTGACATAATTAATGCTAGTCTGTGAAACTGTTCTTTCTAAATGTAAAAGAAAAAAAAAAACAAATTTGTAATAATGCACACAATATCGTTATCGTGAGAATTTGCAAAAATATCATGATATTATTTTAAAGTCATATTGCCCATCACAGTCCAAAGAATATTTTGCCAAAAGTCTTGGGGATCATCAAGATGTTTTTTGGCAACTGTGAACCGAGCCTTGGTGTTATTTTTGGTCAGCAGTGGTTTTCACCTTGAAAGTCTCCTGTGAGTGCCATTTTTTCCCAGTCTCTCTCTCATTGTTGAATAATAAGCCAGTGTCCAAACTGAAGCAAGTAAGCCTGCGGTTCTTTAGATGGGTTTTTGTTTCTCATCTGTTCATTTTCTTTAGATTGTAGCATCATGTGTTGCTTTTTGAGATCGTTTAGCCTACTTCACTTTGTCAGACGGGTTCTATTTAAGTGATTTCTTAATTCAGCAGGTCTGGCAGTAATCAGGCCTGAGTGTGGCTCATGAAATTGAACTCAGCTTTCAAAAAATTGTGGTTAATCACAGTTAATCCTTGATGTTACAAAGGGGGAAATTACTTTTTCGCATTGGGCCAGGTGGGTTTGGATAGCATTTTTTTTATCCATTGATAAATGAAATCATCATTTAAAAACTGCATTTTGTATTTACTCGGGTTATCTTTGTCTAATATTAAAATTTGTTTGTTGATCTAAAACATTTAAGTGTGATAAATATGCAAAAATATAAGAAATCGGGGAGGAGGCAAATACTTTTTCACAGCAGAGGGGAGAGGCAGAGATCCCGAAATCCTGGAAAAAAAAAAAAATCAAAGTTAAAATTGTTTTTCACTTGTACAATTTGATTTAGGAGTCATTTTTTTAAGATTGTGATGACTTTCCAGTCATGTGACATGACAGTGAGAGCAGAGCAGTCAGCTAAAGAGAAAGCAACAGCCCATAGCAAGTGTGGCGTAAAAGCTAATTTACCAACTGCCGTGGATCTTTTGTTGTGTATTAAAATTCTAAATGCCAAAGTCACAATACCATGATCTTGTGACCTTGTCTCAATAATAGCTGTGGGCTTCGTTGCAACACTGAACGTTATCTCAGTCAGCATATGTACCCCAGACCCCCCTACAGGGGTTCAGTTTTGGCCCTTTTCCACTAGTACCTGTTTGGCCCCACTCACTTCGACTTGGCTTTACTCGACTCAGCTCACTTTTGTTTCCATTACAGCTGAGTACCCTCTGGGGTGGGTGGGATTTTTTTTACAGCAAGGTGGCGCCACACTCCCGTGACATAAAACACGTGACACAAGCAAAACATTACATGGCGGCTGTACAAGGCGACTCCTCGGTCTCTGGCATTTTGTCAGAGTAAAGGCCAAAAAGGATGGCCAGCGAAGGGGACAGGCAGCGAGACAAAACACCCTGGAAAAGTACTGGAGCATTTAGGAAGCCATAGAGCCGAAGACGTGAGGATACGAACCAGATCACATATGAAAGTAAGCTAATGACTGCTAATGCTAGTTTGCTTTAAGTCCGCCGTACTACAGTGCAGTGTCTGCAAGTTATCGCTTTTAGGTACTAAAATATGTATGCTGTGTGTGTGTGTGTGTTTCAGACGGCTCTCTTGTGGGAAAATTGCCGCTTCAAACTGTGGGGCTGGCGTTCAACACAGCCTCTTACTGATGCAACTCCAGCTTCACAAATGATCAGTGGTTATTGAACTTAAGAATGTCGGTAGAAATGTTTAGCTTCCTGTGCAACAAATTGCTCTGATCTGTGTGAAAATCATGGACAGACTGTTGAGACATCATGGCATGTACCTGTTCCAGCAGCACTGAGTCTGTGGTGGTGTCATGGCAAAAAGTGATCAGCTGCCAAAACTTGACCACCAGGTGCCATATTGTATTTATGGGGTTATATTAGCCATAAAATATATATTTCAACAGGTAAACAGTACTGAGTTAGGAATAATAAGATATACAGTGGGGCAAAAAGGTATTTAGTCAGCCACCAATTGTGCAAGTTCTCCCACTTAAAAGATGAGAGAGGTCTCCAGTTTTCATCATAGGTATACCTCAACTATGAGAGACAAAATGAGGAAAAAAAAAATCCTGAAAATCACGTTGTCTGATTTTTAAAGAATTTATTTGTAAATTATGGAGGAAAATAAGTATTTGGTCAATAACAAAAGTTCATCTCAATACTTTATATACCCTTTGTTGGCAATGACAGAGGTCAAACGTTTTCTGTAAGTCTTCACAAGGTTTTCACACACTGTTGCTGGTATTTTGGCCCATTCCTCCATGCAGATCTCCTCGAGCAGTGATGTTTTGGGTCTGTCACTGGGCAATACAGACTTTCAACTCCCTCCAAAGATTTTCTATGGGGTTGAGATCTGCAGACTGGCTAGGCCACTCCAGGACCTTGAAATGCTTCTTACGAAGCCACTCCTTTGTTGCCCGGGCGGTGTGTTTGGGATCATTGTCATGCTGAAAGACCCGGCCACGTTTCATCTTCAGTGCCCTTGCTGATGGAAGGAGGTTTTCACTCGAAATCTCACGATACATGGCCCCATTCATTCTTTCCTTTACACGGATCAGTCGTCCTGGTCCCTCTGCAGAAAAACAGCCCCAAAGCATGATGTTTCCACCCCCATGCTTCACAGTAGGTATGGTGTTCTTTGGATGCAACTCAGCATTCTTTCTCCTCCAAACACGACAAGTTGAGTTTTTACCAAAAAGTTCTATTTTGGTTTCATCTGACCATATGACATTCTCCCAGTCCTCTTCTGGATCATCCAAATGCTCTCTAGCAAACTTCAAATGGGCCTGGACATGTACTGGCTTAAGCAGGGGGACACGTCTGGCACTGCAGGATTTGAGTCCCTGGCAGCGTAGTGTGTTACTGATGGTAGCCTTTGTTAGTTTGGTCCCAGCTCTCTGTAGGTCACTCACTAGGTCCCCCCGTGTGGTTCTGGGATTTTTGCTCACCGTTCTTGTGATCATTTTGACCCCACGGGATGAGATCTCAGATCTCAGACTGTGATTTTCTGGATTTTTTTTTCTCATTTTGTCTCTCATAGTTGAGGTATACCTATGATGAAAATTGGAGACCTTTCTCATCTTTTAAGTGGGAGAACTTGCACAATTGGTGGCTGACTAAATACTTTTTTGCCCCACTGTATTTAACAATTACTATGTATTTTAAGCCAAACAAACTTGATCTAGGATTAAAAGCAATTAAAATAATGCAGTCACAAGGTTACATGGAAAATACTTGATTTACTGGATAGATACAGGTAGATTTTGTATAAATATATATTATCTGCATCAACAATGTACTATATATTTATTCATGTAGTATTGCACTGGGAATTTTGACAATAAACCTTTGTACTTTTTGCAGATCTGTCTCCACTTTTGTTTTTTTGTGTGAAGGTTACCAGCAAGTGACATAAATTAAATACTAAAAGATTGGAAAAGCTGTCTAAGAACAATCCAGCAGTTTGAGAAATCACTTTTGGTTTTGTGTAAGTCTGTCAACAGAATAATGAACCATAAAGCAGTTTGTGTTAAAATGTTAAATCCCATTAAACCCTAGCCCAGGGGTGTCCAATCATGTGCCATGGAGGGCCAAGACCATGCAGGTTCTCTCTTCTACCCAGTCCCTTCAGCAGGTGTTTTCACTGATCAGCAGTCAGTGGAAGAAATTCAGTGGAATCTGCTGTTGAAGACACTGGTTGGAGGTAAAGCCTGCAGGGTCTTGGCCCTCCATGGCACATGATTAGACACCCCAGCCCTAACCCATTATTAGAAGATACAGATGCTAATATGGCCCAGAATTCCTCCATATTCTGGTACTATCACTAAAGTGTGCAGTGTCTTCTGCACTGGCACATCCAGCATTACAGTCTTCAGTAAATAAAATAATTGTTTTTGGTTACCTTTTCTTAAAAATAAGCCATTATTTTCAAAGTCACTGATAAATGGTTTGTACTGTTGACTCTTTTCCCACCGGTGCCTTAACAGACAAAATAGAAAATCATGATGCAAACACATGTCACTAAATTGTTTATTACAATCAGCAGCAAATTCCAGATTATTTAGAATGTGCAAAATTCAAACTGTAAAAAAAAATTAGAATGGGTCACACACGCCGGCCACGCTGCCTCACTGAGAAGCAACTGGATGTGCCGCTCACACTGGTCCCAGTTCAGCAGATCTTCAGCCTCCATCTCTGTAAATAGTGACGCAAGGTCCGGTTTGGGGTGGATCGTTTTCCTCTTGCCTAGACAAAAGACAGAAATGGGTGGTGGTTAATTAAAGCAAGTTTAAAACGTATTTGGGAAATACATTTGTTGCTAAAAGCTAGTGGTGGAATGTGACAATAAAGTACTTTGTTGTATTTAACCACAATTTTCATGTAACTGCGCTTCAGTAAAGTAGATTTTACAAGGGTTGGGTTATGTTTAAAATCATTTGTTTTTACTCTGGCCTCAGCAATCAAAATGAGTTAATACCTTCAGCTGAATGGAATCTAGGACTTTTAACTGGGTGTGCATCCCCGAGTATGGAGTCGCTCAGTCAAAATATGTAATTTTTTTTTTTCAATAAAAGTTTAGCCACCGCTCTGTCACCACTGTGTCACCCTGGCTTCAAGTGTGGGCGGTGTTTTGTACTTGTATTGCTAAAATATAAAAGGAAGCACTACAGTGGTTCTCAAATATTTGTAATGTGTCCTGTTATTATAATACTGCATGCGTTTATTGACGATAGACTATAAACTACACACATAAACTAAATTATAATGTTGACTGAACAACTCCCATTCCCCAAATTGCAACATACACTCTTAGAAATATAACTCACAAAGTATCACACAAGTGATCTGACAAAAAATAAATAAACAAGCAGTTTATTTTACAGTGGGTGTGTCATTCATTTTCAATTATTCTGTAATTAATATTCACACAATCAAATAAATCTCAGTTCAGTCCCTTTCATATTAAGTGGAAATTGTGCTACTTCAGTTTTGGCACTGGCACTTTTATCTATACTTTAACTTAAAAAGCAAAAGGATTTGAGTACTTTGTCTACCACTACGAGGTGTTAAACTTTAATATGGCTTATCAGTCAGAATACTGTACATTGCTGTATCATGCTGCATTGCCGGTGTCAAAGCAGATGCTGGTCGGACTCTAGAACGCAAATACACACAACTTGAGTACATGCACAGCACGAAAAGGTTGTCATAGCCAGGAGCGGCACTGGGGTTAAGCTCCTAGTGCTCATAAAATGCTCCTTACGCCGTGTGTCTCGAAAAGCCTCTGACAACTAAGTCCAACTCCTAGCCTGCCCGTGTGGTTTAGTCTCTAAGCCCGGCGGAACTGCTTCTACTAATAGGAGAAGGGGCGAGGGCGGATCTCTGGCGCCTTAAAACCAGATGCTTCGGGTAGATGGTGGCTCGTCAACCTGGGAAGGTAGCCCATCTAGGGGAAGGTAAACCCTGATTTCAAACCTCCGCTGCCTTGCGGCACACCCAGTCACGGGAAAGGCTTCGGGAGTCAACCCTGAGGAAAAATCCGGAGTCGGAGCCCCCAAGGCAGTTCTCTGTTGTGCTCAACATCGTTCTGGCAGCTCCTGCGACGGCGCTGGTGCCAAACTATAGCAGCCCTGCTGTTCCTTTGGATTCATCAGTGATGTGGAGAGGGGGGACATGCTGCATGGGTAACATCTTGTCCTCCATGTTTTCCTGCCCAGGCTTGAATCCTACCAACGCCCAATGCTGGAAGGTAGAACACCGGTGCGCATCGGCCTGTTCAGCCACAGGCGGTGCTGTTCTAGCAGAGTAGACGTTTAGGATTCTCTTCCATGGTCATCATAGATCGACGGAGGCCGACGACAGCACGAAAGTGCAGCATGTAAAAACCCCCCACCTTTTTCACCAGGATTACAACTAGCTTATTTCATCAGAATACAAGGAGAGCACGGAGCATGGAGTTAGCATTGACAGCTAACTAGCTAGCTCATTATCTGCATTCAAGCGACGTTGTTGTGGTCTGTTCAAAGTGAACTTTCCACTGCTGGGATAAATAACATAAAAGATGCATAATATCACATCATATCACATCACTCACCATCCTCTATATCCGAATATCATGTTTTTTTAGCTGCTGAAGTTTGGTGCTCCCATGGCTGTAAATTCATTTCAGGTGGCTCCGTCTACTCCCCTCTGGATTCTCTCATCAGCCGAAAGGCACAGAAAACTCTGCTGGACCGCGGTTTTGATTTCTGTGGGTCTGATTTTTGTGAAGTCATTCTATCGTTGTTTATACTGACGCTTGCTTGCCGGCTCATGGACGAATCTTTGCAAATGGCGTCTTGAGATTCTGAATTCAGCCTTCAAACGTCGCTCTCATGACATTATGCCCTGACCAATCAGTGGCCTGCAGTCTGTTGATGTCACATTTTCAGCCTGACTCAGCACGGTTAGAACCCCAGTGGAATAGGTACGAAAAAAGTACCTGTTACCAGGTACTAGGTACTAATGGAAAAGCCTGCAAAGCGCGCCGAGTCGAAGTGAGTAGGGCTGAGTGGGTATTAGTGGAAAAGGGGCTTACAGTGGGGCAAAAAAGTATTTAGTCAGCCACCAATTGTGCAAGTTCTCCCACTTAAAATATGAGAGAGGTCTCCAATTTTCATCATAGGTATACCTCAACTATGAGAGACAAAATGAGAAAAAAAAAATCCAGAAAATCACATTGTCTGATTTTTAAAGAATTTATTTGCAAATTATGGTGGAAAATAAGTATTTGGTCACCTACAAACAAGCAAGATTTCTGGCTCTCACAGACCTGTAACTGATTTAAGAGGCTCCTCTGTCCTCCACTCGTTACCTGTATTAATGGCACCTGTTTGAACTCGTTATCAGTATAAAAAACACCTGTCCACAACCTCAAACAGTCAGACTCCAAACTCCACTATGGCCAAAACCAAAGAGCTGTCAAAGGATACCAGAAACAAAACTGTAGACCTGCACCAGGCTGGGAAGACTGAATCTGCAATAGGTAAGCAGCTTGGTGTGAAGAAATCAACTGTGGGAGCAATTATTAGAAAATGGAAGACATACAAGACCACTGATAATCTCCCTTGATCTGGGGCTCCACGCACGATCTCACCCCGTGGGGTCAAAATTATCACGAGAACGGTGAGCAAAAATCCCAGAACCACACGGGGGGACCTAGTGAGTGACCTGCAGAGAGCTGGGACCAAAGTAACAAAGGCTACCATCAGTAACACACTACGCCGCCAGGGACTCAAATCCTGCAGTGCCAGACGTGTCCCCCTGCTTAAGCCAGTACATGTCCAGGCCCGTCTGGAGTTTGCTAGAGAGCATTTGGATGATCCAGAAGAGGATTGGGAGAATGTCATATGGTCAGATGAAACCAAAATAGAACTTTTTGGTAAAAACTCAACTTGTCGTGCTTGGAGGAGAAAGAATGCTGAGTTGCATCCAAAGAACACCATACCTACTGTGAAGCATGGGGGTGGAAACATCATGCTTTGGGGCTGTTTTTCTGCAGAGGGACCAGGACGACTGATCCGTGTAAAGGAAAGAATGAATGGAGCCATGTATCGTGAGATTTCGAGTGAAAACCTCCTTCCATCAGCAAGGGCATTGAAGATGAAACGTGGCCGGGTCTTTCAGCATGACAGTGATCCCAAACACACCGCCCGGGCAACGAAGAGTGGCTTCGTAAGAAGCATTTCAAGGTCCTGGAGTGGCCTAGCCAGTCTCCAGATCTCAACCCCATAGAAAATCTTTGGAGGGAGTTGAAAGTCCGTGTTGCCCAGTGACAGACCCAAAACATCACTGCTCTAGAGGAGATCTGCATGGAGGAATGGGTCAAAATACCAGCAACAGTGTGTGGAAAACCTTGTGAAGACTTACAGAAAACGTTTGACCTCTGTCATTGCCAACAAAGGGTATATAACAAAGTATTGAGATGAACTTTTGTTATTGACCAAATACTTACTGTATTTTCCACCATAATTTGCAAATAAATTCTTTAAAAATCAGACGTGACTTTCTGGATTTTTTATTTTTCTCATTTTGTCTCTCATAGTTGAGGTATACCTATGATGAAAATTGGAGACCTCTCTCATCTTTTAAGTGGGAGAACTTGCGCAATTGGTGGCTGACTAAATACTTTTTTACCCCACTGTAAGTCACCTTTTTCACCCCTTCTGAGTTTGCAGGTGTGGTCCTGGAGAAATTCACTGTTATTTGCAGAAGATGAAGCCTGTTTAAAGTTTGAGAAGGGTTGCTGAGGTGTGAATTTATGCTAAGGGAACTCATGACTGCGGCTCACCAGTTGTAGTTTTAAAGCGGCTTAATTGTAGTTTGAAAGCAGCTTTACGCAAACAGGTCTGTTTGTCATTACAATGGCACTACTTCAGTATATTCATTCCTTGCATAGACCAATTTTCACATTACACATGCAGCATATGTCACACTGTATAGCCCTGTGTGTACATCATAATATAGACTCATTTGTTGCTTGTTTTAAATAATACAAAAGATAAGCTTAAAAAATAGTAAATTGCAACTGCAAAATTGCAATAAATTATTTTCTCAACTCATTCAGCCTTGTTGATATTTGCACCTATTCATTCCTACTGGAAGCATTGTTAACACTCTTTCTTTGCAGGTTAATGCCCATCCACCTTTGCACAATGTGGCTATGAATTGTTTGATATACTTTCTGCCCTACATGTTTACAACTTCCCTTTTCAGCTGCAGACACCATCTCTGAGTAGTAGCAAGTGTCTTCCTGTCATTTTAGTTTCAACATTTACAGTGCATCTGGAAAGTATTCACAGCGCTTCACTTTTTCCACATTTTGTTAAGCTTCAGCCTTATTCCAAAATGGAATAAATTCTTTTTCTCCCTCAAAATTCTACACACAATACTCCATAATGAAAACATGAAAAAAGTATTTGAGATTTTTGCAAATTTATTAAAATTTAGAAAACTAAGAAATCACATGGTATTCACAGCCTTTGCTCAATACTTTGTTGATGCACCTTTGGCAGCAATTACAGCCTCAAGTCTTGTTGAATATGATGTCACAAGCTTGACACACCTATCTTTGGGCAGTTTCGCCCATTCCTCTTTGCAGCATCTCTCAAGCTCCATCATGTTGGATCATGTGTCGGTGCACAGCCATTTTCAGATCTCTCCAGAGATGTTCAGTTGGATCCAAGTCTGGGCTTTGGCTGGGCCACTCGAGGACATTCACAGAGTTGTCCTGAAGCCACTACTTTGATATCTTGGCTGTGTGTTTAGGGTCGTTGTCCTGCTGAAAGATGAACCGTCACCCCAGTCTGAGGTCAAGAGTGCTCTGGAGCACGTTTTCATCCAGGATGTCTCTGTACATTGCTGCATTCATCTTTCAGTCTATCCTGACTAGTATCCTAGTTCTTGCCGCTGAAAAACATCCCCAGAGCATGATGCCACCACCACCACCATGTGTCACTGTAGGGACGGTATTAGCCTGGTGATGAGCAGTGTCTGGTTTCCTCCAAACATGACACCTGGCATTCATGCCAAAGAGTTCAATCTTTGTCTCGTCAGACCAGAGAATTTTGTTTCTCATGGCCTGAGAGTCCTTCAGGTGCCTTTTGGCAAACTCCAGGTGGGCTGCCATGTGTTTTTTACTAAGGAGTGGCTTCAACTGGCCAGTCTACCATACAAGCCTGATTGGTGGATTGCTGCAGAGATGGTTGTCCGACATCCCGATTCACCTGAAGAGCTTCTGGTCCTTCTGTCTCCAGGTGAGTGTCAGGCTCATTTTCAAACTAGTTTACTCTCCAATGTAGATACTTTACTCGGATGATGGCAGAATCTCAAAGCTAGCGCTATCCCTTGGACATGAACGCGCGAATGAGCGATTTCATGTGTGCTTGCCTCTTTCCATTGACTTTGTGTACATTTGGGCCGCCCGTTCGCGTTTGGTGTGAAGGCACCTTAAGGCCCTTCTCCCCTGATCTCTCAGTTTAGACGGCCGGCCAGCTCTAGGAAGAGTCCTGGTGGTTCCAAATTTCTTCCATTTACGGATGATGGAGGCCACTGTGCTCTTTGGGACCTTCAAAGCAGCAGAAATTTTTCTGTAGTGTTCCCCAGATTTGTGCCTCGAGAGAATCCTGTCTTGGAAGGCTACAGACAATTTCTTTGACTTCATGCTTGGTTTGTTCTCTGACATGCATGGTCAACTGTGGGGCCTTATCTAGACAGGTGTGTGCCTTTCCAAATCATGTCCAATCAACTGAATTTACCACAGGTGGACTCCAATTTAGCTGTAGAAACATCTCAAGGATGATCAGTGGAAACAGGATGCACCTGAGCTCAATTTTGAGCTTCATGGCAAAGGCTGTGAATACTTTTGTACATGTGATTTCTTAGTTTTTTTATTTTTAATAAATTTGCAAAAAAAAAAAAAAAAACACTTTTTTTTAAGTTGTCATTATGGGGTATTGTGTATAGAATTTTGAGGAAAAAAATTGAATTTAATCCATTTTAGAATAAGGCTGTAACATAACAAAATGTGGAAAAAGTGAAGCACTCTGAATACTTTCTGGATGCACTGTAACTACTGTTGAACAAAGATGTGATAAACTAATGATTAACTTATTACTATTTCTTGAGTGTGCTTGTGTAGGTTTTGACTATTTACTGCCATTCTCAATAGTCAATGATGTTCTCATATATACCAGAGCTTCCTCACACAATGCAGGCCTACAAGAGAGCACTTCATGTAAACTACCTAGGCACCACACATGCTTTTCAATCACAGAAAGCGCATGCACATTCAGTGACAGTGCTTTTCATGACATGCAAGTCATTACAGTAAGAAAAACTTACTACAGACTATTAACATGAATGCATAAAGTATATGTTTTAGAGGCCACATAGTGCTGCAGAATAAATGCATGACACCTTCAGCTGACTCATTATTTTCAGCAAGCAAAATGGATATTAATTTATTATAAGACTAAGGCTAAATAGAATAAATTATGCATTATTATGGACAAGTTTGTCAGTATGAAACCAAACCATCAAGGAAGCCAATTGGATGCTATATGAAGTGTACTTTGCTTTGTTTTTTCCCAAAGTAATGTCCACATTTCTTACCTCTTGACTGAATTATTTTCTTGATAATCCACAATCTATTTCAGGCCTTTGAGACCTATTTGGAGAGACCAATGTATATTGTGATAGTTGTAACCTATTATTAGGTTTCCATTCATATCACTTATCATAGTGTGAAAAAGATTTTGCCCCCTTCCTGATTTCTCTTTTTTTTTTTTTGTCCGTTTGTCACACTTAAATGTTTCAGATCATCAAACAAATTTAAATATTAGATAAAGATAACACAAGTAAACACAAAATGCAGTTTTTAAATGAAGGCGTTTATTATTGAGGGGAAAAAAAATCCAAACCTACATGGTCCTGTGTGAAAAAGTGATTGCCCCTAAACCTAATAACTGGTTGGGCCACCCTTAGCAGCAACTGCAATCAAGCGTTTGCGATAACTGGCAATGAGTCTTTTATAGTGCTGTGGAGGAATTTTGACCCACTCATCTTTGCAGAATTGTTGTAATTCAGCCACACTGGAGGGTTTCGAACATGAGCCACCTTTTTAAGCTCATGCCACAGCATCTCAATCGGATTTAGGTCAGGACTTTGACTAGGCCACTCCAAAGTCTACATTTTGTTTTTCTTAAGCCATTCAGAGGTGGACTTGCTGGTGTGTTTTTCCGTCATTGTCCTGCTGCAGAACCCAAGTGCGCTTCAGCTTGAGGTCACAAACAGATGGCCGGACATTCTCCTTCAGGATTTTTTGGTAGACAGCAGAATTCATGGTTCAGTTTACCGCAGCAAGTCTTTCAGTTCTTGAAGCAGCAAAACAGCCCCAGACCATCACACTGCCACCACCGTATTTTACTGTTGGTATGATGTTCCTTTTCTGAAATGCTGTTACTTTTACACCGGATGTAATGGGACACACACCTTCCAAAAAGTTCAACTTTTGTCTCGTCAGTCCACAGAGTATCTTCCCAAAAGTCTTGGGGATCATCAAATGTTTTCTGGCAAAACTGAGACAAGCCTTTGTTTTTTTTGCTCAGCAATGGTTTTCGTCTTGGAACCCTGCCATGCAGGCCATTTTTGTTCATTCTCTTTCTTATGATGGAGTTATGAACACTGACCTTAACTGAGGCAAGTGAGGCCTGCAGTTCTTTGGATGTTGTGGGGTCTTTTGTGGCTTCTTGGATGAGTCATTGTTGTGCTCTTGGGGTAATTTTGGTCGGCCAGCCGCTCCTGGGAAGGTTCACCATTGTTTCATGTTTTCACCATTTGTAGATAATGGCTTTCACTGTGGTTCACTGGAGTCCCAAAGCTTTAGAAATGACTTTATAACCTTTCCCAGACTGATAGATTGCAATTACTTTTTTTCTCATTTGTTCATTTCTGTGGATTGTAGCGTGATGTCTAGCTTTTGAGGATCTTTTGGTCTACTTGACTTTGTCAGGCAGGTCCTATTTAAATGATTTCTTGACTGAGAACAGGTGTGGCTCGAGAAATTGAACTGAGCTTTCCAAAGATGTGATGAACCAGAGTTAATTTATGTTTTAACCGCGGGGCGGGGGGTCACTTTTTCACACAGGGCCATGTAGGTTTGGATTTTTTTCACCCTTAATAATAAACACCTTCATTGGAAAAACTGCATTTTGTGACAACCATACAAAAAATAAGAAATGAGGAAGGGGGCAAACACTTCTTCACACCACTGTATACTGGCTCAGATGTCGCCCGGGTTAACATGGTGTTCCTGGCACCGGAAGGCGAATTACAGAGCTGCGTTGAGGAATCTGATCAGACTTAAATGAAACAGTCATTGTTGCCCCCGACATACTGTTATGATGATGATGATGATGATATTTATTATGAGCTTCTAACTGTGATAGCACACTTCGCCAAAATTAAGAGTACTGTGTAACCTTGTGTCTTAGGGTGCTTTCACACCTAAATTTGTTTACTTTGGTCCCAATCAGTTGACAAGTTTTTTACTTTGTATCATTTTCTCCTTGATTCAGTTCCCTTTCACACAGGCAAAAATTCAAGCGGACCAAACTGCGTCATGTTAATACCATTCTGGTGTCCTGCCCATGGGACTTTTACATTGGCTGGAATGGTAAGGGGTTTAAATCTCTGTTAGTATATTACCAATTTTCTCCAGTGTTTTAGAAAAAAAAAACTGTTGCTACACAATTATTGGAGTATACGGAATCTAATAATTACTTGCAGTGGATGTAAAAAAATTTACATACCCCTGTTCAAATGCCAGGTTTTTGTGATGTAAAAAAACAAGACCAAGATAAATCATTTCAAAACTTTTTCCACCATTATATGTGACCGATAACCTGTACAACCCAATTGAAAAACAAACTTTTAAGGGGAGAAAAAAAACAACCAAAAACTTGCAATAACCTGTTTGCATAAATATGCACACCCTTAAACTAATACTTTGTTGAAGCACCTTTGGCTTTTATTACAGCACTCTCCTGTGCACAGCCCTTTTCAAATCACTCTACAGTTGTTCGATCGGATTCAGGTTTGGACTGTGGTTGGGCCATTCCAAAACCTTAATCTTCTTCTGGTGAAGCCATTCTTTTGTTGATTTGGAGTGTGCTTTGGGTCATTGTCGTGCTGAAAGACGAAGTTCCTTTTCATCTTCAGCTTTCTAGCAGAAGCTTGCAGTGTTTGTGCCAACACTGACTGGTATTTGGAAGTGTTCATAATTCCCTCCACCTTGACTAAGGCCCCAGTTCCAGCTGAAGAAAAGCAGCCCCAAAGCATGATGGTGCCATCACCATGCTTCCCTGTAGGTATGGTGTTCTTTTGGTGATGAGCAGTGTTGTGTTTGTGCCAAATACACCTTTTGGAGTTATGGCCAAAAAGTTCAGCCTTGGTTTCATGGGATCAAAAAACATTTTTCCACATTCATTTGGAAGATTTCAAATTAGTCTTTGCAAAATGTAGCTGGGTTTGGATGTTTTTCTTCATAAGACAGTCCCTCCAGGATTTCATAGGATGTTTTTATGATTGTTGCGGCTTAAAAAGCCTGAATTCGCGGGAGCTTTTTTAAAAAGTTGTGATGTTTTTAGTGTTTTTTGCACCAAGCGTTGTGGGAAAAATTACAAATTTTAAAACAGATGTTTTTTCCAGTTTACTGCAGTGATACTCTATATAACAATTCAAGAAAAGCACAGGATTGTCAAAAATTTCCTATTACAGTGATTTGTAAATTAAGCAGAAACTTCTGCTATACAGAAAAACTCTTTTGTGCAACAGCAAATACAGACTTTAACACAATATCCATTGTGTTGCAGGTCCCAAGGCTGTGACCATGTAAACGGTTATATTTGAATGTTGTCTCTGACCCTGGAAACTGGAAAATAGCAGAAACAAGAATGAGGCAGAGACGTGACTTTTTCCTTCAGCTCTCTGAATACAATGTTTATTAAACATTTTTCTCCCAAATGACCTGTTATTTATTTGCATTATTATGCTATATAACAAATGTCCATTTGACATGAATATAGAAACTGTATTCTCAATACATTTACATGAATTACTGTATCAATCCACTTCACACTTACAATGAACTCAGGAGTCACCAGTTTTAACTGCACACTATTTCACTTTAAACTATGACCAAAAATATTTCTTTTTAGAAAATCTTTTCTTGTCAAAACCCTGCTGGTTAGTTTCTAATAGGCACTAGAGAAAAAAATAAACATGAATTGAACAACTAAGGAAGCTGCTACTATAGGGGGTGTGTGTATGTGCGTGCGTGCGTTGAAATGCACCAGGAAATATGTAAAGTCACTTAACCAAAGTAAAGTACATCTTCCATTAAGACAACTTGAAACCATTCTGTACCCAAAAGTGTAAACTTAATACTGAAGCCAACTGGACCTACTAAACCATGCAAACCAAAGGTGAGTCCTAAGCTAATTGTTTAGCCACAGTTAGCTTGTTAGCATTGCTACCATTACCACAGCACCAAATGTAGAGTACTCTTTCAGTTTACACAACGGTTTCTAACATTACAACATAATCTATTTGCTCAAAACCCCACACGTTTTGTCAGTCTGTAAAATAATGTGACTGGAAGTACTTTTGCACTTTCCAAACCGGCCTATTTATATTGTTAGCATCTTGTTATACTGGTACAGAAGGCAGTCTATGGTTGTTAGGTGGGGCAATGTTACCTCATCTAAATTTTGTGTGACCAATGGTGTTAAACAAGGTGGTATACTGTCACCCTTGTTGTTTAATGTCTATGTTGATTTCTCAGTGTACTGTTGAACAATACTAATGTTGGTGGCTCCATCGATGGTGCATTGTTAAATCACATTTTCTACG
This sequence comes from Pholidichthys leucotaenia, assembly GCA_020510985.1. Lineage (NCBI taxonomy): Eukaryota > Metazoa > Chordata > Actinopteri > Cichliformes > Pholidichthyidae > Pholidichthys > Pholidichthys leucotaenia. The sequence continues at coordinate 97,744,307 of CM035837.1, forward strand.
CTGATGATCTTTGTTAAGTTTGTCTACTGCAGTTATGCAACATCTCCTCTCGGTATGTGAGAAATTTGGTGAAAAAATGACATCTTGTTCAACTGTACTAAATCTATGTGTATGGCATTCAAACCGAAGGGTGTCAAAACTTCGGATCCTGTTATGCCACTTTGTGGTAACAGTTTGAACTTTGATGAAAAAGCCAAATACCTAGGTGTGTGGATTGAATGTGATTAGACCAATGTTGATTGTAATAGGCAACTCAGGAAATTCTATGCTCAAACAAATTTACTGTTGTGGAATTTCCATAGGTGTTCTCCTGATGTTAAATGTATGTTGTTCAAGACTTTCTGTACTTCAATGTATTGCTCGCCTCTTTGGTTTAATAGCAATGTTGCTGTTAGGAACAAAATCCACATGCATATAATAATTCCCTAAGAAGGAGGTTAGCTATACCTCGTAGGTCGAGTGCAAGCAAGTTGTTTGTGTCCTTGAATATTCCGTCTTTTGGCGAGTTGTTACGAAAGAATGTTTATAGTTTTATGAGAAGGTTGCTGGCATGTAACAACTATTTTATTTCCGTAATTGTTAATTCGTCACTCACACTTCACTCCAGCATTTGGAATTGGTGGCGTTCTATTTTATATTGAGTTCATTATTGTATTTTATTGTTGTTATATGAGCGCTGTGTGATTGCTGAATCTTATACATTTTTTTTTTTTTTTTATTTTACACATGTTTTGTATATACTATGAACCCTGAGTTCGAAATAAACGTTTGAATTTGAATTTGAGGCAGAGACATGACTTGTGTTTTCCTTCAGTCCTCTGACTACAATGAAGGTAAAACGGCAATTCTGCCAAAGCACTGCTGCTGCTAAGTCACTGCCTTATACTGCCCCCTACTGTTCTGGAAACAGATTGCCGGTTTAACTGTGTTAATGGGTCTCCTTACACTGCAAGTTGATATGGACTTGCGAATAAAACATAAGAAAATTAATTAATTTAATAAAAACTAAATTATTATACTGTGGCGGTTTGGGAATAACCCCCACAACACACAGGGACAGACAGCTCGCTACTCCTGGGTTTTTTCCGCTGCATGCTGTGATCTAATCTGCCATTTATGCATTTCACTGCTGTGAGGTTAATGTGCCATCCATGCATTGTGTTCATGCATCCTGTCTGTGCCTCTCATATGCAAATGCTCATATCGACCCATGTCAATGCTTTGATGTATTGTTGTAGCTGAGTATATAAGCTGTCTGAATTTCATGTTCAACCTCTCAATCTCACTCTGCAACTGCTGCTGCAGGACACAGACATTGTGTCCCTCTTCTCTGAGAGCCGTGGGCTCGCTCCCGGCGCGCGAGGAGCTCGTGACGGCAGTATGATTAATAAAACCTGCTTAAAACCTCAGCATCGCTGCCTTATTTTATCATCCGCCGCACTGGTGACCCAACGCTGAAACGAACACGCTGCCAGCGAACGCAACACCCGGCGGTGATTCTCCGACGACAAGCGAACGCGGCAGCCTGACTGATCTGCCCTCCCTTCTGCTTCAGGGAGACCTCAACGCGGAGTTTCCAGGCGAAACTCCCCGGAGAACACCCACGACCGGGAAAGCTGAGCAACGTTTCATGGTGAGATCTGCACGCCTAGATCGGCACATCCACGCTGGACCGGCCGCGCTCACAGCTCCTCCACACGAGAGCGCATGCACCTCGTCCCCTCTCCACGACGGCGATCCCCATGACCGACGGAGCACACGTGGACCTGAACGCACCATGACCGAGCAAGTGACAGAGCGTCTACTTCCCTTCACCGCTCCAACACACTGAACAGGGATGATTAAGCTCCCTGACCCTGGTTCTCCTCTCCAGCTGGCCCACCCATCACGGAACCCCGGTGCACGCACCGGGGAGTTACGGGGACGGCGCACCACGCACGGGACAAATACGGCTTTTCTGACTGCCTTCCTTCTGCTGCTCACTGGCCCTTCAGGCTTGCTCGTTCACCTGAGGCACGCAGTTTGCTCACTGGATTTTATGGTCTTAGCCACGGCACACAAGGGAAATTAAGCGGTTTGCGGTTCCCGAGAGCTTTAAGGTTGTGCCCGCACCTAAAGCCAACACGCCAGTCCCTCTGCCCTCATCACAGCCGCCACGCAGCCTCGTCTTTTCTTCATGGCCACTATTAATCCTTGCAGGACTTAATCGCGGGAGGAGCCAGTGACTAATTTTTCTTCTTGTGGACCTCTGCACGTTCAACGGGACAGCCCTTCGACATCGCGGACCCACAAGCAATTTTTGCGCGGCCCGGACGTTTTCATCGTCTCCGGCTGGCTTTTACTACCCCCCCCCTCCACCCCCTCCTGCACAGAGCTTTTCCCTGCTCGCTGCCCAAGCTGCACTATCGAGGTCTCGGCCACCTGCCGAGCCCTCTGGGGGGGAGCTGTGGCGGTTTGGGAATAACCCCCACAACACACAGGGACAGACAGCTCGCTACTCCTGGGTTTTTTCCGCTGCATGCTGTGATCTAATCTGCCATTTATGCATTTCACTGCTGTGAGGTTAATGTGCCATCCATGCATTGTGTTCATGCATCCTGTCTGTGCCTCTCATATGCAAATGCTCATATCGACCCATGTCAATGCTTTGATGTATTGTTGTAGCTGAGTATATAAGCTGTCTGAATTTCATGTTCAACCTCTCAATCTCACTCTGCAACTGCTGCTGCAGGACACAGACATTGTGTCCCTCTTCTCTGAGAGCCGTGAGCTCGCTCCCGGCGTGCACGCACGGCGCCGGGAGAGGAGCTCGTGACAGCAGTGTGATTAATAAAACCTGCTTAAAACCTCAGCATCGCTGCCTTATTTTATCATCCGCCGCAATACCCCACTTGTGACCACACATTAGTGGGTGTCATACACTCTCCAACAAAGAAAAGATGGCTCCTGGCATTGCAAATAAGACTCACTTATGTACAAAATAACGTTCAACTCTTCAGTACACCTGGGTAGTGGTACCATAAGACACATATGTATGTGTATATGAGTATAAGGCAACCACTGGTATGGTATATTGAGGTAGGGTGGTTGATCTGGGATGTGGTGCGGCTGTATTTCCCATACCGACATATGTGGTACTCTTGAGGTTAACCCTGTCTTTGGGCTGGTAAGAAGGTTCACCTAAAGGCTCAAGTTGGCATCTGAGCAGGCTTTTTCTCGTGCGTGGATTTCCAGACTGCATTAATGTGATCTGCTGGCTGGGCTGACTGTGTAGCTGGTTGGCTTGACTGTGGTACATGTGTGTGATGACCTGATGAGTTATAGTTGTTCTGTGAGGCTGCTGTACTAGGCATCTTCCCTGGCTGATTACCAGGCAGCTGTGATGGCATAGGCCCGTACTATTCTTGTGACCCCACATCACCCAACTCTTCCCCCTCATCTGCTAGCACAGGGCTAAATGCTATGTTTTCAGGCCCGTCAAGTAATGTCTCTTTCGGGAGGGAGTGTGCCAGGTCTCTCTCTGTCCCTTGCATGAGTCTTGGTGGTTCATTGATGAGTTCTGTCCTTACGGGTATCCGGAGCCAGTACCTGGGGTTATCTTCTTCATCCGATTCTGATAAGTCACTGTTTATAGCCAGTTCATTCTGATGTCTGTGGTTTACCTGTTTCTTTCTCCTTTGACCCACTTTAGGTGGTGAGGATTGCTCAGATAAGTTTCTTTCTTTTGCAGTTACAGATGGTGAAGGTAGGTCAACAGGTAAGTCATTTACTAGGTGTAACAGGTTGCGGTGCATGGTATGAGTCCTACTGTGTGCTCTTTCTGGACACACAGTATACAGGGCCATTGTTCATTTGCTCTTTGACTATGTACACAGTGTCTTCCCAATAAGATCTCAGTTTTCCCGGGCCTCCTCTCTCACCCACATTGCAGACCAGTACACGGTCACCTGGCAACAGAGTCACTCCTTTCACATGCCGATCATAGTATTGTTTCCCTCTAGCACTTGACTGACTGCTGTTTTCAGAAGCAATTTTATAGGCTTCTTTCATTCTTGCTGCCCACTTTTCTGCATATCCCCTTGGGGACGTGACTTCTTCCTCCATTCCCAGTCCAAATAGGAGATCTACAGGCAGGCAAACGTGGATGGCAACCATACAGTAAGCAGAAGGGTGAGTACCCTGTGGCATCGTGCCTCATACAATTGTAGACATGGACCATCTGTGGCAAGTGCTCTTTCCATTTGTGTTTTTCCTTGTCTTTCAGTGTTTGAAGTAGTTGTAGAAGGGTCATATTGAACCTCTCTGATGGGTTACACTGAGGATGGTAAGGTGTAGTTCTCAAGTGCCCAACTCCTGAGAGCTGCTGCAAGGTCTTGAATAAATTATTTTCAAATTCGTGACCCTGGTCATGATGGAGTTGTTTTGGGTACCCAAAGCGTGGAATGAAGTAATTGAACAGCTTTTCTGCTGCGGTCTTTCCTGACTTATTCCGGGTAGGATAGGCTTGGGCAAACCGAGTAAAGTGGTCAACAACAACCAAGATGTACTCGAACCCTCCAGCACTTGGCTCTAGGTGCAAATAATCAATAGACAGTAGTTCAGGTGGTGCTGTGGTGGTAATGAACCCCATAGGAGGCCTGACATGAGACACAGGCTTCTTTTGCTTAATGCATGGACACTTCCTTGTCACATACATTTCAATTTCTTTCTTCATGTAGGGCCAGTAAAATCTGTCTCTGGCAAGGTTAATGACTCTACATGTCCCATGTCATCATGGAGATGTTTCAGTGCAGTGGCTCTGTACTTTTCGGGTAAGACCAGTTGCCTTCTCTGTAGTGTCTTTCAGTATAGCAGTCCATTCTCAAGCTGAAGCCTCTCCCATTCATGGAGGAGCCTCTTTACTGGGCCACTGGCACCCTTTCTGAGTTGAGTTGTCAGGTTGGTGTGTTTTTCCTTTAGTCTGATGACTTCATTGATTACTCTGTCCTCTCTCTGTGCCTTCATGAGATCTTCATGACTGATGGCTGACTGGGGGCTAAGTGTGTGCAACTGAGCTTCCCTGGGACAAGTTCAACACTGCAGCATAAGCTACATCTTTTTCCTTGGCTGCATGACTACCATCCCACGTTGCTTGGACTGTCTCCTCTGACAGTTCTTCTGTGCAGGCCGTAACATATTCAGCCATGTCTAATGGCAGTCTGGAGAGGGTGTCTGTATCGATGTTGACTTTCCCTGGCCTGTACTGGATCTTGAAATGGAAGTTGGACAGCTCCTCAACCCCTGTGTGGCCTATAGCATTTAGTTTGGCGGTGCTTATGACATATGTCAGAGGATTGTTGTCCGTGTACACAGTAAAATGAAGAGCATAGAAGAGGTAGTCTCAAAATTTCTCACACACTGCCCACTGTAGTGCAAGAAATTTGAGCTTCCCTGAGTGCATGTGGTAGTTCTTCTCTGCAGCAGACAATGTACTTGACCCATAGGCAACAACTCCCAACTTCCCCTCTTGACACTGGTAAAGCCCTGCACCAAGGCCTTTTGCTGATGCATCTGTATGTAACATGAGCGGCAGGTCAGAGTTGGGATAGGCTAACACAAGTGGGTTGGACAAGATGTTTTTCAGATGGTCAAGGATCCCTTGATGTTCTGGTGTCCACTGTATGGGAGCTCTCGAGGACAGTTGGCCCCCCCTTCCCCTTCCTGATCTTAAGTGGCAGTTGTGTGGCATGGCTTGCCTTCACTTGTAAGAGGTCATACAACGGCTTTGCTATTCTGGCAAAGTCCTTCACAAAGGCCCTGTAGTAACTTAAGAAGCCCAGCAGCTTCCTGACATCGCCCGCAGTGCTTGGGGTTCTCTCTCAAAATGTTTGGATAGCTGCTAGGTCTTTGGGATCAATTCTCACTCCATCAGCTGAGATGAGTCTCCCGACATACTGCACCTCCCTCTTGAATAACTCACACTTGGTGGGCCAGAGTTTGATGCCGTGCTGCTGGAGAGCTCTCAGGACCTGCCTCAATCCCTCCACATGGTCTTCAAAGGATTTGGCATAATGGTGTACATCATCCAGGTAAGGGATGCAGCATTCATCCCGTAGGGAGTCCAATACCTCCTCCATACACCTCTGGAACGCAGCTGGGGCATTTGAGAGGCCGAAGGGGATGTGGACCCACTCATAGAGGCCCCAGGGGGTGTTGAACGCTGTCAGGTGTCTGGATCCCTCCGTGATGTACCCCTGGTGATATGCTTTTCCCTGATCAAAGATGGAGAACCAGCAGTATCCCCCCAGTGTGTTCATCAAGTCTTGGATCCGTGGGAGTGGATGTCTATCAGGAATCGTCTTGCGATTGAGGAGGCGGTAATCAACAGAGAGCCTCATCGTTCCATCCTTTTTCCACACACACACCACTGGCGCAGTGTAAGGTGACTTTGATTTCACAATCCACTTTTTAGCCAGCAGGTCTTAAATGTATTCTTTAACTTTTTTATAGAGTGGCTTTGGTATGGCTGCATATGAACGTTGCACTGGAATGTCATCTTTCATGGTGATGGTCATTTGAAGGTTTGGGATGCAGCTGTTATCATCATTATCATGAGCAAATGCATTGGACTTCTCATAGAGCAACTGCTTTACTACCACCTGTTCTTTCTCATGTAAGTAGGCTATGTCGACTGGTGAATGCCACAGTGCTGCTTGGTTGAGTGAGAGTGTGCCATCTTCATTCACTTGAACACTGTTTACTCGGTCTGTTTCAGTTAGACTGAATGCCCACTAAACGTGTTTTTTGTCGCCCGACCGCCCTGAGCATTTTTTTTTTTTTTTTCAGCGTTTGTGCGCAGCGCTTTGGGGGGTGGGGTGGAAGTCTGCACCCTGTATCCTAGCAACAGCTTGTCACTCTCAGCTCAGCACTTTTGCTTTTCCTATTGTCAGACTTTCCGCTGATTTATTTATTATTATTTTTTTTTATTTTTTTTATTTTTTTAATAGCAGTCTCTAAATAACAGTGGACAGGAGTCTGTGGTGGCTGTTTTGTGTGTGTACTGGCACAGTGACATGACTGTTGAGGAGAATTCTGGGCTTGTGTATCAGGCTCCAACTTTAACTGTTTTAATGATTCCACCATTCGTGTCAGTGCCTGTACTTGTGTGGTCAGCTTTTGCATTTCCTCATCTTTATCTTTACAGGGAGAGTCCTCTTTACTGTCACCTTCCTTTTCTGAGCTCACCTCACCACTTTGGGCATAAATGGATTTGGTGCGTGCGTTGCGACCCATGAGACATCTTCTTTCACTCTCCTCGCTGGTGGTTTTGGTGACTTGTCTCAGTAAAGCTTAATCGGTGACTGACGGGTCAGAGAGAAGCGGTTTTAGCTCCCTCCTCATGTCATTGTGTTTGTCACTTAGCCCTTGGTAGATTGTGTGCAAAAACACATTCTGTACTGTGTGTGCCTCATACTTAATTCCTGCATCTGTTTGCCTTGATGTGAAAATGACCCTCTGCTTAAGCCCCACCATTCTATACAGGAACTGTTGTGGTGTTTTGGTCTTTTATTGTCTGGCTGTAATCAGTTCTTGGAAAAGCTCTGTTGTGCCCATCTCCCCCAAATGAGACTGGAAGAAACTCTTCAACTCAGTTACCGTCATCTCGTCTTTGCTGATCAGCATGTCTTTGAAGTGACCTGGTTTTATAACCCACATCACTGCTTGAATGATTTCACTCTCTGTGTGTTGCTCTTTTAATCCCTCATGTATCTGTTTGCAGATGTTACCATAGCTAATGTCTGCTGAGTTGTCACCGATTTGACCACCATGCACTTAGAACTTTTTCTCTGAAGCAAAGCTAAATCTCTGAGAGTCACTAGACTCTCAGACCTCCGAGAAGGTGACTGTTCAGCAGCTGAATGGACTGGCTGAGTAATGTGTCTGCTGCTAGACTGGTTTTAATCAACATGGTCACTGGCAGGCGAAGGGGGTAAGATACTATGGCTACTATTAAGGTGTAGTTCAGGGACTGCATCCTTGGAAGCCACATCATAGGTAAATGTGCACATGCTGGTCCCCCTTGAGGTGACGCTGAGATGGCTCTTGCAACCTCAGAGATCTAGTCCGCAGAAAGGCGCAACAGCCTCCTCTTTATCGACCAGACCAATTCCCTTCTGGCGTTGGTTGTCATGGTTGCCACCTGTCAGATGTTCTGCAGACGATGAGCACCTTGCTTGGACTACAGGCAGATGTTGGACCGCTGGACACACTGAGTCCCTCTCTCTGACTATAGACAGACGTTCTGGACTGCTGGGTCCCTCACTCTGACTGCCGATGGACGTGGAACTGCTTGGGACTCTCAGCCCCTCTCTTCGACTGTAGACAGACGTGCTTGGTCCCTCACTCTGAAGGCTGACGGACGTGGGACTGCTTGGCACATTCGGCCTCTCTGCTTTGACGTCTTTGGAGGTGGTCCACAGATTCAGTGATTACTGGACTGACGACCCATGATGCACTGATGGCGTCAATCCCGGATGAGCCCCCATGAAACTGTTAAAGGTCCCAAGGCTGCAACCATGTAGTTGTATTTGAATATTGTCTCTGACCCGGGAAACTGGAAAATAGCAGAAACAAGAATGAGGCAGAGATGTGACTTGTGTTTTCCTTCAGTTCTCTGAATACAATGTTTATTAAACATATTTCTCCTAAATGACCTGTTATTTATTTGCATTATTATGCTATATGATGAATGTCCATTTGACATGAATAACGACACAGTCTTCTCAATACATTCACACGAATTACTGCATCAGTCCACTTCACACTTAAAGTGGGGCAAAAAGTATTTAGTCAGCCACCAATTGTGCAAGTTCTCCCACTTAAAAGATGAGAGAGGTCTCCAATTTTCATCATAGGTATGCCTCAACTATGAGAGACAAAATGAGGAAAAAAAAAAAATCCAGAAAATCACACTGAAGGATTTTTAATGAATTAATTGGTAAATTCCTCAGTAAAATAAGTATTTGGTCACCTACAAACAAGCAAGATTTCTGGCTCTCACAGACCTGTAACTTCTTCTTTAAGAGGCTCTTCTGTCCTCCACTCGTTACCTGTATTAATGGCACCTGTTTGAACTCATCAGTATAAAAGACACCTGTCCACAACCTCAAACAGACTCCAAACTCCACTACGGCCAAGACCAACGAGCTGTCAAAGGACTCCAGAAACCAAATTGTAGACCTGCACCAGGCTGGGAAGACTGAATCTGCAATAGGTAAGCAGCTTGGTGTGAAGAAATCAACTGTGGGAGCAATTATTAGAAAATGGAAGACATACAAGACCACTGATAATCTCCCTTGATCTGGGGCTCCACGCAAGATCTCACCCCGTGGGGTCAAAATTATCACGAGAACGGTGAGCAAAAATCCCAGAACCGCACAGGGGGACCTAGTGAATGACCTGCAGAGAGCTGGGACCAAAGTAACAAAGGCTACATCAGAAACACACTACGCCGCCAGGGACTCAAATCCTGCAGTGCCAGACGTGTCCCCCTGCTTAAGCCAGTACATGTCCAGGCCCGTCTGAGTTTGCTAGAGAGCATTTGGATGATCCAGAAGAGGATTGGGAGAATGTCATATGGTCAGATGAAACCAAAATAGAACTTAATGGTAAAAACTCAACTTGTCGTGTTTGGAGGAGAAAGAACACCATACCTACTGTGAAGCATGGGGGTGGAAACATCATACTTTGGGGCTGTTTTTCTGCAGAGGGACCAGGACGACTGATCCGTGGAAAGGAAAGAATGAATGGGGCCATGTATCGTGAGATTTTGATTGAAAACCTCCTTCCACCAGCAAGGGCATTGAAGATGAAACGTGGCTGGGTCTTTGAGCATGACAATGATCCCAAGCACACCACCCAGGCAACGAAGGAGTGGCTTCGTAAGAAGCATTTCAAAGTCCTGGAGTGGCCTAGCCAGTCTCCAGATCTCAACCCCATAGAAAATCTTTGGAGGGAGTTGAAAGTCTGTGTTGCCCAGCGACAGCCCCAAAACATCACTGCTCTAGAGGAGATCTGCATGGAGGAATGGGCCAAAATACCAGCAACAGTGTGTGAAAACCTTGTGAAAACTTACAGAAAACGTTTGACCTCTGTCATTGCCAACAAAGGGTATATAACAAAGCATTGAGATGAACGTCTGTTATTAACCAAATACTTATTTTACTGAGGAATTTACCAATTAATTCCTTAAAAATCCTTCAATGTGATTTTCTGGATTTTTTTTTCTTATTTTGTCTCTCATAGTTGAGGTATACCTATGATGAAAATTGGAGACCTCTCTCATCTTTTAAGTAGGAGAACTTGCACAATTGGTGGCTGACTAAATACTTTTTTACCCCACTGTACAATGAACTCGTAGTGTCACCAATTTTAACTACACACTATTTCACTTTAAACTATGATCAAAAGTGTTCCTTTTGAGAAAATCTTTTCTTATCAAAACCCTGCTGGTTAGTTTGTGAGCAAACACTTGGCGATGGTGGAGAGGAAAAACTCCCTTTTAACAGGAAGAAACCTCCAGCAGAACCAGGCTCAGGAAGGGGCAGTCATCTGCTGCGACTGGCTGGGGGGTGAGGGGATAGAGAAGAAGAAGAGAAGAACAGACATGTAGAGAGCAAACAGCATGACAGGGACTCAATCTATGGGAGAGGACAAACGGATGTTAATGACCAGCCAAAATATTTCATTGAGAGTGAAGAAAGGAGTGAAGCCCAGTGCATTGTTGGAGATCCCTCGGCTGTCTAAACCTATTAGCGGCATAACTAAGGGAGGTTTCAGAGGCACATGATCCCTCCCTAATTATAGGCTATATGAAAAAGGAAGGTTTTAACCCTATTCTTAAAAACAGAGATCAAGTCTGACTCCCGAATCCATATTGGCAGCTGGTTCCACAAGAGAGGAGCTTGATAACTGAAGGCTCTGCCTCCCATTGTACATTTGGAGATTCTAGGTATTACAAGTAAACCAGCATTTTGGGAGCGCAGTGCTCTGTTAGGATAATGGGGTAGTATCAGATCTTTTAAATAAAAAGGGGCCTGATTATTTAGAGCTTTGTAAGTGAGAAGAACGATTTTAAACTTAATTCGAAACTCTATGGGAAGCCAATGAAGGGAGGCCAAAACTGGAGCGATGTCATCTCTCTTTCTAGTACCTGTTAAACTCTTGCTGCAGCATTTTGGATCAGCTGGACTTTTTAAAGATGTTTTAGGACAACCTGATAATAAAGAGTTACAATAATCTAATCTAGAGCTAACAAAAGCGTGGATCAGTTTCTCAGCTTCATTCTGAGATAGAATGCTCCTAATCTTGACAAGATTACGCAAATGATAGAAGGCAGTGTTAGAAACAAGTTTGATATGTGAATTAAAAACAGATCTTGATCAAAAATAACTCCAAGGTTCTTCACAGAACTATTAAGAGAAAGAGTAACTGCATCCAAACTAAAAGTTTGATTTGGAAAGGTATTTCTAAGGTTTTTTGGATCAACTAGAATGACTTCAGTCTTATCTGAATTTAATAGCAGGAAATTACAAGTCATCCAAGCTTTGATTTCCTTAAGACAATCCTCTAACTTGGCTAATTGATTACTATCATCTGGCTTCATTGACAGGTATAATTGTGTGTCATCTGCATAACAATGAAAATGTATACAGTGCTTTCTAATAATGTTGCCTAGCGGAAGCATATATAAACTAAAAAGAATAGGGCTTAGCACTGATCCCTGTGGAACTCCGTGACTGAGCTTTGAGTTGAAAGAAAACTCATTATTGGCATGGACAAACTGGAACCTATCAGATAAATAAGATCTAAACTGCTGCAATGAAGTTCCATTAAGTCTCAACATGATGTTCTAATTTATCAAGTAGAATATTATGATCAATAACATCAAATGCTGCACTAAGGTCTAAAAGGACAAGTACAGAAACCAGTCCATTATCAGATGCGATAAGGAGGTCATTCGTGACCTTCACTAAAGCTGTTTCAGTACTATGATGGATTCTAAACCCAGATTGAAACTCTTCATATAAACAATTTCCCTGCAAGTGGTCAAATAATTGTGTAGCAACAACTCAAGATTTTTGAAATGAAAGGGAGATTAGAGATTGGTCTATAGTTAGCTAAAACTCCTGGATCCAGCGTTGGCTTTTTGATTAAGGGTTTAATTACAGCAGTTTCAAAAGCCTGCGGTACATGGCCTAATGTTAATGAAGAATTGATTATTTGAAGAATAGAGTTACCAATAAATGGGAAGACTTCTTTAAATAACCTGGTAGGAATAGGGTCTAAAAGACAAGTTGAAGGCTTGGATGAGGAAATTATTTTATCCAACTCTAAAAGGTCAATTGGAGTAAACTCATCCAAACAGATACTAATTGAAGGAGTTGTAGTAGTTAATGTATTTAAGTTAATGGTGTGAAGAATCTGACTGATTTTATCTCTGTTAGATGAAATTTTTTTATTAAAAAAGTTCATAAAGTCCTGACTAGTAAGCTCTAAGGTAGCGCTAGGATTGACAGAGTCCTGACTTTTTGTCAGCCTGGCTACAGTGCTGAAAAGAAACCTGGGATTATTCTTATTCTCTTCTGTTAATGCAGAATAATAGCGTGTTCTAGCTTTCCTAAGAGATTTTTTATAAATTAGAAGATGATTTCTCCAAGCTAAATAGATTTCGTCTAATTTAGTGAAGCGCCATTTTCTTTCTAATTGAGGAGTCTTCTGTTTTAAGCTACGAGTTTCTGTGTTGAACCAAGGAGTTAGAAATCTCTGATTAGACTTTTTCTTTGTTAAAGGGGCCACCATGTCTACAGTTTATGCAGAGAAGCTGTAACACGATCTACCATGCTATCAATTACAGAAGGGACAAGCTCTCCATAGCGTATCTCCGTTGTGTTGACACATGGCATAGAGGAAACAATCTGCTTAAATTTGGTAACAGCATCATCTGAGAGGCACCTACTGTAGTAATATTTTTCTTTAGGAGCCAAATAGAAGTAGTAAAATCAAAGGTTAACAGACAGTGGTCTGAAAGTACAGGGTTATGAGGAGACACTACCAGATTTTCTATTTCTGCCCCATATGTCAGAACAAGGTCCAACGTGTGGTGGAGATAATGGGTAGAATTTCCTACTTTCTGAAAAAACCCATTGAGTCTAATATTGAATTAAATGCCATATTAAGGCAAACACTATCTACATCTACATGTATATTAAAGTCCCCAACTATAATCATTCTATCTGATTTCAGCACTAAATCAGCTAAGAACTCGGCAAATTCAGATAAAAACTCTGAGTAGACTGAGGGAGGACGATAAACTATGGCAAATAAAATTTGGTTTAGCCTAAAATTGCTAACATGCCCAATACTGAGGACCAGGCCCTCAAAGGAATTAAAAGATTTTTTTTGTTTTGCATTAACTAGTAATTTGGAATGGTAAATTGTCGCTACCCCCTCATGGATCGTCACCTTATCGTGGTGGGGGGGTTTGCGTGCCCCAGTGATCCCAGGAGCTATGTTGTCCGGGGCAATTTGCCTCTGATAGGGTCTCCCAAGACAAACTGGTCCTGGGTGAAGGGCCAGACGAAGAACGATCCAACAGACTCTCATGATAAATTGTATATCAAGGATTCAGTGTACCCCGCCCGGTATGGGGTTACCGGGGCCCCACCCTGGAGCCAGGCCTGGGGGAGGGGCTCGAAGGCTAGCGTCTGGTGGCCGGGTTTCCACCCATGGGACCCGGCCGGGCTCAGCCCGAAGGAGTTACATGGGTCCGCCCTCCAGTAGGTTCACCACCTGCAGGAGGGATCATGGAAGTCCGGTGCTATGTGGATTAGGTGGCAGTCAAAGGCGGAGACCTTGGCGGACTGATCCCAAGCTTTCTAAACTGGCTTTTGGTACGTGGAATGTCACCTCTCTGGTGGGGAAGGAGCCTGAGCTGGTGTACGAGATTGAGCGATACCGGCTAGATATAGTCGGCCTCACCTCAACACACAGCTCCGGTTCCGGAACCAGTCTCCTGGAGAGGGGCTGGAGCTTGGCCTTTTCTGGAGTTGCCCCGGGCGAGAGGCGACGAGCAGGGGTAGGTATTCTTGTATCGCCCCACCTTGCTGCCTCTATATTGGAGTTTTCCCCGGTGGACGAAAGGGTTGCTTCCCTGCGCCTTCGGGTTGGGAAACGGGTCCTGACCATCATTTGTGCCTATGCACCAAATGATGTTTCAGAGTACCCACCCTTTTTGGAGTCTGTGACTGGGGTGCTGGAGGGTGCTCCTCCTGGAGACTCCATTGTCCTACTGGGGGACTTCAATGCGCACGTGGGCAACGACAGTGAAACCTGGAGGGGGGTGATTGGGAGGAACGGCCTGCCCGATCTGAACCCGAGTGGTGTTCAGTTATTGGACTTCTGTGCTAACCACAGTCTGTCTATAACGAACACCATGTTCAAGCATAAGGGTGTCCATATGTGCACCTGGCACCAGGACACCCTAGGCCGCAGGTCGATGATCGATTTTGTTATCGTATCATCAGACCTGCGACCGTATGTCTTGGACACCCGAGTAAAGAGAGGTGCAGAGCTGTCAACTGATCACCACCTGGTGGTGAGTTGGATCCGATGGCAGGGGAGGAAGCCATTCAGACCTGGTAGACCCAAACGTATAGTGAGGGTGTGCTGGGAGCGTCTGGCTGAGGCCCCTGTCCGGGAGGTCTTCAACTCCCACCTCCAGAAGAACTTCAACCACATTCCGAGGGAGTCTGGAGACATGGAGTCTGAATGGGCCATGTTCTCCACCTCTGTTGTTGAAGCGGCAGCCCAGAGCTGCGGCCGCAAGGTGGTCGGTGCATCTCGTGGTGGCAACCCCCGAACCAAGTGGTGGACACCAGTGGTGAGGGGGGCCATTAAGCTGAAGAAGGAGTCCTATCAAGCTTGGTTGGCTTGTGGGACTCCCGAAGCAGCTGAGGTGTACCGGCAGGCCAAGCGGAGTGCAGCTCGGGTGGTTGCTGAAGCAAAAACCCGGGTATGGGAGGAGTTCGGTGAGGCCATGGAACAAGACTTTCGGTCGGCTTCAAAGAGATTCTGGCAAACTGTTCGGCGGCTCAGGAGGGGAAAGCAGCTCCCCGTCCACACTGTGTATGGTGCGGATGGGACACTGTTGACTTCAACTGGGGATATCGTCGGGCGGTGGAAGGAATACTTCGAGGATCTCCTCAATCCCACTGATACGCCTTCCACAGAGGAAGCAGGGTTTGGGGACGAGGGGGATGACTCGCCTATCACAGGGGCTGAGGTCGCCAAGGTGGTTAAAAATCTCCTTGGTGGCCGGGCCCCGGGGGTGGACGAGATTCGCCCCGAGTACCTCAAGGCCCTGGATGTTGTTGGGTTGTCATGGTTGACACGCCTCTGCAACATTGCGTGGAGGTCGGGGGCAGTGCCTTTGGCATGGCAAACCGGGGTGGTGGTTCCTCTCTTCAAAAAAGGGGACCGGAGGGTGTGCTCCAACTTTAGAGGGATCACACTCCTCAGCCTCCCTGGGAAGGTCTATGCCAAGGTACTGGAGAGGAGAGTCCGGCCGTTGGTCGAACCTCGGATTCAGGAGGAGCAATGTGGTTTTCGTCCTGGCCGTGGCACATCGGACCAGCTCTTTACCCTCTCGAGAATTCTTGAGGGTTCGTGGGAGTTTGCCCAACCAGTTTACATGTGTTTTGTGGACTTGGAGAAGGCATTTGACCGCGTCCCTCGTGGATTTTTGTGGGGGGTGCTTCGGGAGTATGGGGTATCGGGCTTGTTGTTACGAGCTATTCGGTCTCTGTACGACCGTTGTGAGAGTTTAGTTCGCATTGCCAACACTCGGTCGGAGTCATTCCCAGTGAGAGTTGGACTCCGCCAGGGCTGCCCTTTGTCACCGGTCCTGTTCATAATTTTTATGGACAGGATTTCTAGGCGCAGCCAGGGAATGGAGGGTGTCATGCTTGGTGACCACAGGATCTCATCTCTGTTGTTTGCAGATGATGTTGTCCTGTTGGCTTCATCCAGCAATGACCTACAGCTCTTGCTGGGACGGTTTGCCGCTGAGTGTGAAGCGGCTGGGATGAGAATCAGCACCTCCAAGTCCGAGTCCATGGTCCTCAGCCGGAAAAAGGTGGATTGTCCTCTCCGGGTTGGGGACAGGCTCCTGCCCCAAGTGGAGGAGTTTAAGTATCTTGGGGTCTTGTTCACGAGTGAGGGGAAAATGGAGCGAGAGATCGACAGACGGATTGGAGCAGCATCTGCAGTGATGCGGACGTTGTACCGGTCTGTTGTGGTGAAGAGGGAGCTTAGTTCTAAGGCAAAGCTGTCGATTTACCAGTCAATCTACGTTCCTACTCTCACCTATGGTCACGAGCTTTGGGTAATGACCGAAAGAACGAGATCGCGGATACAAGCGGCTGAAATGAGCTTTCTCCGTAGGATTGCTGGACTCACCCTCAGAGATAGGGTGAGGAGCTCAGTCATCCGGGAGAGGCTCAGAGTAGAACCGCTGCTCCTCCACATTGAAAGGAGTCAGTTGAGGTGGTATGGGCATCTGATTAGGATGCCTCCTGGACGCCTCCCACTTGAGGTGTTTCAGGCACGTCCCACTGGGAGGAGACCCCGGGGCAGACCCAGGACTCGGTGGAGAGACTATGTCTCCCAGCTAGTCTGGGAACGCCTTGGTATCCCCTCTGAAGAGCTGGAGCAGGTGGCTGGGGAGAGGGAAGTCTGGGCTTCTCTGCTTGAACTGCTGCCTCCGCGACCCGGACCTCCGGAAAAGCGGTAGAAGATGGATGGATGGATGGAAATTGTCGCTACTCCTCCTCCACGACCAGAACTTCTGGGATTTTGATAGTTTAAATAACCAGAGGGAGTTGATTGATTTAAATCAACATAATCCTCTTGCCCTAACCAAGTCTCTGTAAGGGATATTAAATCAATCTGATGATCAATTAACAGATCATGGACTAGCAGAGACTTGGGAGTTAGAGACCTAATATTTAACAAACCGTATTTAATTTTTTAATTATGAGGAGTAACAGAGGCCAAGTCATTAAATTTAGAGGCTTCATGTTTAATTTGAGTTTTACCAACTAAAAAAAAACAATGGTTTGCTACATGTTTCAAGTTGGCACAACTTAGCATCGTCATTTAGCATTTTATAATTAGACTTGGTGTTAACGTGGTGTTACCCCCTATGAAAACGAGGTTAGCGAACTATCCTCTCTGACGCAACATGATGAAAAACGGTCCCACATGCCTGGCAAACAGGAGTAGCAGCTGTCTGAACCAGTAGTTTGGAGTTAGCGTAAGCAACCACCAGACTGAAGCCTAGCCACCCACCACACACCTTTTCCGCTGTGTGCAGTCATGCACTGCAGGGGAGAGACGGGGTGCTGACAAGTAGTGGTGAGGTAGGAGCTTTACTGAATAAACGGGGGTATGTGCATTTTAAACACGATATAAATGATATTCTATGAAACCATAGACATTTTTATATCGTCATCCGATATATATCATATCGCACAGCCTTAGTGAAGAATGAAAGATCTTCTTTCTTAGCCTCGTAAAATTCTATGTTTCCACCCGCAGAACGTTTCACATTGGCTGGAAATTGGTAGGAATGGTAAGGTGTCCCACGAGACTTGCGTCAGAATATTCTCTGTTCTTATTGGTCATATTTTTTTGCCGCGAGAACAGGAAAAGTAAATGCAGGAAGTAGGATGACTACTGTGCATTTATGCATTTCTGGGGAGAAAATAGTACAAATCGTAGCATAATCCATGGGTTTTTTTCATCACCCTGGTTATCATTTATTACATTACATGCATATACCACTTTCGGTAAATCATGCAGTTTGAAAATGAAGTACGGCTATGGATAGAAAATAACATGTTAATGTTCCTTAATCCTCCAGAACCGTGACATGCTTAGCTACAGATATTTTCGAAGAGCCATTAGGTGTGTATAGTGGCATAAAATGTTTTGCCGTTTGCTGCTGGTCCTGTTTTAGTACGGTCCTTTTCTCACCTGCAGGCCGTACCAGAGTTCGCCATTTGATTTGAACCAAGACCACCTCTTTCAGGTGGCTGTAACTAAACAATTATTTTTATAGTCGACTAATGAATATTTTTTTTTTTTTTTTTTTTTTTTTTTTTTGGATTAGTTGACTAATTGCAGTTATTTCTGTCATGTCCACCATCTCTGCTTCCTGTTGGCATGGCTCATGTTCGGGGCTCCAGGTCATGTTTGCACTTGGGGTGTGTGTGATTAACACAGTAGATAGGTAAAACACAATCTAGTTCTACTGTACATGATTGATTGTACAGTTGAATGACAATAAAGGGTGATTTAATTTCTTAATTAATTTCTTAATGTTTAACCTCACCTGTTTAAGCCTTCAGACCTGTGAAGATCACTTTGTCAGTCTCTCCTATTATGAGAGGGGGCTGAAAAGTTCATAGTGGTCAAATTTTACCAAATGTGGTTTATTTTTTAACATAGTCTCCCCTTCGGTCCACACACTTCTTCCATCGGTGTTGCAGCGCTTGGATCCATACGGTTGAAAGATAAACCACATTTGGTCAAATTTGACTACTATGAACTTTTCAACTCCCCCCCCCCCCCGGCATAACGTAGCCTATTATTAAAAACTTCCCATAGCTAAATAGAATAACAACCCATGAAACAAGTTGGAAACTTGAACTTGACAGCTTAATAAAAAGTGTTTGGAGCAACACAAATAAATAACAGAAACTAAAATGCAGTCTTTTAACCCAAAAATAAAGTGCAAAAACTCAAATAAGCAGCTTCTGCTGCACAATAGAAAGCTGTTGCAACTCTGCATGTTCAAAACAGAGTGACATTAAAATCCGTAAAAGTAAAAAAGACAACAGTCCGTCTTAATAAGAACATCAAGCAGTGGTTAAGTGCAAACTTTTTACAGCTTAACTCAGACAAGACAGAGACTTTAATTATCTCTCCTGAAAATAAGATTCCACTTGTTAAGCACCACATGGGTATACTCGATTCCTCTGTCCAGGCGAGTCTTCGGAATCTTGGTGTTAGTTTTGACTCGGCTATGTCTCTTGACCACCATATTAATCAATTAATTAGAAATCGTTTCTTCCATCTGAAGAATATTTCTAAGTTGAGAACCCTGGTGTCAAAGGCGGAACTTGAGATGATTATACTGTACATTCTTTTATTTCTTCTCGCTTAGACTACTGTAATAGTCTTTTTACCTGTCTGAGCTAAAAGCATCTTCAACACATCCAGGTTGTTCAAAATTCGGCTGCTAGACTTGTAACTCACACTAAGAAAAGGGCTCATATTATACCAGTTTTAGCAGCACTTCACTGGCTCCCAGTTGGTTTTAGGATTCAGTTTAATATTTTAGTTCTTGCTTTTAGAGCTATTCATGACCAGGTCCCTAAATACATCACCGAGCTGCTTAAAGTGTACAACCCCTCACTGTCTCTGAGATCCTTGGATCAACTTTTACTGGCTGTCCCTTGAACCTGTTTTAAAACTCGAGGTGATAGAGCCTTTCAGGCAGTGGCACCAAAATTGTGGAATGCTCTACCACTGTCTTTGCGCTCAGTAGGCTCTGTTGACGCTTTTATAAAGTAGCTGAAGACACCTATGTTTAAACAGGGTTTTTAGTTTGAATATGGATTATGGTTTTTATGGTTTTAATGTCTTTATAATTGTTTTTAATGCCTTTGTTGTTGTATTTGTGATAGTGTGTTTTATTTTATTGTGAAGCACTTTGTGATTCTTTCTGTGAGAAGTGCTATGTAAATAAATTTTACTTACTAACTTACTTAATTTAGTGCATTTAACACATTAGCCAGCAGAACTGAAACGGCTCATCCAAGAGAGATAATTGTCCGACAGGTAAACTAACATAAGCAGCATATGCTAACAGTTTAAAGTGACACTGGCAAAAATCAAGTTTTTTTCTGTTGTTAACATGTCTGTAACATGTTTCTTGTGATTTACAAAACACATCAAGAGCAAAATCATTCCATACTCCCAAGTATGTGTTTTTCTGCTGTGAATGTCTACTTAAGCTCCACCCCCCTCCCTCCAAAAAAAGCAGATTTGGACTGAGCATTTTTAGCTACTTCAGTATTCCTGCTTAGCCTGATTGGTTAATGTTAACCAGTTCTTGTCTTCTTACCTTATTTACTATTGCTCTGAGTGCTGCTATCCCTTTGCTGCTGTAATCCTGGAATTTCCCCATTGTGGGACTAATAAAGGCTTGTCTTGTCTTGTCTTGGCTATACTCTTGGCTGCCTAGAGGGAAGAAGAAGTAGCTGAGGAGCAGCAGGTTTAAGGCAGAGGGGGATGAAGGCATCCGTTTTTGCATAGCAAAGCAGTGGATTAGGAGGCGATCCATCACATGCAGGGGTAGCAGCAGAGAGAGACTGGAGAGGCGGGGGGGGAGGGGATTTGAATGTGGCTGTGTAAGACAAATCGAGCTTCTCTTGGCTCACTTTGCCAGCAGACGGGCACTGCACTGTGAGCTGAGAGCAGCCACATTCAAATCAGCAACCCCCTGCTCAGTCGCCAGCGGACAGGGGACTGGTTGTTAGTAAAAAGTAAACATATTTGGCACCTACACATTTATCTCTTGCCTTGACTGTTTACAGAAAAATGTTTTGCTTTTTACTTTTGAAGATACAGACAAAACCTTAATGTCCGGAAGCGTCTTGAACAGACTATCAGCCCACCCACCAGGAGTCGCGGTGACCAATCGCATACAAGCCCTGCAGGTCAGGAGCGCAGCGACCAATCACGTGCAAGCTCTGCAGGTTGGGAATGTGGCGACAAATCACGCGCAAGCCCTGCAGGTCAGGAGTGTGGCGACAAGTCACGTGCAAACCCTGCAGGCTGCTAATTAGAATATTCATAGAGCCGTGCATACTTAAGTAGGTGCAAGATTTAAAATCTCTTTCCAGGCAATTCTAAGGTAATGGAAGCTTTTTTTTTTTGTGGGTAAAAAGCCACAGTATACAGGGATGGCAATTTTCCGCCGATCCGCGGATTTCCGCCGATTTATTTTCAAATTGATCATTTCTGTGAATCGTCTAAATCCATTGAGAAAATTTTAGGGGGGGGGGGTAAGGTACCTTATTGTTACCGATTTTAGCGAAAATCAACACGATTACATAAGCGCTCGGCGCTTCCCCGGGTCAAGTCTCCCGCGATAACCTGGATGTTTTGTACTCAAGCTACTGCTGTATTGTAAACGGCCCTGCGATTGGTCCAATCGTTTGCAACTATCCAATCAAATGGCTTGTTGTATGCTTTGTCAAAAATTCATGGCGGCGTGTTCGTGTTGGAATTCTGAGCTTTCGGTATCGTTTTCAGCGGAATTATGAGATTTTTATCGAAGGATCAGGAGTCATCAGTGCTAAAAATAGAAAAAAGTGTCAAAAATAAGTTCCGATGGAATTGGCTTGAGAGAAAAGTGACGGTAAAGGTGAAAATTGGCTCAAAGTTCGACGAGGTAACAGAAACACTCGGACAATTTCTGAAGAAACCAGACGTGGCTGGAAAAGCTTTTTGTGTGTATTGTAAAGACTTGATTAACTATGGATCGCGTGGATGTGTGGCGCTGTCAGACCATGCATCAAAAGTGAAGAAACATGCCGACTACCTTAGAAGTGACTTGGTGACCAGTGTAAATAGTGTAATAAACTCTTATAGAACTGTTAAATATGTTGGACTAAAGACAGTGAGACAACATTGAAGAAAAAGTAAGTTAACTTTTCATTAAATTTAATAATTTATCTAATAATTTATCTAAGTCTAATATTTCATTTTTTTTATCATTTTTTTCAGTCTAAATTACTAATGTTTTACTGAAAACCTCTCAGCTTCAGGGGGGCTGTGCCCCCCTGACCCCCCCATAAGTCAATCGACCAAATTAGATTTCAGCTGAAATCAGAATTTCCTGTTGCCATCCCTGAATATACTATTTTGGGCAATACATATTTGTTTTTGAGGTGGTTTTTAGAGCCGCCGGAGTGCACCTTTAATCAGTTTTCTAAAGTCGCTGATACAGTCGCTCATTGCAAATAAGAAGTGCTAAATTTACTCGCTAACCTTACCAGTGCGGTATTTGTAAGTGGCCCAACTTTAATCATCACCAGGACGGAGCACAGCAGAGACCTGCTGACAGGCAGCCGAGCCGGCGGACAGAGCAGAGGGGAGGAGGATGGATGCGTCGCTGTGCTGCTGTGATAATAACAACTCTGCTTTATAGTGTTTGCATTTAACTTGTTTCGTTTGTTTATTTTTGTTAAAATGCTCCCATACTTTGGAAAGTTTTCGCATCTTCTTCTGTGATTTTCTCTCTTCTTTGTCACCATGATGTGCTCCTCTTCTTCGCTGGATCAGTTAAACTGAACATTTCCATGGCATGCATGTGAACTTGAAAATTAAACCATTCGTCAACAATAAAAATCTGCATCGACAAATTTTCTGATCGACGTTGTCCGTTTACGCACAGCAGAGTTCCGCCCCGCCGCATGATATCAGAGTGCAGAGGAGAAGAGACAAAAATGAGCTGCGGTCATGTAAATAAGATAAATAACATAAGGCTATTTAGTTTGTTGAATAAAAGGACAAGGTGAAGACTTGTTCTATAGTGAATGCATTTTAAAATGACTTCTGTTGTGATCTGGCACTACATAGAAGAATAAAATAAAACTAACTTGACACTCTAGGAGGGGTGGGCCCCCCCCCCCCCCCCCATATAACGGTAGGGGAAACGCTGCACAGTATAGTGAAACTTTATTAAAAATTATTAACTTAACTATTTAGGTACCAGAATAATAAGGCTGCATGTCTACCAAACGTGGTTTTTGTCGCCTGACCGCCCTGAGCATTTTTTTTTTTCCAGTATTTGTGCATGACGCTCTGGGGGAGGAGCCTATGCCCTGTATCCCAGCAACAGCTTGTCACTCTCAGCTCAGCGCTTCCGCTTTTCCTATTGTCAGACTTTCTACTGATTTTTTTTTTTTTTTTTTTTTTTTTTTTTTAAATATTCATCTTCTTCCGCTTAATCCTTTTAGGGTCGCGGGGGGCTGGAGCAGCATCTTTGGGCGAGAGGCAGGGTACACCCTGGACAGATCGCCAGTCCATCGCAGGGCCAATACAGAGAGACAGACAACCATTCACTCTCACAGTCATACCTAAGGACAATTTAGAATCCCCAGTTTGATGCCAGTTAACCTAACTTGCATGTTTTTAGCATGTGGGAGGAAACCGGAGAAATCCCAGAGTAAACCCACACGGACACGGGGAGGACATGCAAACTCCACACAGATCACTGTTGGTCGGGGGCTGGGATCGAACCCAGGATCCCCCGGCCAAGGGTGAGTTGCTGTGCTGCCGCAGTGCTAACCACTCCCCCACCGTGCCGCCCTTTCAATAGCAGTCTCTAAATAGCAATGGACAGGAAACGTTTTCTAGCAGCTCTGGATGTAAAATATGATGACATGGAAATCAGGAATCGGAGTACAGACTAGTACCGGCATCCTATGTCCCACCCATGCAGCAGTTCTGATTGGCTGCTTAAGGTGTGACATTGATGAGCTTGTGGGAATGTGAGAATGACGAGACAGAGTTCTCTCTCAAGTCAGCTTTATTCACATCACCATCATCTCAAAGCCGAAAAGCGCCACACAGGAAACTCTCGTCCTTAAAAACAGGACTCTTACAGTTCACAGGTCACATGTATCACAGACCACGTTGCATTATAAAGAAAGTCACAATGCATCCTGTCTCCATGATATCACCCCCACTGTCTACAATGCATCCCTTCTTTAATCCTTTAATTATACCCCCACAGCCTCAAGCCTTGCATCCCAAAGCTAAGATTCTTGCAGCTTCCTGTAATCACCAAGGAAGCTCTGCCTTTGTTCTGATCTAAAATGTGAGTCACAAAAGCAGGTCACGTATGTGTGTCCACCACACAAAGCCCCCCCCAACATTTTAGAACAAACAAACAAAGGAGCCCTCGTGTGCCTGTGTACTTTGGCTCGTTGACACGCCGTGCCGGCTGCTGCCCATTCTTTAACTTGTTTGCGGAGGCTCGGCCACACAAATTTCTCTCCTACCATTTTGACCGATGCGCGCACTCCAGGGTGCGCCAAAGAATGAACAGAGTCAAAAACGCGGCGGCGCCACGTGGTTGGTACTACTAGACGCGGCCGTCCAGTGGAGACATCGCAAATTAGGGGGGGCATACCGTCTTGCAGCACCCTGCTCTCCAGCCTTAACCCTGTTGGTCTAGACCAGGGGTGGGCAATCATGTGCCATGAAGGGCCATTCCACTGCAGGTTTTCTGTTCCCCCCAGTCTCTTCAACAGGTGTTTTCACTGATGAGCAATCCTTAAAGCTGATCAGAGCATGCACCTGCTGAAGAGACTGGGGGGAACAGAAAACCTGCAGTGGAATGGCCCTCGCTGCCCACCCCTGGTCTAGACTGAAGCGCGCGCACATCCGCGTCACCAACCTGCTCCGCGGCCATGGCTGCGTAATCTACTCCTACGCTGACTGGGGCCGCCACGGCGCGCGAGAGGCAATCTGCCACTATGTTGAGTTTGCCTGCCACATGCTGGATATCAGTGGTAAACTCTGATATTGCGGCCAGCTGTCTCTGCTGCCGGCCTGACCACGGTTCGGAAACCTTGGCCATCACGAATGTTAGCGGTTTGTGGTCAACGAACGCGGTGAACGAGCGTCCTTCTAGCCAGAACTGAAAGTGGCGGATGGCCAAATGGAGAGCCAGCAGCTCCCTGTCGAATGCGCTGTATTTACGTTCGGTATCGCGCAAGGTCCTGCTGAAAAAGGTGAGGGGCTGCCAAACCCCGGCTACATGTTGCTCCACGACCGCCCCTATGGCCACATGTGATGCGTCAGTGGTGAGCGCTATGCGGGCCGTTGGGTCTGGGTGTGCCAACAACGCAGCCTTTGCCAAGGCTGCTTTCACCTCCGAGAACGCTTGGTCCCGCTCCGGGGACCACTCGACTTTATCCGCGGGTTTCTTTTTTTTGAGCGCGGCATACAGCGGCTGCATGAGTTGCACCGCGCGGGGGAGAAAACGGTTATAAAAAGTCAACATTCCCAAAAACTCCTGCAACGCCCTGACCGTCTGCGGCCGGGGAAAATCTGCCACCGCGCGCACTTTGTCAGGCAGCGGAACTGCTACTTCGGGGGAGACGCGGTGTCCTAAAAAATCGATCTGCGCCACCCCGAACTGACACTTCGCTGGGTTGATTATTAACCCGCGATCTCCCAACCTTCGGAAAACTGTGGCCAGGTGTTTTTCGTGTTCGTCTTCGGACGCGCTGGCTACTAAAATATCGTCCAAGTAGACGAACACGAAAGGGAGATCGCGAAGCACCGCGTCCATCATGCATTGGAACGTCTGAGCAGCCCCTTTAAGTCCGAATGGCATGCGTAAAAACTCGAATAGGCCAAACGGAGTTATTACCGCTGTTTTGGGTATGTCCTCAGCGCGCACTGGGACTTGGTGATAACCGTGGACCAAGTCTATTTTAGAAAAAACGCGCGCCCCTGCCAAATGAATGGAAAAATCTTGGATATGCGGGATTGGGTAGCGGTCGTGCGCTGTAGCGTTGTTTAACCTGCGGAAATCCCCGCAAGGTCGCCATGATCCGTCAGCTTTCGGGACCATGTGTAGCGGGGAAGCCCACGGACTTTTTGAACGCCTGATAATGCCCAACCTCTCCAGGTTGGTGAACTCCTCGCGCGCTATGGCCAGTTTAACTGCATCCAAGCGCCGAGCTTTTGCAAAAACGGGCGGTCCGGTAGTGGTAATAAAATGCTCCACCCCGTGTTTAGCGACTGTTGCCGAAAATGTGGGGACCGTGAGTGCTGGGAACTGAGTGAGCAGTGTGTGGAACTTACCGCTTGCAGCTGTGACGTTGGCTTGTGCTGTTGGCGGGGCCACTCGCGCTGTACAGGGGATAGAATCAAAAGAAAGTGCATTAACCAGGCGCCTGTTAGCGAGATCAACCAACAAACCATGTGAGCACAAAAAATCAGCCCCCAACATATTGAAATTTACTGCTGCTACAACAAAAGTCCACTCAAATGTACGGCCGTGTAGAGACAGAAGCAGAGTCTTCTCACCAAAGGTCTTAATCTCCAAGCCGTTCGCTGCTGTCACCTGGGGACCTCCGGAACCAGCTAGTCTGTCCGCGTAGGAAGGTGTGATGAAACTCAACTGGGAGCCTGTGTCGACGAGGAACTGCCTCCCCGAGCGTGCGTCTGACAAGTAGAGCAGCTTGTTCTCCTCCCCGAGGGCCGCGGCTGCTACCGACCCCCGATCTTGGCGTTTCCCGAACGCCCGAACTGGCACGGTGGTACACATTTGCGTGCCCTCTCTGCGAAGCGGTGATGGTAGAAACAAAGGACGTCCGATCTACGTTCCCTGGCCCCTGCCGCCGCCGTCGTCGGTGAGTCTGGTACCGCTGCCTCTGGCCTCCTGTCGTCTCCGGTTGTCGCGCCGAGTTCCGCTGCAGCGGCCGTGGCTGTGCGCCGCTTGGTGGCGTTGACAATCCGCTGCGCCTCTCGGCCCAGCGCGTGGTAGTCCCGTTGGGCCAACAGTGGCGAACTGGCCAGTGTCGCTCTCGCTGCTGACGGTAGAGTCCTGAGGAAGAGGTGGGTGAAAATGAACTTATCGTCGTCAGAGTCTTTCAACCTCAACAACTTCTCCATCAGGTTCGCGGGCATGTCATTTTCCAACTCCGTCAGCGCCAGGAGCCTCTCTGCTCGCTCCTCCGCCGAAGGGGTGAATTGCTGGATGAGTGCAGCCTTCAACGTGCCGTATTTGTCGCTGTCCGGCGGCTGGTCGATCAGGCTCTCCACATGCTGGGCCGTGTTGTTGTCCAGCTTTGTGACTACGTGGTAGAATTTTGTGGCGTCTACCGATATCCCCCGGAGGTTGAACTGCGCCTCAACCGCGTTGAACCAGGAGCGCGGATTGTTCTGCCAGAAGTCCGGTAGCTGGACTGTAGTGGCATTCGCTTGGCTGGGGGCTCCTGACGAGGCTGGCCCGGGGGAATTCTCCTCTTGCATGATACGTCTCGGGTCACCAGTGTGGGAATGTGAGAATGACGAGACAGAGTTCTCTCTCAAGTCAGCTTTATTCACATCACCATCATCTCAAAGCCGAAAAGCGCCACACAGGAAACTCTCGTCCTTAAAAACAGGACTCTTACAGTTCACAGGTCACATGTATCACAGACCACGTTGCATTATAAAGAAAGTCACAATGCATCCTGTCTCCATGATATCACCCCCACTGTCTACAATGCATTCCTTCTTTAATCCTTTAATTATACCCCCACAGCCTCAAGTCTTGCATCCCAAAGCTAAGATTCTTGCAGCTTCCTGTAATCACCAAGGAAGCTCTGCCTTTGTTCTGATCTAAAATGTGAGTCACAAAAGCAGGTCACGTATGTGTGTCCACCACAAGCTCAGCTGCAGTCTCTGAAAATTGAACTGTTTTCAACTCTGAGCGCCCTGAGTGCCGCAACAAAACACGGCCGCCTCAGAGATCGTTTCAGCACCGAAGGCACTCAGCACTGTAAATGCTGGACTACAAAGAGAATGAATGGAAAATAGCCACCCAGAGCAGAAAAAATGCATTTGGTGGACACACAGCCTAAAAACCAATTGACTTATCAGTCCATTAGATGGTGTTAGGGGTGGGGCTAAAGATTGATTCATCGTAGTATTGCAATACTGGACACTCGCGATGATGCACCAATCCCTAAATGCACATTCTGATCTTTTATTAATTGTACATGTAATCTATCTTATCGTAATATCATGATAGTATTATATTCTGTTATATTCTGTGGTTTTTAAAAGCTTACTACTACTTGTACTACTACTCGTGCTGCATCGTGACCCATATATTGCAACAGTTATGTTACCATTTTCACCACCTTTGATTCAAGATTCAAAGATTTTATTTGTCAGTACTACTATATGTACAGCACATACAGGAGAATTGAAATGGCATTTCTCTCTCTCTTCAGTGGTACGCACAATATAAAAAAGAAATAAGGCTGGAAAAACAACAGCAGTCTATGTACAATAATGCAACCCATAGTGCAAATGGTGACAAAAGATGGACCCAGACCTCCCATAGTGCAAATAAAGATAACGACTAATGATGATGAAACCCAACAATCCTATATACAGAAAAGTAGAGATGTAATACCCGTATTGCAAGTTCAGTGCGGTAGTGTAGGTGCAGACAGTAACAGATAGGACTGCACATGATCAGTATTGCCATGACAGACATTGCTATAGAAGACTGCAAGACAAATTTTCTAAATTTATTAAACACTACATTTTCATTTGTGACCACAAAGATCATTTATTTCTTCATTTCAGCTAAGTTAGTGCTAGTATATTTTTAATTAAAATTCCATTAAATGGCAATAAAATTATTGATAAAAGTGATTTTCCTAACATACTTGTCTTTAGCACTTTGATAGATGTTAGGGTGAAGGTTGGAATAAAAGTGATGAAGGAAGGGAAGTGGAAAGTTGCATTTGCTATTTTTTGTATTTTTTTTCCAAATAAGAATATGGATCTGAAAGTTTTCAAACAAATGTCCCAAGTTCTCGTTTTTAAATTCTCCTTACCTTTTTTTTAGTAAGAAGTCATCCACTTATGAGTCATAGCAGACGGAGTAGGATTTTCCATTTCTTTGTCATCCTTTGTGGTGCAATGAATGCATTTCAAATGTCAAAATTTGTCCTTTTATCCTCTATTGAGGGTCAGTGCTATTTTACTAAAGTGACATTCACATGGAGAGGGGAACCGAATGCAGTCAGGAGCTTGTACCTTACGGAACTCTGTGTCCTTCTTTTTCACACTAACTCATGTCGCATGGCACATGGTGCCCAACTTTCATCAAGTGACTCATCCTCAGCAAAAGCACCTAATCTGAAGGGGACCACAGAAAACACACCCTGTAGCCACTATATGGAGGGGGAAAAAAGCAAATTTTTGAGAAAATTAGTTTAGCATGTGTATAAATAAGGGGCGGGGGAAATAATCTTTTTAGATACATCAGAGTTACGGGTTGTGTGGGAATTGATATTATATGATATCATCATGATACTTGGGCCACAATGTGATACTATCATGATTTTGCTAATTGTGCTGGTTATTACGATGTCATCTATTGCAATTTTTATTTTTATTTTTTAAATTTTTTTAAATACCAATTTTTGTTTTGTTCAACTTCTGGTTAGATCTCAAGAGTCACTCTTGCTGTGCTGAGCTAACCAGACAGTGTATTTGGCACCATCTAATGGACTGAAAAGGTAATTGTTTTTTTTTTTTTTTACTAAATAGTTAAATTTACTTGCAAAATTTATTAATAATTTTTAATGAAGTATTACAATACTGGTGTCTCTGAATAGATTTCACCACCACAAAGTATCACGATATTACGCTGTATTGTATTTTTTTATTTTTTAAAATTTTTAAAAAAAATTTTTTTTGTTCCGGTTCCGCCGGACCGGCGGCGCCACACGAGTCGGCTGCCTGTTGCAACAGCCTTTTTTTTATCTTCCTTCTTCTTTCTACACCTTTCACTCTGTATATATATCACGGACGCACGGATCGCCCCGGGGGTCTCCCGGGTCGGCGGACGGAGCCACGGTTTGCAGCGGGAGACGTTACAGCGGGGAGGAGCTAGTGCTAGCTAGCACTTGGCCGCCGCCCGGTGCTAATGGGAAACTCGACATACCGGGAGCTGTAGCGAAAAGGACGCAGGTGCCGGGCTGGAGTTTAGGCGGCGTGAAAGAAATATAAGACAGAATAATAAAGAGTGATGGCAAGAACCAAGCAGACCGCCCGTAAAATCTACTGGAGGAAGAAGCCCCCCAGGAGACAGCTAGCCACCAGGGCTGCTCGGAGAGGCGCTCTGGCCGCCGGCAGAGTGAAGAGGCCTCGCCATCACAGGCCCGTGGCTCTGAGAGAGATCCGTCGCTACCAGAAATCCACGGAGCTGCTCATCCGTAAGCTGCCCGTCCAGCGCCTGGTGAGGGAGATCGCTCAGGACTTCAAGACCGTCCTGCGTTTCCTGAGCTTCGCCGTCATGGCTCTGCAGGAGACCAGCAAGGCCCACCTGGTGGGTCTCTTCTTCGCTAAGGGGGTCACCATCATGCCCAAAGACTTCCAGCTGGCCCGCTGCATCCGCGGAGAGAGAGCTTAGACTTTCTGCTGCACATTCACCAACCATAATGCTCTGCACTGTGTGTCTGTATATATACATTTATAGTAATATGGACATATGTTTACTAGATGTTGTTTTTTCTTGCCTTCTGATTGTTGCTCTGAGTGTTGCTATCCCTATGCTGTTGCAATCCTGGAATTTCCCCATTGTGGGACTAATAAAGGCTTATCTTATCTTATTGAACGAAAACGTCAATCACGACATACTACATGAAGTGATACCGCATTTCTTTTTGGTACAAGCCGTTTTGATTTTTCTACCGTGTTCTGCTGCTTCTGAACAGCGCTAAATGTGCTACTTCCAGGGTGTGGAGTCGTGTGACCATGCATGCAGGACACATTTTAAAGGGGCAGGACATGAAAGCTCTTGAACACATGCACAGGGAGAGGGGAAAACAAAAAAACGGCATTAACAAGATTACGTAGATTTTACGTCCCGAGTGACTGTTTTCAGTTTTATTTCAGTTAATTGCCCAGTCCTACATCATGATCACCAAAACTGACTTATACAATTCCAGAGGCATTTGAAGACATTGGCATGAACGTGAAAAGGCGTCGGAACAGAGACGGTTCATAACTTTTCTCTCTCTGTTTAGCAGTATTCAGTAGTAATGCGCTGTAGGGTAGAGTACTGTTGTTACCAGTTTTATTTCCTGTATATAGATGTATTTAAGCTGAAATACTCTGCAATGTAAATTCTTTCTGGGGGACTATCGCCGTGTTTGTCTGTGTGCATGATCCTTGTGTATGGCTTCTTTAAGAAGCCTGCATTTGTTTGCTGACTGTGTCTGTGCTCCAAAGTGGAGCTCTTTCTGTCAGATGAGTGAAGCTGTGCAGAGGCAGCCACTGGGAGTTGTGTTTCATCTCCTCTCATACTGCTCTAGAGCAGACATGCAAATCCGCTGTAATGAGTGCAGCCTGTGTGGTGGTGGTGGTGGTGGTTGTGGGGGGCAAAGAGATGGGGATGAACTCAGGAATTTAAACTGGAGAAAGGGAAGGTGGAGGAAAAGGGTGAGACATAGACATCCCTGCCAAATAGCTGAATACCAAATAGTGGTGCATGAGAATGTAAGGACTTTCAGGGAGAGTTTTGTCAGGAGTGGTGGAAGTGATAAAGTGTTTCCTCTCAAATCAAACATTCATTAGTCTACTGTGGCTTCCCTTTGCTGTTTAAACACAGAGGCAAAGATGGAAATGCTGCCATTTTAATTAGCTTTATCTTTTACACCAGCAAAATGTGGTGTGAAACATGGGAAAAATCTGCATCATCACCATTAGCAAATGTAATAAGGAATTTCTATACATTCAACTGTAACTTGGCACCCTTAAATGCTTGTTGCTGGTCTAATTCTTGGGGTTTCGACATTTTCATAATGGCATCAGAAAAATTGGTGAGTAGTAGCTCCCTATCAGTATTTGAAATGAAGAGGAAAACTGGGTCTCAAATATCATAATTTAGGTGAAGAATCTTGTGAGGGTAAACTGATTGTTTGTCCTCCATTCTGTAACCATCCAGTTTATGCAGTTTTTATCATTCATTGATGCTTGGCCGAGTACATACCTTCTCTGTTTCTGCAGCTTTTCTATTCAGTCCATCCAAAAAAAGTCATACCCTTCCCATTTCTTAAACAATCATGTTAACAGGCATATTCCTTGGTCCTGGAAAATACATTACTCTGTTTTAGAAGGGTCAAATTGTCCTTTGTCATGCAAAGGAAATTATGAAGCTTGCTGAAACTACTTAAATTTGGTTGAAGTGTCAAAGCATTATTAAACCTGGAAGAATAGGGGTGTGCCATCATCTTTGTCACCAGCTCTCCCATCTAATGATTTAAGGTGTGTATAAAAACAAAAAAGAAAAGAAAACTTCTATTTACTAGTGGCATCAGAAATATTTCAGCTTCTATCCATGCTGCGGTTCATGAAGTGTCTGGTAAATCTCATTGGTGTGTGCTGCGTGGTTCAGTAGCTGTGTGAATGTGATTTTATTCACTCATAAAGAATTAAATCCCCGGTCAATGCTTTGGCCGGTCTCCATCCAATAATGTAAAGCACTCAAGACTTTTGATGAGCTCTGCAGATCAATCAGAGGTTAACAGACGTGCTGTATAAACTAAGACCTGCAATATGTCCTGGGGTCTTTAACTCTCTGTAATGGGGCAGATAATTGTTTAGCTTGTTTGGCAGGAACAGACCTAGAAACTGAGATTCATGTTAGAAATGTTAGAAATTAACCTTAGAAATAAAGGATTCTTGAGTTAATTTTTGGTCTTATTTCAAGAGCCATGACAGTTATCCAAGTTAAAGTCTTTGCCAGACATGACAGCAGTGTGATTTTTGTTTTCATTTGTAATGCATGTTGAGTTGATTATGCAGAACTGGGAAAAGGGCCCAAAAATAGATTTCTAAAAATAGAAAAAAAATCAATTTTTGTCTTTAATCACATGAAAAACATTACATTAATAGATTAATCACAAAAGAATTGCCTGATGTTGGATTGACAAAAAAACAATGTACAAATTGGGTCTCTGGACTTGCAGATAGGGATTGATTTGTGCTGTTTTCTTGAGATCATCTTTCTAAAATCTAGATCTATTGCCATTTTGTTTCTAAAAGAATTACTTTACTGTCTTAACTGACAGTCTGAACCAGTAGTGTAACCTACCTAGAAGAGGTAACAAGTGGAAATTAATACATTTAAAGCGACACACCAGTGAAAATCAAGGTGGTTTTTTTTCCTTGATAACATGTCTGTACCATGTTTTTTATGACTTATCAGATGTATCAAGAGCAAAATCACTCTTATGTGTCATGTCTGTGTTCTTCTGCTGTGAAAGTTCAGTTAAGCTCCTCCCCTTGGAAAAAGGCAAGTTTAGACAGAGCAATTTTGTGATGTTAGTATAGCAGGTGAACCAATCAGGACTAAGCACTGGCTGTTCAAATTTGCCATCTTGTAGATGTCTGTGTCCTGGTGGGTGGGATTTGAGTAGACTTAATTAGATCCTGGTGTTTGGAGGAGGAGCCAAAGGGAAAAGATTTTTACAAGCAACAGTAAGACGGTGATAAGTTGTTTTTTTGTTTTGTTTTGTTTTTTTGGAGAGGGGAGGTGCATACAATACCATTTTAGACGATGTAGATTTGTTTTTAAGGGGATTTATGTTCACTGCAGTGCATCTTTAAGTTTCAGTTTCAATGGTCTCTCCTGGTTCTCTGGCTAACATCTTATATATATTTTTTTTTTTTTTTGTTACTTATTTGTACCCGTAGGTAGATTTGGTTTGCAGTCTGGTGACAAGCCACCAGCTGCCGGTCGCTGCGTGCGCGAGCGCCCTAAACCTACATGTTTTTGGTATGCGGGAGGAAACCGGAGAAATCCCGGAGTAAACCCACGCAACACGGGGAGAACATGCAAACTCCACACAGCTCACTGTTGGTCGGGGGCTGGGATCGAACCCACAATCTCATGATCCCCGCGATCCCCCGGCCGAGGGTAAACTGTGCTGCCGCAGTGCTAAACCACTGCGCCACCGTGTCTTATATTGCGTGGTCAGATGCTATTATTGTACCAGGGACTTTACTATACGTTGTAAGAATCGGTGCTATAGGAATGTTGTCAGAGGCTTTTACGTTTTCCAAGGAGATAAAGTTTTTAGCTGTTGGTGTATCTATCTATCAGCAGAATTACACAAAAATTACTTAACTGATTTGTAGGGGTGGGAATGGCGAGGGAACTCGCAATTTGATTCGGATCGCGATTCTTGGGTCACAATTCAATCCCGTCACAATTCGACGATAATCACGACATCACAGTAAATCAAGTATCACGAGCCCATATATTTCAGATTTTTTCCACCTTATTCAACGTCAAATCATGTTCCAAAGTAAAACTGTTGACACCTCTTTCATATAATAAAATATTCTCGGGTAATTCTGGAAGGTCCAGTCACTGTTCAGTATTCCTAGCTACAGTTCCACCATAAATACAAAACACTGAGCAAGTCAGAGAAAAGATTGCTGAAAAGTATAAATCTGTGTACAAAAAAAAATAGTTCAAAGTTACTGAACATCACCTGGAGTTGAACTAAAATTATATACAGTGGTGTGAAAAAGTGTTTGCCCCCATCCTGATTTCTCATTTTTTGTATGTTTGTCACACTTAAATGTTTCAGATCATCAAACAAATTTAAATATTAGGCAAAGATAACACAAGTAAACACACAATGCAGTTTTTAAATGAAGGCGTTTATTATTAAGGGAAAAAAATCCAAACCTACATGGCCCTGTGTGAAAAAGTGATTGCCCCCTAAACCTAATAACTGGTTGCACCACCCTCAGCAGCAACAATTGCAATCAGGCGTTTGTGATAACTGGCAATGAGTCTTTTGCAGTGCTGTAGAGGAATTCTGGCCTACTCATGTTTGCAGAAATGTTGTAATTCAGCCACATTGGAGGGTTTTTGAGCATGAACCGCCTTTTTAAGGTCATGCCACAGCGTCTCAATTGAATTCAGGTCAGGACTTTGACTAGGCCACTCCAAAGTCTTTATTTTGCTTTTCTTAAACTATTCAGAGGTGGACTTGCTGGTGTGTTTTGGATCATTGTCCTGCTGCAGAACCCAAGTATGCTTCAGCTTGAGGTCGCAAACAGATGGCCGGACATTCTCCTTCAGGATTTTTTGGTAGACAGCAGAATTCATGATTCCATTTACCACAGCACGTCTTTCAGGTTCCGGTGGAGATGTCGCAGAGCAAGGGAGGGCACCTTTCTTGCACCACCCTGCTCTCCAGCCTTAATCCAGTAGATGCAGACGCATCTACTGGGTAGATGCATCTACTGGGTAACCCAGTAGATGCATGGAGCGCACAAATGTCCGTGTCCCCAGCTTGCTCCGCGGCCATCGCAGGAAAATCTATTCCCATGTAGGCCGGGGAGATTAACATGCACGACAGACAATCGGCCACAATGTTGAACTTACCGGGAACGTGTTGAATGTTGGTCGTAAACTCCGAGATTGCGGCCAAATGCCGTTGCTGATGGGCCGACCACAGTTCCGAGACTTTGAACATTGCGTACATCAGCAGTTTATGGTCCACGAACGCGGTGAACTTGCACCCTTCTAGCCAAAACTGGAAATGGCGTGTCGCCAGGTGTAGAGCCAACAACTCTCTGTCGAATGTGCTGTATTTGCGTTTGCTGTCGTGCAAAGCCTGACTGGAAAAATGCGAGCGGCTGCCACAAACCGGAGACATACTGCTCTACCACTGCTCCTATGGCAACATCAGACACGTCCGTAGTGAGCGCTATACGTGCCGATGGATCTGGAAGAGCTAGCAATGCGGCATCCGCAAGCACTGTTTTGGTGTTTGTGAAAGCCTGGGCTTGCTCGGGAGTCCAGCCGACGGTTTCCGTGGGCTTCTTTTTTTCAGCGCAGCATACAACAGCTGCATCAGCTGGGCTGGCCAGGGAAGGAAACGGTTTTAAAAATTGACCATCCCCAAAAACTCCTGCAGGGCCCTCACGGTCTGTGGACGTGGAAAGTCCGACACGGTGCACACCTTGTCCGGTAGCGGAATTGCGCTTTCCGGCGGAATGCAGTGGCCCAAAAAAATCAATCACAGGTATACCGAACTGGCACTTCGCCTGGTTCACTACAAGCCCGTGCGCTTCCAACCTCTGGAAAACCACCTTGAGATGGGCAATGTGCTCCTCTTCGGGCATGCTAGCTACCAGAATGTCATCTAAATAGATGAAAACGAAGAACAAGTTGCGAAGCACTGCGTCCATCATCCTCTGGAAAGTCTGCGCTCCGCCGTTTAATTCGAACGGCAACCGTAAAAACTCGAAAAGGCCCGTACGCAGCAGGACCTGATGGTATTCGTGGACCAGATCCACTTTCGAAAAAACACGCGCCCCGGCCAGGTGCATGGAAAAATCCTGGATGTGTGGAATGGATTAACAGTTGTGTTCCGTGGCGTTATTAAAGCACCAGAAATTGCTGCACTGTCGCCACGACCCGTCGGCTTTAGGCATCATGTGGAGCAGGGATGCCTACGGGCTGTTGGAGTGCCTGACGATGCCCAACTGCTCTAAGTTGGCAAACTCCTCGCGCGCGCTGGCCAGATGAGCTGCGTCCAAGCGTTGAGGTCGCGCGAACACTGGTGGGCCTTTTGTCGTTATGAAGTGTTCGACCCCATGTTTCGTTATCATAGCCGACAAAGTCGGGACCGTGAGTGCTGAGAACTGTGTAAGCAAATGTTGGTACTTACCCCCTGGAGCTATATTGTTAGCCAGTGTTGTTGACCCAGCTCCCCGAGCTGTACAGGGCAGTGAGGAAAAAGAGACAGTGTCCACTAATCTCCTATTAGCAGCATCGACTAACGACCCATAAGCACGTAAGAAATCTGTGCCTGAAATGGGGGCGGAACATGCAGCTACCACAAAGTCCCACTGAAAGTTGCATCCGTGTAAGCATATATGCAAGCAAGCAGCAGGGCTGCTCGCAGAGATAGCAAAAAGACGTAACAAACTAATAGTTTTTTGAATGCAAAAGATGCAATAGACTTACACAATGGTCCCCTCCGGCATACAACTAGGAACATACCGGTCGCTATGGAGGGTGAGAATATGTATGGGCACATAATCATACCATGTAGGATAACTAAGTAGACGGTTATGCTGTTTCATTCCATCTAGCAACAATGCTCTGCACTGTGTGTGTTTATATATTTACATATTTATTCCATCTAGCTACAATGCTCAGCACTGGGTGTGTTTATATATTTATATATCTACATATTATTCCATCTAGCTACATTGCTCCGCACTGTGTGTGTTTATATACTTGCATATTTATTCCACCTAGCTGCAATGCTCCGTACTGTGGGTGTTTATATATTTACATATTTATTCCATCTAGCTACAATGCTCTGCACTGTGTGTTCATATATTCATATATTTATTCCATCCAGCTACAATGCTCTGCACTGTGTGTCTGTGTGTGTGTGTATATATATATATTTTATAGTAATACGTACATATGTATATTAGCTGCTCTTGCTTGCTTGTTTTTTTCTTGCCTTCTGATTGTTGCTCTGAGTGTTGCTATCCCTGTGCTGTTGCAATCCTGGAATTTCCCCGTTGTGGGACTAATAAAGGCTTATCTTATCTTATCTTATATCGTCAGTGTCGACTTGTTAAAACTGATGGTGGATCCATTGGCGGCCGTGAGCTCAGGACCGCTGCCTCCTGCCACCCTATCTGCGTTGACTGGCAGGATGAGGCTCTTCTGGGAGCCGGAGTCCACCAAAAACCGTCTCCCCGAACGTGTGTCCATGACATAAAGCGGTCTGTTCCTGTTGCCATTGGGCGCAGCTGCAACTGAATTCTGAGCGTGCCGTCTTCCCGGCTTCTTGAATTGGCATGGTGACAGGCAGGGTTGAGCATTTGAGCTGAAACGGCGATAATAAAAACAGATCGCCTCGTTCCTTTGTCTCCTGGTGTCCGTCCTGGCTACCACCAATGGCTCCTTGACCTCACTGGAGTCCCTCATGGATACCGGTGCCACTGCCTGCACGCTGAGAGTTCTGGTCGCCAAAAGAATGCGGTCCGCTTCCTGCGCCATGGCGTGGTAGTCTTGAGCAACCAGCCGCAGCGAGTAGGCCAGGATTGCCCTCGCTGCAGCTGGTAGGTTCCTGAGGAACAAGTGGGCAAACAGGAAAGATTCATCGTCCTTCCCCCTCAGCACCAACATGCTCTCCATGAGCTCCACTGCTGATCTGTCACCTAACTCCGAACGCGTTAGGAATCTCTCTGCCCTCTCACTGTCAGAAAGGGTATAGCGCTGGAGAAGCATCCTCTTGAGTGCTTCATATTTTTCTTGAGCCGGCAGCTCCTGGAGCAGGCTTGTCACCTGTTGCGTGGTGCGCGCATCCAGCGCAGCGACCACGTAGTAATGCTTGGTATCGTCTGTTGTTATCCCGCGGAGTGCGAACTGGGCTTCGATGTGCAAGAACCATGTGGTTGGGTTGTGAAGCCAGAAGTCTGGGAGCTTGATTGAGACAGCGCATGTGGCGCTGGTGCTCTCCCTCCAGGTAGTCTCCGGGGCGGTCCTAGGCTCAATTTCCATGGCACGTCTTAGGGTCACCAGTGTGGAGAAAGGAAGCTGGCGAGGCAACGAGCTGAACGACACATGAACTTTATTCCATCTCCAACATATAGTACAGTAAAAAGAGCTCCCAGGTCTCAGTGCATTCCTCTTTTATACCTTTAATTCCATGCATTGAGACCCAGAACTTCAAACCATAATACACTGTTTGGAACAAAGACCTGTGTGGCACATTAACATAACAGAATGCCGGCCCCGCTGCTCACACCCTCCTCTCTTCCAGTGGCTCCGGCGGTTCCTTCTTTCTCCGGGGGGTGTATAGTCCATACTGTCCCGTTTGAGACCCCCCGTGGCCTTTCTTCTTCGGTCCATTGTTCCCCCTTATCCCAGCTGCCTTCTCTGGGTGGCAAATCCCCCACCCGTGCCACCACTATACATATATACGTGTGTGTGTGTGTGTGTGTGTATATATATATATATATATATATATACTGTATATACACACAGTGGGGCAAAAAAGTATTTAGTCAGCCACCAATTGTGCAAGTTCTCCCACTTAAAAGATGAGAGAGGTCTCCAATTTTCATCATAGGTATACCTCAACTATGAGAGACAAAATGAGAAAAAAAAAAATCCAGAAAATCACATTGTCTGATTTTTAAAGAATTTATTTGCAAATTATGGTGGAAAATAAGTATTTGGTCAATAACAAAAGTTCATCTCAATACCTTGTTATATACCTTTGTTGGCAATGACAGAGGTCAAACGTTTTCTGTAAGTCGTCACAAGGTTTTCACACACTGTTGCTGGTATTTTGGCCCATTCCTCCATGCAGATCTCCTCTAGAGCAGTGATGTTTTGGGGCTGTCGCTGGGCAACACGGACTTTCAACTCCCTCCAAAGATTTTCTATGGGGTTGAGATCTGGAGACTGGCTAGGCCACTCAAGGACCTTGAAATGCTTCTTATGAAGCCACGCCTTCGTTGCCCGGGCAGTGTGTTTGGGATCATTGTCATGCTGAAAGACCCAGCCACGTTTCATCTTCAATGCCCTTGCTGATGGAAGGAGGTTTTCACTCAAAATCTCACGATACATGGCCCCATTCATTCTTTCCTTTACACGGATCAGTCGTCCTGGTCCCTTTGCAGAAAAACAGCCCCAAAGAATGATGTTTCCACCCCCATGCTTCACAGTAGGTATGGTGTTCTTTGGATGCAACTCAGCATTCTTTCTCCTCCAAACATGACAAGTTGAGTTTTTACCAAAAAGTTCTATTTTGGTTTCATCTGACCATATAGAATTCTCCCAGTCCTCTTCTGGATCATCCAAATGCTCTCTAGCAAACTTCAGACGGGCCTGGACATGTACTGGCTTAAGCAGGGGGACACGTCTGGCACTGCAGGATTTGAGTCCCTGGCGGCGTAGTGTGTTACTGATGGTAGCCTTTGTTACTTTGGTCCCAGCTCTCTGCAGGTCATTCACTAGGTCCCCCCGTGTGGTTCTGGGATTTTTGCTCACCGTTCTCGTGATCATTTTGACCCCACGGGGTGAGATCTTGTGTGGAGCCCCAGATGGAGGGAGATTATCAGTGGTCTTGTATGTATGTCTTCCATTTTCTAATAATTGCTCCCACAGTTGATTTCTTCACACCAAGCTGCTTACCTATTGCAGATTCAGTCTTCCCAGCCTGGTGCAGGTCTACAATTTTGTTTCTGGTGTCCTTTGACAGCTCTTTGGTCTTGGCCATAGTGGAGTTTGGAGTCTGACTGTTTGAGGTTGTAGACAGGTGTCTTTTATACTGATAACGAGTTCAAACAGGTGCCATTAATACAGGTAACGAGTGGAGGACAGAGGAGCCTCTAAAAGAAGAAGTTACAGGTCTGTGAGAGCCAGAAATCTTGCTTGTTTGTAGGTGACCAAATACTTATTTTCCACCATAATTTGCAAATAAATTCTTTAAAAATCCTTCAATGTGATTTTCTGGATTTTTTTTCCCCCTCATTTTGTCTCTCATAGTTGAGGTATACCTATGATGAAAATTGGAGACCTCTCTCATCTTTTAAGTGGGAGAACTTGCACAATTGGTGGCTGACCAAATACTTTTTTGCCCCAGGGTATATATCACACATCCCCAGTTGTAACTCGTCGGCCTCAGTCGGTCTATGATGACCATGGAAGAGAATCCTAAACGTCTACTCTGCTGGAACAGCACCGCCTGTGGCTGAACAGGCCGATGCGCGAATGACAGTCCCTGTCACACTTGTGGGTGGTCTCCGTGCTGCTGGGTCTGTGGCGGTTCTTCCTGCGGGTCCTTTTTTCATCTGCTGCAGCAGTCAGTCTCTCTTCACCCGCCTTGAGCTGTCTGGTCAGGGTGCCTCTCCATTTGGAGCGGTCCGTTGCAAGGTCCTCCCAGCGCTCTGTGTTGATATCCAGGGCCTTCATGTCTCTCTTGCAGACGTCTCTAAAGCGCAGCTGTGGGCGGCCAACGTCTCTCCTGCCAGTTGCCAGTTCTCCATAGAGGACGTCTTTGGGGATTCTGCCATCCTCCATACGGTGAACGTGGCCTAGCCAGCGGAGCCTGCGCTGCCTGAGTAGAGTGAACATGGAGGGAAGGCCGGCGCGGGACAGAACTTCTGTGTTGGGCACTTTGTCCTGCCAGGATATGTCCAGGATGTGGCGAATGCAGCGCAAGTGGAAGGAGTTCAGTCTCTTTTCCTGCCGGGCGTATGTTGTCCACGTCTCACTCCCATAGAGCAGTGTGCTGATGACGCAGGCGTTGTACACTGCCATCTTCGTCTTGACAGAGAGTTTGGGATTCTCCCACACTCGTGTGGTGAGGCGAGCGAGTGTGAAGGCTGATTTTCCAATCCTCTTGTTGATCTCTGTATCAAGGGAGAGGTTGTTGCTGATCATGGACCCCAGGTACGTGAACTGATTCACGACCTCCAGCTTGTAGTCATCAATGGTGATGGTTTGTGGTGCTTCCGTGCCTTGCGCCAAGACGTTAGTCTTCTTCAGGCTGATGGTAAGCCCGAAGTCCTTGCATGCCTGGGAGAAGCGGTCCATCAGGGTCTGAAGCTCCTGCTGTGTGTGGGTTGCGACTGCAGCGTCGTCTGCGAACAGCATGTCTCTGATTAGAGCCTCGCGTACTTTGGTTCTGGCTTTCAGGCGGGCGAGGTTGAAAAGCCTGCCGTCAGATCTTGTGTGCAGGTAGATTCCCTCTGTTGCTGTGCTGAAGGCATGCCTCAGGAGCATAGCAAAGAAAATCCCAAAGAGGGTTGGCGCAAGTACACAGCCCTGTTTCACTCCGCTGCGTATGTTGAATGGCTCTGAGACGTTGCCATCGTGCTGCACTATCCCCTGCATGTTGGTGTGAAACGATTCGATGAGGCTTTGCAACTTTGGTGGGCATCCTATCTTTGGCAGGATCTTGAAAAGGCCCTCTCTGCTGACCAGATCGAACGCTTTGGTGAGGTCGATGAAGGCGACGTACAGAGGCATGTTCTGTTCTCTGCATTTCTCCTGGAGTTGGTGGATGGAGAATATCATGTCTACCGTCGATCGCTCAGCGCGGAAGCCACACTGAGACTCGGGGTAGACACGTTCGGCAAGCTTCTGTAGACGAACGAGAACAACTCGTGCGTAGACTTTACCAACAACGCTGAGGAGGGAAATGCCCCTGTAGTTGTTGCAGTCGCTTCTCTCCCCTTTGTTTTTGTAGAGGGTGATGATCTTGGCGTCCCTCATGTCCTGTGGTACGGCACCTTCCTTCCAGCACTGGCAGAGGACGTCATGCAATGGCAGCAGTAGGGCGGTCTTGCAGTGCTTGATCAGGTCAGGGGGTATGCCGTCGTTGCCGGGTGCCTTGCCAGCGGCCAAGCTATCAATAGCCTTACTGAGTTCGTCGATGGTTGGCTCGGCGTCAAGTTCATCCATGGATGGCAGGCAGTCGATGGCATCAAGGGCTGACGGTGTCACGGTGTTCTGTCTAGAGTAGAGGTCGGAGTAGTGTTCCACCCATCTCTCCATCTGCTTGTTCTTCTCTGTGATCATCTCCCCAGTGGAAGATTTGAGGGGGGCCGTCTTGCTCTGAGCTGGACCAAGTGCTTTCTTGATGCCATCGTACATACCACGGATGTTCCCTGTTATGGCAGCGGTTTGAATGTCTTGGCTGAGCTGAGTCCAGTACTCGTTGGCACAGCGCCGAGCAGTCTGCTGAACTTTGCTTCTTGCAGCCCTGAGAATCTGGAGATTCTTCTCGTTTGGGTACTTCTTGTACTCAGCAAGTGCTGAGCGCTTGGCTTCAATGACGGGGGTCATCTCGGTCAACTTGGCATCAAACCAGTCCTGTGACTTCGAGGTCTTCTCCCAAAGGTAGCCAAGGCTGTGCGGTAGATGGTGTTTCGCAGCTCTTCCCACTTCTGCTTTGCAGATTCTCCTCCTTGTGGTACACCAAGTTCCTTCTCAAAGGTGGAGGCAAACTGCTCAACAAGTTCTGGTTGGGCCATCTTGCTGGTGTCAATCCGTGCCTTTCCAGGTTGTCTAGCACGATGGAATTTCTTCAGCTGCAGCTTGACCTTGCAACACACCAATGAATGGTCTGTGTCGCAATCTGCACTCTGGAACGAACGGGTGATTAGCACGTTCTTCAGTGAGGTGCACCTGGTCAGGATCAAGTCTAGCTGGTGCCAGTGCTTTGAGCGCGGATGTTGCCAGGAAACCTTGTGTTGGGGCTTGGTCTTGAAGAACGAGTTTGTGATGCACAGATCGTGATATGTGCAGAACTCGAGCAGCCGCTGTCCGTTGTCGTTCATTCTGCCCACGCCAAAAGGTCCAAGACAGGAGGGCCAGGAGTCGTGGTCAGCACCCACTCTGGCATTGAAGTCTCCAAGGAGAATGAGTTGTTCAGAGTTGGGGATGATCCTGACAGTTGTTGCGAGATTCTCGTAGAACTCGTCTTTTGCCTCTGG
Source organism: Pholidichthys leucotaenia (assembly GCA_020510985.1). Lineage (NCBI taxonomy): Eukaryota > Metazoa > Chordata > Actinopteri > Cichliformes > Pholidichthyidae > Pholidichthys > Pholidichthys leucotaenia. The sequence continues at coordinate 97,787,735 of CM035837.1, forward strand.
TGTGGCTGTCTGTGTTGGGGCATACACACTGACGAGGGTGACTGGGCCTTCAGTGGTGTTCAGGCGGAGGGTGAGGAGTCGTGCAGAGCCAGTGCTGCCCGGTTCCACCATCTTCAGCAAAGTGTTCTTCACTGCGAAGCCCACTCCGTGTTCCCTGTGTTCGTCACTGCCCTTTCCCTGCCAGTAGAACGTGTAGTCCTTCTCTCTCAGTGTGCCTGCATCAGCTAACCGTGTTTCCTGGAGAGTGGCGATATCCACTCCCAGTCTCTTCAGGTCATTATTGATGATGGCAGTCTTCCTGGTGTCGTTGATGTCCTTGAGGTTAGCAGCGAGTCCTGTCATCATAGTGCGGACGTTCCAAGTTCCCAGTTTTAGAGTTGGTCTCTTTTGTTTTATTGTCTTGCCTGGTGCAAAGGTTCTCAGCCTGCTGTTTGGATTTCTCCTTATCCCCATGCACCCAATGAGGAAAGCAAGCTGTGGCGGGACAACACCTTATTGGCTGGGGGCTGCCCAGCTTGAGGCGGGCGGTAGCTGTCCAGTGAGATCTGATGATCCCTCCCACCGTCGGGAACAACCCCTGGCGCCACGCTCTACGCCAATTGAGCAGTAGCTTATAACCGGTAACTGTCATTCCCCGTGTTTTGTCTACGCCAAAGGCGAAGCTGGAGTGTCCTCTCCAGTGATCCGGTGTTCTACCTTCCAGCGTTGGGTGTTGGTAGGATTCAAGCCTGGGCAGGAAGATATGGAGGACAAGATGTTGCCCATGCAGCATGTCCCCCCTCTCCACGTCACTGATGAATCCAAAGGAACAGCAGGGCTGCTACAGTTTGGCACCAGCACCGTTGCAGGAGCTGCCAGAACAATGTTGAGCACAACATAGAACTGCCTTAGGGGCTCCGACTCTGGATTTTTCCTCAGGGTTGACTTCCGAAGCCTTTCCCGTGACTGGGTATGCCGCAAGGCAGCAGAGGTTTGAAATCAGGGTTTACCTTCCCCTAGATGGGCTACCTTCCCAGGTTGACGAGCCACCATCTACCCGAAGCATCTGGTTTTAAGGCGCCAGAGATCTGCCCTCGCCCCTTCTCCTATTAGTAAAAGCAGTTCCGCCGGGCTTAGAGACTAAACCACACGGGCAGGCTAGGAGTTGGACTTAGTTGTCAGAGGCTTTTCGAGACGCACGCCATAAGGAGCATTTTATGAGCACTGGGAGCTTAACCCCAGTGCCGCTCCTGGCTATGACAACCTTGGAACCTTTTTATTTTCCCCCTGAAAAGGTTTCAGTTTGTTTTTCAATTGGGTTGTGCAGGTTATAGCTCACATTAATGGCGGAAAAACTTTTGAAATGATTTATTTTGATCTCATTTTTTTACATCCCAAAAACCTGGCATTTGAACAGGGATATGTGGACTTTTTATATCCACTGTATGTGTGTGCATTTTTTTTTTTTTTTTTTAAACAAAAGCTCGATCCGTGCGGAATCGGATGATGATATAAAAACTTCTATCATTTCGTAGAATACTCCATCGTTTATATCATGAGTTAAAATGCACATACTCCCATTTATTCAGTAAAGCTCCTCACCACTATTTGTCAGCGCTCCGTCTCTCACCCGCAGTGCGTGACTTCGCACAGCGGAACAGGTGTGTGGTGGGTGGCTAGGCTTCAGTCCAGTGGTTGCTAATGCTAACTCCAAACTACTGGTTTAGATAGCTGCTACTCCTGTTTGCCAGAGACGTGGGACTGTTTTCCATCGCACCGCATCAGAGAGGATAGTTCACTAACCTCGTTTTAATAGGAGAAATGTAACATTAACACCATGTCTACTTATAAAATGCTAAATGATGATGCTAAGTTGTGCCAACTGGAAACCATAGCAGACCACCATTTCTTTGGTTTAAATTACTGCAGAGTTTCTTAGTTTTGTTTGAAAAAAATTTACTAAAGCTGCAAAAGGTGCATGATAGTGGCACATACATGCAAAATAAATAATAAATAAATTAAAACGGGTCGGCGGAGCAAGTTGGCTCTTAATGTAATTTATTTGATTTCTAATAATTTTAATTAGTCAAGTAGCGATAATGGAGAAAGTTAAAGTAATCACTTGTGTTATTACATTATCTTTTGTGTCTTTGACTTTCAGATCATGACCAATCTGAAATATTTTTCTAAGAAGCAAACAGGTTCAATCAGGCCAGAATGGCAGTCAACAGGCTGTGGATCGACACTTAAATTTTCGTTGATTTAAACTAACAGCTAATTTATATCTGTAGATGGCAGCGATGGGTAATTTTCTCATTTTCAGGCACTTTTTTTAATGTTTCATTTTTTTGCTATTCTCCTCTGGCTCAGGAAATATTTAACTCATTGATGTTTACTTTTTATTTATTTATTTATTTAAGATAAGATGAGGCTTTATTAGTCCCATAATGGGGAAGTTCCAGGATTGCAACAGCACAGGGATAGCAACACTCAGAGCAATAATTAAGAAGATACGAAAAATATAAATAAGAGCAGTGGATATACATACGTACACATAAATATATATACAAAGTGCGGAGCATTGTAGCAAGATGGAATAAACGGCATAACCGTCTACTTAGTTATCCTACATAGTATGAATATGTACCCATACATATTGTCACCCTCCGTAGCGACTGATATTGTCCTAGTTGTATACTGGAGGGGACCATTTGTGTAAGTCTATTGCGTCTTTTGCATTCAATACTACTAGGTCGTCATGTTTTTTTGCTATCTCTGCAAGCAGCCCTGCTTAGGTTATACAGTCTTGACAGCCGTAGGTAGGAAGGACCAGTGAAACCTCTCGGTTGCGCACCTAGGATGATGTAGTCTACTGCTAAATGAGCTCCTGAGTGCGTTCAATATGTCCTGCATAGGGTGGGACTCGGACTCCAGCAGAGATGACAGTTTAGCCATCATCCTTCTCTCTCTTATCTCCTCCACTGGGTCAAGGCGTTTTCCCAGGACAGAGCTAGCTTTCTTGATCAGTTTGTTCAGTCTCTTCCTATCGGCTGCTGTAATGCCGTTGCCCCAGCAGACCACTCCAAAAGTGATGGCTGATGCCACCACTGTGTCGTAGAATGTCTTCAGCAGTGCCCCTTGTACACCAAAAGACCTGAGCCTCCTCAGTAGGAACAGCCTGCGCTGTCCCTTCTTGTAGAGTGCGTCGGTATTGTGTGACCAATCTAGTTTGTTGTTCAGATGAACACCAAGGTACTTGTAGGATGTCACCATCTCGATGTCTGTTCCCTGTATGTTTACTGGTGCTGTGAGGGGTTGTCCTTGCCTGCGGCAGTCCACCACCAGCTCCTTAGTTTCCCTTGCATTGATCTGGAGGCAGTTCGGATGGCACCAGTCCACAAAGTCCTGGATAAGTCCTCTGTACTCAGCTTCATCTCCGTTGGAGATGAGGCTGACGATCACAGAGTCGTCAGAGAACTTCTGTAGATGGCAGTGTGTTGTGTTGTGTGAGAAGTCCGCAGTATAAAGGGTGAACAGGAAGGGAGCCAAAACCGTTCCCTGGGGGGCCCCCGTGCTATCAATGATCGTGTCAGACACACAATCTCGGGTTCTCACAAACTGTGGCCAGTTAGTGAGGTAGTCCAGGATCCATGATGACAGGTGCTGGTCCACCCCTGCGCACAGCAGCTTGTCTTTCAGGATCATCGGTTGGATGGTGTTGAAAGCACTGGAGAAGTCAAAGAACATGATCCTCACCGCATTCCCGGGCTTCTCCAGGTGGGACAGAGAACGGTGAAGGAGGAAGATCACTGCATCCTCCACCCCAATGCCATGCTGGTAGGCGAACTGGAGTGGATCCATCGCTGGTCCCACCAGGGGCGGAGGTGAGCAAGGAGCAGTCTCTCCAGGGTCTTCATCATGTGAGACGTCAGGGCCACTGGTCTGTAGCTGTTCAGATCTTTGGGGTGGGAAGTCTTTGGTCCAGGTACTGTACCACACAAGATGTTTTCCACAGCTGTGGTACCCTCCCCAGCTTCAGGCTCAGGTTGAAGATGTGCTCCACATTCCCACACAGCTGGTCTGCACCGGACTTGGGGAGCTTCGCGCTGATGCCGTCCGGTCCCGAGGCCTTCCTCACCTTGATCTTCCTTAGCTCCGTCCTCACCTGGGTCTTAGTGAGGGTCAGGTTGGGGGGCTGTGTGCTGGGAGTGGGGAGCTGTTGGTGGAGTGGGGTGTGGACAGCAGGTCTCGATGACTTGAGAGGCAACAGTGGTTGTTGTGCAGTTGGGGGGGGGGGGGGCGATTGGTCAAACCTATTAAAAAACAGGTTCAGATTGTTCGCCCACTCCCTGCGCCCCGTGGCCTGGGAGGAGGTATTCTGGAGCCCAGAAATGGTTTTAAGGTTTCTCCAGACCCCACCGATGTCGCTCTGTTGCAGCTTGTCCTCCATCTTCTTCCTGAAGCTGTGCTTGCCTTCTCTGATCTTCCTCCTCAGCTCCCTCTGTACGGACTTCAGCATCTCCCTGTTCCCCGACCTGAAGATCCTCTTCTTCTCTCTCAGAAGTGTTTTTATCTCAGGGTTGATCCAGGGTTTGTTGTTCGAGCAACACCGTATGGTCTTGGTGGGTACGGTGTTGTCCACACAGAAGCTGATTTAGTCCGTGATGGTGTGAGTGAGGCCATTGATGTCCTCACCATGTGGATCGCAGAGCTGTTCCTAGGCAGTGATTTCAAAACAGTCCTTTAGCGCGTCCATTGCCTCCTGTGTGCATGACCGGAGGTTGTCTGTGTACTAAGGGTTTGTACACCGGCAGAAGATGAACCAAGTTGTGATCCGATCTCCCGAGTGGGGGGGGGAGTGGTGATGAGGTGTACGCCTCCTTAGTATTTGCATAAAATAAGTTCAGTGTTTTATTGTCTCTAGTGTGGCATGTGACATACTGGGTGAGCGTGGGTAGAATGGGAGACAGTGAAATATGGTTGAAATCACCTGAGATGAGGAGAAGAACATCTGGGTGTTCTGTCTGCAGCCTGCCAGTTACTGAGTGGATGACGTCACGCGCTGTCCCAGCATTCGCCGTTGGATTTGCATAAATAACAATGCAGATCACGTGTGAGTATTCCCTCGGGAGATATGTAGGCCGCATGCTAACAGCTAGCAACTCGATGTCTTTGCTACAGTGCTGTTCCTTAACCGTGATATGTCCCGGTCTGCACCAGTTGTTATTGACATGCATTATCACTCCTCCGCCCCTTGTCTTCCCACTGTCTGGTGTCTGGTCTGCCCGTATTGCGTGGAAACCCTCCAGTTCGATGTTAGCATCTGTTGCTAGTTCTGTTAGCCACGTCTCAGTATACAGCATCAAACTACTCTCCCTGAAGACACTCTCGTAGCGGGAGATAGCCGCTAGCTCATCAGTCTTACTGAGTAGCGATTGAACATTCCCCATAATAATGGATGGGAGGACAGGTCTGTACCTTATATTCCTCCCCCGCCGTCTTACTGTAGCTCGACACCCCGCGGTTTCAATCTTATTTCTCCCGGTATGTCGAGTTTTTGCGTTAGTATCGTGGGCCGGGTTAAGTGCTAACAGTTGGTCTCTATTGTACTGCCTCCTGCTAGAAACAGTGGCTCCGTCCGCTGGCTCAGCAGACATTTGGGCGATCTACGTGTTTGGATGGAATAAAGGTGACGCTGGATCAGAAAGAAAGATTGGCAAGAGAGCCAGATAGTAAATAGAAATAGGCAGAAATAGGCAGAAATTTTGCCGCTGTTGCAAAAGATTTCAGAAAAAAAGTCTTTGAGCACTATCTAGGCTAGCCCCTAAAGACTGAAGTGTTATTGTCGACACCCCGCCAGGCGAATGGGCGTTGGCGGTGGCGGTCACATTAACACCTACCTTGTGAATGCGATAGCTAGACAAAGAAATGATGTAGCCTTTTCAAATCGATATCATCATGTCTAAAGCAAGTCTTGGACTGCTCAGACCCTGCTTTCTGACAATGGGTGGGGGGTCAAAAGGTCCCAGTGCCCTATTAGTATAGAACGAGTAAATCTACGCTCACCAAACTTGGTACACATGTTGACCTTGAGACCCTGACCTATGAGCTTGGGTTCAAAAGGTCAGAGGTCATGGTTAGCTTCCCCTATGCCCTATTACTGTAGAACAAGTAAAGCTAGGGTCACTTAACTTTGTATACATGTTCATCCTGGGACCCTGACCTCTGACTATGGTTTTGGGATTGCAAGGTCAAAGATCAAGGTCAAAATGCCATATGAGCTACATCTCAACAACAAAGAGGCTGAGGGGTACCACTGGCAGTCGCCAGTATGTTGATGTTTAGTCGATCGTTGTGACAAGTGGAACTCTGAGTTCTTTGCAGTTAATATACCCCAGTCTCCAAAGAAAAACTGTTGTCTGAAATATCAAAATAGTTAATTCTGTGGTTTGGATGGCCTTTAGAAAATAAAGAGAGAAATTAATCAAAAGACAGGCCTTGAAATGGATGGAAATGTATTGCTGGCAGCATGGTGCATCAGTGGGTGACACTGCTGCCTCACATCAAGAGGGTCTGGGCTTGAGCCCATCTGTGTGGAATTTGCATGTTCTTGCAGTATTGAGTGTTTCCTCCAGGTGCTGTGGTGTTGTCCCACAATTCAAAGACATGCTTCATGGCAGTGCCTTGCTTGGCTGTGGCTACTCGAATTGTAGATGTCATTAACCTTGTAGGTAGTAATTTTGTAATTTTGTTCTGCTGTGCATGCTTTTCTGATTATACACTGAATGGCATTAAAGATGACTTTCATGTTCTGATATTGTTGATGCTAGCTTATCAGAGTATTACTAATGCAGAAAGAGTTCAGTTACCCACACAACTTCCTCATATTCCTATAAAGTATAATTAAGATTTCTTCATCACAATCACCATGGTCAGTTTCACAATAGTAGTAGAGTATCTCTCTCTTCTCCTGTCTGACAACACACTCAGATTGCTGCCTGCCGGCTTCTTCACACTCAAGGGAGTTCCTGTGTTTCCAGTGGGTTGGGCAATCTGAGCGAGCACTGGTTGGGGGCAGTACCAGAGTCCCTCGGGGTGTCTAGGATGTCTGTGGCCTTTATTTGTCACTGACTGACATAGCGGTTAGACTACTGCTGATCCTATAATCAAAGCATAAATTTTCCAGCCTTCCAATATTGCAGAATTTTCCACAACAATTGATTATTGCAATTAAAGTTACAATTTTTGTTGTTTAATTCAAGGGGCTCTTGAGTGTTATCCCCCCCCCCCCATTTTTAATGTTGTAACTAGTGCATTCGAATCAAAATGTCCATGAGTGTTGTGCTTATATTTGATAGTGAGAGTTATTTGTTTTGATCCTGTAGAGTTGAGTCAGCTGCAGTCATCCTGTCTGAGAAGCTCCAAATTTATGTTGTTTTTATTATTAAACTTATGGTACACACACACTTTTGGTTGCTCCCTTTTCAGAGTTGCCACAGTGGATCTTGGGTCCGCACATTGATTTGGCAAGGATTTTTTACTCTGGATGTCCTTCCTGATGCAACTCGCCCCATTTTATCAGAGCTTGGGACTGGCACAAGGAGTACACTGGTTTTGTGCTTCCCCCTGTAAAAATGTCCTACCTGCCACATCCAAAGAGCTACTGGTATATTTTAAAATGTGTATAATCTTTACGGTGAGAAGGAAGCAATTAAGTTTTTGGTTATACAACAACTATTGCATCAGTGAGTCTGGAAACTGTAACATAAGTGATAAAATGTATTATTTAAATGCATCCCCTGTTAGTCTGAGGATTTTTTTCTGGTGATATTTTTTTTTCTTCAATTTTTCAGTCATCTTATGAATAAAATGAACTGTTTAAGCCATATTAAATCTGAAGTCGGCTATTATGTAGAAGACAGGTTTAACCCATTAAAAGAAAACTGTGAGATGTTTATTTCAAGTAATGGAAAAATCAATTTCAAATAAAATATATATTTTTTTTCTTTTTTTAGTTTCTCTGTATCAGACTACCATCACATTTTTAGCTGACCTGCTCTCTAACAATGCTTGTAGCAAGTCCATTAATTGCCTAAAAGGTTTTATTCAAAGGTACCAGAATCAGAATCAGAATCAGAATCAGGTTTATTGCCATTGTTCATGTAGTACACAAACTAGGAATTTGTCTCGGTACAATGCTGCAACATTAAACATGATAGGATAAGAGAAATAAACTATACATGTAATAAAGTGTAGGATAAGATTAAGTGATACTGGTCAACAGTTAAAATATATATTAGCCAGCAGCAGATACTGTGGAGAACTATATAGTGCAGTCAGTAATGCAGGAAGAAAAACAGTGATGATTGACATGAGTCTGGTTGAGCTGCTGTACATGGTGCACGAGAGTCAATAAGTCACTTAGTGTTCAGCAGTCTAATGGCAGAGGGGAAGAAGCTGTTCATGTGACGGGAGGTTTTAGTCTGGATGGACCGAAGTCTTCTACCAGAGGGGAGGGGGGCAAACAGTAGAAACCAGAGGCAGAGTGCCAGTATATCTGAGATACCATCAAATCCCTTCTTGTCAGTTAAGTAGTGGAAGCCAAACACTTTTGACTCGAGGCCCAGCTCACTTGTCTGGTGTTTATTAAGGTAAATCTCTGGTTTTGTGATGACCTGTTGTAGCTCTTGTAAGGCAGCAACTTCAGTGATTAATCCATTTCTTTTCGAGTAGATATTTTGACTGCAGAGCTTAAACCAACAACTGCTGCTGTTACCTTCCCCTCTTATCCACACCCAGATAAATAGCAACATGGTCTCCAGGAAACCAGATTAATTGAAATTACCTGGAACGTAGCTGGGGGAAGAGAACAGGTATACTGTAGATACTAGCAGCTCTCTCCATTCCATGGGAAAGCAAATTCCTGGTCAGTCAGTTCTGATCACTGTGTAGATGGTCTCAGTTTCACATTTTACTCTACTCCACAAAACAAAGCTGCTCCCAAATTACCATGGAACTCTTTTGGAAAAGGCCCAAGGAATTTATTGGCTTGTGTAAACAGTCAAGTTGTGATGATGTGACAATGTTGGTTAAATTCAACAACTGATTGAAGTGCTTTAATCTTGTGTACTGTAACACTGTCTTCTGTCTTTCTATTGTAAAAATATATAAAGATTATAGGGCAGCGCGGTGGCGGAGTGGTTAGCACTGCGGCAGCACAGCAACTCACACTTGGCCAGGGGATCCTGGGTTCGATCCCAGCCCCCGACCAACAGTGATCTGTGTGGAGTTTGCATGTTCTCCCCGTGTCTGCGTGGGTTTACGCCGGGATTTCTCCGGTTTCCTCCCACATGCCAAAAACATGCAAGTTAGGTTAATTGGCATCAAACTGGGGATTCTAAATTGTCCTTAGGTATGACTGTGAGAGTGAATGGTTGTCTGTCTCTCTGTGTTGGCCCTGCGATGGACTGGCGATCTGTCCAGGGTGTACCCTGCCTCTCTCCCAAAGATGCTGGGATGGGCTTCAGCCCCCCACGACCCGGAAAGGATTAAGTGGAAGAAGATGGATGGATGGATGGATGGATATTATAAAATGGGTTGAACTGGGATGTTGATGTTTGTGACTTGCAGGTTTATGTATTTAATGGAGTGCAGTCTGGAGGGCAAAAATCTCTGCTTTCTTTGTAGTGAATATCTTCCTAATGCTGGAGATGAAAGCGACCAAAACATTGACCTGTGCCTTCCAAGTTCACTAATATGTTCAGAACCATGTTGTGCAGCTTCCAATGCAATGTGCATTATCACTTGGGGAAAGGGCATGGAATTATTGCAGGTGGCCACCTCTCAGCAATTTGAAAACCTTGATCCTTCCCCCCCCCCCCCCCGAGATGCTTTTGCATTCAGTAGCATTGCATCAGCCTTACATCTGTCCAGTGCATTCATGTAACTCTAAATGTTTACATGTTAAAAGCCATGTCTTGATGAGAGTAGGAGAGTATGCATGTTATCACTGGCTGTGTTATTATCTGCAGGTACAGTATGACTTTAGGAGCATTTTAAAGAGCCTGTACAGAGGTGCAGTAAACTGGTGAAATGGGACATGAGGAGTCAAAGAGCATCGTTTCAACTGCTTAATGATGTAGAGGCATCCAGCTCTGTCAGGCAGTAAACGCTTTAATATGCTGTTAATTATTTCTTAGAGATTGAATATTGATTAAAAAGCAAGAGGGGTTTAATTATAACCCCAGTTCTAGTGCCATCCTTAATGAAGACAATTTTAGGGTTTAGTGAAAGGAATATGTATCAGATCAGCCAAACTTGGAGCTATTGTAGCTCTTTCTATTTTTTTTCATAACTTGGTACTTTATGAAACTTAAAAATAGCACTCTGTCTCAGTATGATTAGTGTCACAGCTTTTTTCCTTAATGTTGTCATTGCTGATCGATCTTTAAAATCTGAAATTCCTGACCTTATGCCTGCTCTTTGTTGCAGATTCAGAACACACCACTCAAGTAGTTCCCATTAAAACCACAGTGTGGTCATTCTTGCCATGGCTTCTTTTTTTAGGACGTCTTTGTTGCCCTTGAGCATGTGCTACTTTTTGTAGTTCCCCTTTAATTAAGAAGAATGACATGATCACATGCATCAATGTTATTATATGCCTGAATTTAACAGAGAATCAAGGCAAGCAATCTGGTACATACTATATTCCTTTGACTGAAAAAGCTCTTGTGATTGTCTTCTCATGACAAACACTTACATGTGTAACACCCACTTGTGTGTAACACCTCTTTGTAGCACTTTAGGTGTGTAATACTACTTTAGGTGTACAATCTTGTACCCTTGTGGTAGTATTGGGTTATGGCAGTGTAGTTACCTTTAACTCTACTACCTGGATGGAAGGGACAATTGGGCCAGATCAGACAGACCCCCAGGGTTCATAGGAGCCCGGAGGACACAACAATAGAAAACTCACACACGGTGTATGGAACTTGCAACTATATACAGTATATTTCAAAGTTATGTACACATAAACGCAGGTAAAGCGCTGATCACAATAATAATTCAATAATAAAAGAAAATACAATCCATCCAAAATATATTCACAATATGTACAGTTCTTTGGTATCAGTTCCAGGTGACCAGTTGGGTCACTTTTACCAGTCAGTTAGGTTCGGGCAAGGCTCGCCATCCAGATCTGGAGTTCACGGTTTCTTGGTCCAGGAATCAGGAAACCAAAAAAACCCTGACCTATAAAATAGGTCAGAACAAGAATCAAGCTATAATTTATAGCTTGTTACATCAATGTCAAATAGTTCTACATAGTACAACAATAGTTCAGATTTCTTAAATCACCAAATGTGCATAAAATAAACACATTCTACTATCTCCATTTATCAATATGGTACCATAACAATGAGTAAAGTGCATTTGGAACACTTGACATCACAGTAATAATTGTGCAGTGTGCTGCACCAAGTTAGCATATCAGCTAGCACAACAATTTATTACAAATTTGCACTTTAAAACACATATAAACCACAGGTTCAACATTCACCATTAAGTAGCAATCAATGGCCAGGGAATTGGGACCTTTGCTAACCGTTACAGCTTTGAAAAATGCCTTTTTCTGATGAAAAAACTAGCCAAAATTAGCATCGGCGGTTAGCATTTCAAGCTAGCGATTAGCATTTCCCACACACACTAAATGGCACTTACCAAGCTAAGTGACACGTGCGTCATGGGGTTCCTGCGCTCAACGTGCATTTACAGCCTTTGGATCCAAATCTTAAAATTTAACAAACGGGGCATTAGAATTTGATTATACAGCAATGTCTCATTGCAGGTGTTTGTTCAGGCTTACCAATCTCAAGTTTTATCCGAGACAAAGACTGCTATTAGCACGTTAGCGTTGCCATATCATCAAGGACCGTCTCTCTGTCTTGGTCGGTGTCTTTCGGCGTCTGGCGTGACTGAGCCAAAAAATGCAAGTCATACCCAGACCCGGAGAGAGAGCGCTTAACCCACTGGCTGGCACTGCCAAACAACGGCACAGCCATTGGTTGCTCAAAATACCAAATAAAAACATTCAGAACTTTAGCAAAACTCCCCAGAAAATGTTCCCTACTGTTTTATGAATATATATTTATTTAAATATTCATCTTTAAATTATTTACTCCCATTGTGAAATGGGTGTTTTTCTTTTTAAAAGCGGTATCAATATTCATATTTTTATTCGCGTTTTTAACACTGGGTTACACATGTCACTCTTGATTGCAGGATTTCCCACAAAATTCATATGTATTAGTGGGAGGATAATATGTCCAAACAAAATAAGGACGAACCCTAGAATTGGTAATATAAAAGTATTAAATGACATGTTGTGGCAATAATAAGCTACCCATCAAATTGTTTTTGTTATGTGAACTTTAAACTGACGGATTGTATTCCCAAGCAAACACATTCCTTGCAATGAGTTTTATCACTTTAACACGCTAAAGTCAGTGCAGACAGACATGAGCTTCACTGCGAGTGTCAGAGAAAGGTTTAGTATTTAAAATTAGCATAGAACTGAATCTAGCCAATGCAGATGAGGATAGGCCCTCAAGATTGCCACCAAACACTTGGCCTGCCAGTGCCTTAAGTGGTCTATTTGTGATTCAGCAGCAAGGTTTTTTTTTTTTTGCCGGCTGCCAGGCTGGCGTGGAGTCAACCTCCCTGGGGGACTGTGTTAATGCGGGCCCCCAGGCCGTGGGACCGGGGTAATTGGGTCCACATGCTCGGTGTCAGGGCACCCCTGCCACCTCCAAAACAAAGGCCACCTTCCAGGCAAGCTGTTGGGGACAGAGAAACAGACCCCTCCTGATCACTGCTCTGATTCACTCGAAGGGCTCATTCAATTACGGGAATGCTGCATGTTTTGTTTTTTTTGTTGTTGTTGTTTTTTGGGTTTTTTTGTATTGACCTGCACACTTCACAATGAGCTTGAGGGCCTTGAGCTTATGTATTCGCCCTTCATCTGCTCCAACCTGTCTATGCTTTTATCATTTTCTTATCTTTTATATAACCTTTCTGTTTGTTGTCAGTTTCCCAGTTTGGGGTTTTTACAGGTATTTTGGTATGGGGAATATGTATTAAGCATATACCAAAAGAAATGTGTTTTGGTTGCAAAAATATAATGGAAATTTATTAGTATTTAGGGAGCACATTTATAGTTTTCCTCAATCCCGCCGATTCAGATGCTTAAAAATGCTTAAGCTAATTCATATTGTCTTGTAGAACAATGTACTTTTAACTTTTAACCAGACTTTTAAGGGTGTGGAATGACTTTTGATTGAAATACAATGTTACATGTGAAAATGTATAAAATGACAACGTGAGATTTCCTTTTGTTCAAATAGCTCACATAGTTGTTTGCATACCCAAGCCCACCCAGCCCACAAAAGATGACTGCTAAGATTAGTTCTTATTAATATCTCTAAATTTGAAAGAAGCTTAATTTATTCACCCTTTTCTCCTGATTTGTTAGTGTCTGGAGTAAGGGGGTACAATCCATGTTGCATGCCCTCTAACCTCTGGAGACGAGCTGGAGCAGCTCGGTTGATCCCTCAGCAACCCCCCAAGCTCCAGCTGCTATGATCCCCTGTCCCTTTACGCAAACTGCTTGTCTCTCTGTTTGCAGTAGTTTGATGCTTTTTTTCTCTTTAGAACTCCTCTTTGTTTGCTCTGACGAAAAAGACAAGGGTATCTCTCTTGCCTTTTGAAGGTACTCTTGGTTCTCAGGGTTTACCTTTGCTTTGACTCACTCTCCTCAGCAGTTTACTGCCCTACAGCCACAGTTGCGCTCTCGACTGATTGGCAGAATAATTATGGACCTGATTTGTTCAACCACAGGCGAACTGGGATTGACGGCGAAGGGAAGCAAAAAGAGCATGTATACCATATTTCTTTTTTTAAGAGCACAGCAGAGAGGACTGCTTGCCTACATCTTAAAAACAACTTCAGCAAAGCATAGCCTACTAATAACACTGACACATGGCATGCACTATAAAGCATACACACTGATGCACATTCAGTAAGCGTAGAGTCCTGTGTTGACGGCTGGCTCTGCTGTAGGCTGCAATAAGCTCAACAATGTGCTCAGCAGTGTGAGCGGTGAAGCGATAATTGACACATCCTAAAAATGCAAGTAAGGACTGGGTTATTAATGCTTTCTTCCTGGGGGTGGTTTCTGTGGAACCATTAAGCCTTTAATTGAGAAGGAAGACTGACATTAAAAGCTGTTGCCTTGGCATTGCTGGTACCTACTTTTTGTTTTTTGTTTTTTTTAATGAAGATGAGGCTTAGGGTACTTCGCTCCATGATTAAAGAGCTCACGTGCAATCACAATACTCAGACGGACTGCTATTTTAGTGCAGCAGATCTTAAAAATAACTCCCTAAGTCCTTTGCCTTCAGGGATGGAAAAAGTGAGGCATCTCTTTTTGAATGAAGGACAGGTGAGCAGAGTTCCCACCCCTCCCTGTTTATCCCGGTTTGCAATCTCTAGGAAAACAAGAGCTTCTCCCATGCTGTATATAGAGCCGTTGATATGGAAGGTATGACCTGGGTTTCGGTCTAGAGTACAGATGCCAAAGGCTTGTTACCAGGTTACATCACTGTTGTTGTTGTGAGTGCATGTGCCAGATCTTCAGGCATAACAGAGGGAGCACACTTAGCGATTCCCCTCCCTTTTGCCAAGTTACCGTCACACTACAGGAAGATTCTCGTCATAATGAGTTTGCTCTCTCTCTTTCCCTTATTGTCTCTCACCCTGTCTGTTGCGCTCCCTCTTTCCAAACACGCCAAAGTCTGGGCAGCATTTAACAATCAGTGTTATAAATATTTATTGTGGTCTGTTTGAATCCTGGTGACATTGTTTTTAAATGCAGTGTTCATCACATCCAGTGTTCTGAAGCAGCATACAGCACCACAGTCATCACAGGTCTTAATGGTTGTGTCTGTGTAGCCGAGCAGACGCATGCTGTTGGAGTGTTAGCCGTGACGGATGCATGACTGCAGTAAAAGAGGATTAATCGCGGAAATTGCAGATAAGTGCAGGAGAGCACTGGTCTGGTGCCTATCAACAGTCTTCTGCCTGCAAGTGGGAGTCAGAATGTGAGCAGAATGGCCTACTCTTTTCTCATAGAGGAAATTGTGACAGTAATGCACAGGTATTTGAGTGGAGGTTGTTGGCAAAAAGGTAAAAAAAAAAAATGAAATGGGCTCACAATTCTAGAGTTATTCAGCAATAATGTTAACACATTTTATCTACTTTTGCAGATACTTGTCATTAGGGCTGGGCGATTAACTGAAATAAAACCGGGACCAACGTTCGGGGTGTAGAACCAACAGTTTTTCCCCTCTCCCCATTATGTTCGTGTAAGTGAGAGCTTTTCATGTACTGCCCTTAAAGACGTGCCCATGGAGTTACAGGCGCAGGCACGTAACTCCAGAAGCAGCACAGTCAGATGCAGTAGAACACAGGCGGAACAATTAAAGACAGCTTGTAACGAAAATAAACACATTTTCCATCTACATAGTATGTGATGATTGATTCTTTATTTCATCTGAAGATGCTCTGAAGGTAAAAAGTGAGCGAAGTGCACGGATATTAACACTAAAAGGAGCAGAAGCTAAATTTCTGTTAGCCTCTAACAGCTACCTACGTTATCTCTGTTTTGAGGCCCAGTTAGAGTCCCAGCAAGGGGAAAATGCACATTCTGTAAATTGTGCTCTGTACACAATATTCAGAGTTGTTTTTGAGGCACTGTAGCAGCTACTCGGCAACCGTGTTTCGTACATGCACATTGACTATAATCTGCAGTTCACATGCCCTTACTGTTGGTGGCCAAGAGCCACCAAACTGATTTGAACAGCTGCAGTCCAAGCACAAAAGAACAGCACAGTGGTGGACGTTTTTTAGAAAATAGCAGAGGCAATGGAGGTACACTACCGTTCAAAAATTTGGGATCACTTAGAAATTTCCTTATTTTTGAAAGAAAAGCACTTTTTTTCAATAAAGATAACTTTAAACTAATCAGAAATACACTCTATACATTGCTAATGTGGTAAATGACTATTCTAGCTGCAAATGTCTGGTTTTTGGTGCAATATCTACATGGGTGTATAGAGGCCCATTTCCAGCAACTATCACTCCAGTGTTCTAATGGTACAATGTGTTTGCTCATTGCGTCAGAAGGTTAATGGATGATTAGAAAACCCTTGTGCAATCATGTTAGGTCTGCAATGCTGTAATTGCTGCAAATGGAGGATTCTTTGATGAAAGCAAAGTTTGAAGGAAAAAAATTATTTCAAATACAAATCATTATTTCTAACCTTGTCAATGTCTTGACTATATTTTCTATTCATTTTACAACTCATGGTGGTAAATAAGTGTGACTTTTCATGGAAAACACAAAATAATTGTCTGGGTGACCCCAAACTTTTGAACGGTAGTGTACGTGAATATGATGATGATCAAGATGAAAATGAGCTTTTGCTGTTATTATTGTTAGCAACGGAGGCAAAAAGACAGACAGGCATGCAAAAAGACAAGCATATGTTCTCCCAGTTTTGGCGGATTGATCAACATTTGTCCCTGGTGGGAGTTTCCTGGAGGATGTGCAGTTCAGTGCGATCATTTGTGTATTGTATGTGCGGTCACCTTTTTGAAGTGGCACACGCTCAGTTAGTGCTCACCCGCTGCGTAGGGTTTGTGTATGAATCCGTCCAGTGCGTTCACTCGTGTATCAACACATTTGTGCCACCATGAATTGGGCTTTACAGAAAGAATGGACAAGCTAAGGCTGTATTTATGAGCCCGATAAGAGACTCACAATCACTATGTCGTGATAACACAATCATGGGTGTGTAAAGGACTCACCCAACTCGGCTAACATGCTAATTAGCTGCTGCGCATGTGATGTGACCCACAAACCCTCAAGAGGTACACTACCGTTCAAAAGTTTGGGGTCACCCAGACAATTATTTTGTGTTTTCCATGAAAAGTCACACTTATTTACCACCATGAGTTGTAAAATGAATAGAAAATATAGTCAAGACATTGACAAGGTTAGAAATAATGATTTGTATTTGAAATAATAATTTTTTCCTTCAAACTTTGCTTTCGTCAAAGAATCCTCTATTTGCAGAAATTACAGCATTGTAGACCTAACATGATTGCACAAGGGTTTTCTAATCATCCATTAGCCTTCTGACGCAATGAGCAAACACATTGTACCATTAGAACACTGGAGTGATAGTTGCTGGAAATGGGCCTCTATACACCTATGTAGATATTGCACCAAAAACCAGACATTTGCAGCTAGAATAGTCATTTACCACATTAGCAATGCATAGAGTGTATTTCTGATTAGTTTAAAGTTATATTCATTGAAAAAAGTGCTTTTCTTTCAAAAATAAGGAAATTTCTAAGTGACCCCAAACTTTTGAACGGTAGTGTATGTGTTGTAAAAACTCCACAGTGTTTATTTTGTGTGTAAAATGACAATAGGTCTGCTCTTTATTATATTATACTCATTAACTGCTGCACCAGAGGGATTTGATACCACATGCAATATTGCTTAATTACGAGCCTTGTCAGTAAGAAGAAGGGAGGGGAAAAAATAACACCCAGAGTTAATATATTCATGATACCATAACAAACTCGAGTGTAATATTGCTTTTATACAACAGTTCTGGCAAGCACTATTTATTAAATGATGGCATTACAGGCCAAAATATTATGATTTGTTTGTTTAACCAGTTATTTTGCACAGCTGAGAAAAAATAGTCCCTTCTCAATGTAGCCAGTAACTGTTGCTAAACATCTCAATCAGCACGAAGACGTCTATTGTCATTTCACACACATCTAAACAAATTAAAAATTGTCAAGTGCAACAGTAATGTGTTTATAAAACATGTAACTGATGAGTTGGTGCTGCAGAAGACCCCAGATCAAAACATATCCAATGCCGGTCGTCAGAACCACCGGTATAGATAGCTAGTAGTCAGCGTGCTTGCGGTTTTGCACACTTTGCTCACTTTTCTTTGCATTTTCAGATGAAACAAAGAGTCCATCACCACAAAGGTATTGTGGTTTGTTAATCGTGACAATAAATCAAATTCTAGCACTACCTACGCTACCGTTCAAAAGTTTGGGGTCACCCAGACAATTATTTTGTGTTTTCCATGAAAAGTCGCACTTATTTACCACCATGAGTTGTAAAATGAATAGAAAATATAGTCAAGACATTGACAAGGTTAGAAATAATGATTTGTATTTGAAATAATAATTTTTTCCAGATTACTCAACCTGCTCAAAGGAAGGTCAGTTTTATAGCTTCTCTAACCAGCTAAACTGTTTTCAGCTGTGCTAACATGATTGCACAAGGGTTTTCTAATCATCCATTAGCCTTCTAATGCAATGAGCAAACACATTGTACCATTAGAACACTGGAGTGATAGTTGCTGGAAATGGGCCTCTATACACCTATGTAGATATTGCACCAAAAACCAGACATTTGCAGCTAGAATACTCATTTACCACATTAGCAATGTATGTTAGATATTAGAGTGTATTTCTGATTAGTTTAAAGTTATCTTCATTGGAAAAAAAACAGTGCTTTTCTTTCAAAAATAAGGAAATTTCTAAGTGACCCCAAACTTTTGAACGGTAGTGTATTTTTTTTTTTTTTTAAACAGGCGCAAAATCACTTAATGAGCTTAAAATGACAGCAGGGCCAGGGTAGACAGAGGTAGACCTTTTCCAAAGGGTGGGACTTCCGAGTCACCGATGTATAATTTCTTGTCAGACAGCGCCTCACCATGGAAATTAAGTTATCTAGAACAGTACTGCAATTGTCAGAGTTGATAGTAATTTACCGTTACTAACTAACGGTTACATGAACACCTTTCAAGCGGAGTGATACATATCCAGTGAAATTGGAGTGCAATTATCGTGGAATATAGTAACTCCTGGAATCCTTATTGTGCAATCAAATTGCTCGGTCGGAACTAACTGTTGTATAATTCAAAATAGTAACACAAATTTCATTCACCTTTTTTGTTTTACCTACTTCCCCATACTATGCCTTCTCCACTTCTCTTTCAGTTAATACTTCTGGTTTTTTTTCTCAGAATGTCTCGTCTGTGAGGTTCATTCATTAGTGTGGAGACTATGAACAAACTATGCCTATTCAAGGATATTTTGAATAATGTGGGAAATGTATGAACTTGAAATCAGTAATCTAAAAGGTTCATGTTTGCGTAATTACAGATATTTCTGTTTTTTGTTGTCTGACACATTGTTCTTGATCCAGTTACTATTGTCAGATACTCATAATTGTTTAATTTTCTGATACTTTAAGTTAACTAATAAGTCATTCACATTGATTTAGATGTTCCAGGTTTAACGGTTTCATAACAAATTGTTGGGTAAATGTTATAAGTGGATCTGCATCCCAGTAAGTAGGGCTGAATGATTTTTGATTTAAGTTCCAATGAGAGGAAAAATGCAATTTGCTAATGGCAAAGGCTGCAATTTGGGGTCCCATGACTTGCCAGGGATAGTGGAGCTGAAGTATTAATGGGAGAAGCATTGACAGTGGTACTAACATTTTTTTTTTTCCACAATATCTTTATTGAACCTTTTTTTTTTTTTTTAACAAACATGATACAAACAATCAAACACTAACACTAAAGTACTACAAAAAAAAAAAAAAAAAAAGGATGCACTAAAAACACCAACAACCACCAGCAAAGTCAAATCTTCAACAATGCTCCTCTGTTTAGTCTAGACAATCCAATACATAAGTATACATATTATGTTCACCAGTTTGGAATTTACAAGGTCCACACACATCATTCACCTTCTTCTTCAAAAGTTATGTTTAAATTTTTTACATAATCAATAAAAGGTCTCCATATATTCTCAAACACAATTTCCTTTGATTTCAGTATATATGTTATTCTTTCTAATGGAAGGTTTGTTAACATCTGTCTTAACCACTGAGTCACATCTGGTCTATGAGTCTTTTTCCATAATAGTGCAATACATTTTTTGGCATTAAGCAAACTGAGTTCTATGAATGTTCTTTCACTTTTATTAAAATTATGCTTTTCTGGGTACAGACCCAACAAAAACAATTTAGGATTCAATATGATTTGTTTTGAGATTATTTTTTCAATTGTTACCCTCACCTCTTCCCAAAACATTCTTATTAATCTACATTCCCATACACAATGAAATAGAGTTCCTTTACTTTCCATGCATTTTGTGCATGTATCTGGTATATTTTTGTTATATTTATTTAACTCCTCCGGTGTAACATACATCCGCATTAACCATTTGAAATGTATCAATTTAAGGCGTACATTTATTGATTTGGTTTGAGCTTCTGTACAAGCCAATTCCCATTGTTCCTCTGAAATTTCAGTTTGCAGATCTTCTTTCCAGTAGTTTAATCTTTTCAGTGAATTTTCACTTGAAGATAGTGTCAATGAGTTATAAAACTCTGAAATAATACCCTTTCTTTTACTATCTTTCATCATCATTTTTTCCAAGGATGAATAAATAGGTCGAGTGAGAGCTTTATTTTGATTTGATCGAATAAAGTTTCTAAGTTGAAGATATTTAAAAAAATGTGTTCTATTGAGATTAAATTTGATCCTCAGCTCTTCAAAAGACATTGTTATCTGCACATGGCAAATATAAATCCTGAATCTTTTGTATCCCTTTTAAATTCCATACTTTAAATACAGCGTCCGCTCTCCCTGGTTTAAAATATTGATTACCCCATATTGGACTAAATTGTGACAGTAACTGTGGTTCTTTTAAATAGTTTTTAGCTTCACACCATATTTTGATCATATGCTTTACAAATGGATTTTTAACTTGTTTTTGTAATTTTTTTGCCGAATCTGAGTATATGAATATGGGAAGAGGTAAAGGTAAATTGTATGATTCCATTTCAGTCCAGTGAGGGAGATCATTTGATGAAAAATAATATGTCATAGACCTCAGTTGTGCCGACCAATAATACAACATAAAATTTGGACATTTCAGACCTCCACGATCAAATGGTAAATATAATAAAGACAAACGTAATCTAGCCCTCCTGTTGTTCCATATAAATTCCACTAACTTTTTTTTTATTCTTGAGAATAAATCTAAAGGTGGTGATAAGGGAATGTATTGAAATAAATAAAGTATTTTAGGTAAAATATTACTTTTAAGTATATTGATTCTCCCGATCATCGACATTGGTAGTGACATCCATCTCTGAGTTAACTCATTGATATCTGTCATTAAGGCTTCATAGTTGACACTGGCGACTGATTCTAGCTTAGGCACAATTTGGATTCCTAAATATTTAAACTGATTTACAACATTGAATTGATTTACCTCAGGGGCTGGGTAATTTCTCTGGGTCTCATTTAGCATTAATATTGAAGATTTAGTTTTATTTATTTTATATCCTGATATTTCCCCAAAATTCTTTATTAAATTCAACAAGGTTGGAATTGATTTTTTTAGATTCGACATAAACAAAATTATGTCATCGGCGTACAGGGAGATTTTATGTTCTGTTGGTCCAACTTTAATTCCATATATTTGTGAATGTAAACGTATCGCTATCGCTAAAGGTTCAATTGCCATAGTAAACAGTAAAGGTGAAAGTGGACAGCCTTGTCGACATCCTCTATTGATTTTTATTGGTTTTGAAATATTGTTATTTGTTAGGATTTCTGCTGTAGCATTATTGTATATTATTTGAACCCATTTTATGAAATTATTTCCAAGTCCAAACCTTTGTAGGACTTCAAAAAGAAAGGGCCATTCAACTCTATCAAAGGCCTTTTCGGCGTC
Source organism: Pholidichthys leucotaenia (assembly GCA_020510985.1). NCBI lineage: Eukaryota > Metazoa > Chordata > Actinopteri > Cichliformes > Pholidichthyidae > Pholidichthys > Pholidichthys leucotaenia. The sequence continues at coordinate 97,809,623 of CM035837.1, forward strand.
CAGTGATAGGAGAGCTGTATCCGGTGCTTCTTTATTAAAATAAATAATATTAAATAGTCTTCTTACATTATGGAAGCCTTGTCTTCCCTTTATAAAGCCATTCTGATCTCGATTAATAATATTTGGTAAAATTTCTTGTATTCGTCTTGCTAAAATTTTACAGATTATCTTAAGGTCGGCGTTTAATAGGCTTATTGGTCTCATATTTTCACATTTATTAGAGGGCTTACCTGGTTTTGGCAGCAGTATAATTAAGGCATTATTTATGTATGATGGTAAATTATTATTTTGAAATGCTTCTAAAACCATTTCCAAAAAAGGTTTTATTAATTTATTCTTAAATTTCTTATAAAGGTCAACTGGAAGACCATCTGGTCCTGTACTTTTTCCTGATTTCATATTATCAATGGCTAGCCCAACTTCTTCTTGACTAATTTTAGACTCCAATATCTCCCTGTTTTCATTTGGAATACACGGTATAGATAGTTCGTTCAAAAACCCATTTAGTTTTGTTAAATCAAATTCATTTTTAGTATCATTCATTTTTAGTATCATGGTACTAACATTTTAAGGATTTACTAAGTTAAATTTTGCAATAGTGAAGATGGGGTAACAGCTATGATTTCTGACGCATTTGCTGACTTGCATCTCAGTTTGCACTTCCCTAACATGATGAAGTTGATGTAATCTTTTATGTTGTGTTGAGTAATCCCTAGTTGTTATTCAGCTTTTTGCCTCATTGGGGATTCTCGAATAAAAGAGATCCTGGCACATGTATAATAGCCATGCTGTCAGTTTGATTGAGCCACTTCAGACTTTGTAGCCGAGACACAAAATACAGTCTCTGATTTGCTGTCAGTGCTCTGCTGGTAGCAAGACTGTTGAAAGGTCTTGTCAGAAAATTGGAAATTAAGATATTCCAAAATTGCTTTCAATTTTTCCATTCAGAGCTAAATTTGCTATTAATCCACGAAGGACAAGGACACACTGGGTGTTAAATAGATAATATATTTGGCAATCCATTTCTCTCTCTGAATGGTCCAAAATAGTCTCTGCACTAAATTCTAAAAAGAAATTTACATTGAGTAAGAAGTTTTGTTTTATTGGCTATGGGAAGGACAAGACTTATTTTTTCCTCCACATCAGATCAAAGAGACTCCATATATAAGGCATTGCTTTCTGTTCATCAGGGCTTGTAATCAAAAAGCCTCAACTCAAAGACCACCTGGATGCAGACCATTGCCACTTTTTACTTTCTACCAGGCCAAATGCCAGATAAGCTGTGGCCTTTACACCCATTTTTGCTGCTTACGTTTTTTGGCTTTTCTTCTCACCATTCCTTCCTCCTCAACACTCCTTTGTCCTCCCACAGACCCCTGAGTGAACATACTCACAGTCCTCTGTCATACAGCAGCAGGCTCAGGCATGTCCCTGCTTCCACTGTCCCACGGCCGGAGTAATGAAGGCAGTCGTGTCGCTGTCTTACGCTGTGCCTGTTCTGTGCTTCATCATTCCTGCCCCAGCCCAAGGTTGTCTAATTAAGACACCATCTTGGCCCTGCAGATTATGTAGCAGCTGGATCATTAGCGTGTAGGGTCAAATGGCATGTGTCTCCATGTATCGGGCGGAATTTTTTTTATCAACCTTGTCCCAGCTCACCTCTTCTGGGCACCAGAAGGCTCAGCCTGCTTCTTTCTTCTTGAAACCATTCATAATGAGCACTTAGAGTCTGGAAAAGATTTTTTTTTTTAACTAAATCAAAGGCACATTGTCTCTTCTTCTATTCACATCCTCTGCAGTGTTGTATCAAAATACATTTCTGTATTTGTTTGATGGTGGTATTTTATAGGGATGTATAGATATCGTCCTAACAGTATTGGCTGATATTCTCCTTACTGACTGGTATCAGTTATTTAAGCAATATTACGCGAGAGGGGCTATGGTATCAGTGACTATAGTAACTAGATGTATCTCACCCACAGTTACTATATTCATTGATAACGTCCAACCTCGAGTGTAATGTTGCTTTTATACAACAGTTCCACAAGCACAATTTATTAAATTACAGTAGTACTGGACAAAATATGATTTGTTTGTTTAACCAGTTATTTTGTGCAGCTGAGAAAAAAATTGTTCCTTTTGAATTTAGCCAGTAACTGTTGGTAAACATCTCAATCAGCATGAAGATGTCTGTTGTTATTTCACACACATGTAAAGAAATTAAATATTGTCAAGTGTAAAAGTAAGTGTTTATAAAACATACCGGTCACCTGTTGAGTCGGTACTGCAGAAGGGCCGAGATTAAAACGTGGCCAGCATGCTCGCGATTTGGCTTCAGCATACTTGACTTGCTTTTTTTTTTTTTGGCATTTTCAGATGAAACCAAGAGTCCATCACCACAGAGGTATTGTGGTTTGTTAAGAGTCAATAAATCAACTCTAGCACTGCCTGTATTTTCTAAACAGATGTGAAATAGCTTAACGATGTTTATGCAAGGGCAGACTTTGTAAACTGAATAGTTTTGTTTGTTTGTTTTTCAAAAGGGTGGGACTTCCAGGTCAAATAAGAAATCTTTTCAAACAGTACCTCACTGTGGAAATTAAGGTATCCAACACAGTATTGCAGTTCTCACTGAGAGTTAACAGTAAATTACTGTTAATAATTAACAGTTACATGAACACCTTTGAAGCGGAGTGATACATAGCCAGTGAAACGTTGGAGTGCAATTATTGTGAAATATAATAACTCTTGGAATCCCTATTGTCCAATCAAATTGCTCAATCGGAATTAACTGTTGTATAACGGTAAATAAGATACTGCCACTGGCTAAATTTTTTCTGGTGAGCATTAGTTGTGTGGTGTTGAATTTTGCCCTAAAATAGATAGTAGTAGACTACACCTGCAAGTTCAAAAATAAGGATCGGTTATATGGCTAAATAAATAAATAATATATTTTGCTGAATATTTTCACGACAATGATAAGCTTGGCGATAGGGATGCAAGTTATTGATTAATTCATTAATTAATCAATTCACCTTATCGATCGATTAATGATTAATTGATAGGCAGCAATTTTCCTGAGAATCTGAATTTCCCTCGGTACAATATGGTCTTTCTGTCGTTAACATACAAAAAGTTAATTAATGTTTTTGATATACTGAATAAAACATGAACATCATATTCCTCAATGATTTATTGTACCATTTGCTTTTTTTTTTTTTACTACAGACAATGGCATTGTTTTGTAGTTTAATACATTTTGTACTGTATAGTGTGTACTATGTGCTGGTACATCTCAGTAAATGACAGTTACAAATGTCATGATTTTTAATTTATTTTAAAAACAATTACAATATCATAAATTTCTTTTTTAGATATATTACAAAAAATAACTGTCACATTCTAATTTACTGAGATGCACTAGTAGACTGTTTTAACAGGAAAATAAATTGTGACCTGCTTCATCTGTTGCATTAGCAAGAGGTTTAACATTATCACAGTACTACGCCAATCCAGGCAAACCCAGAACGATCTGGGCTCCCTCTGTTGTCTGTTATCTCAGTGGCAACTTGAGTCTGGTCTGCTTTCCTGTTTTGTGGTGAGGGGATAGGTTTTTATGCTCGTGTAACTTTTTCTTTACTCGGGTCACTTTCTTCGCTATGTTAATTTGAAGCAGGTGGACCTCAAGCTTACGTGCTATGAGAACTTGTTGTGGCTCTCCGATGTAACCTGGAAGAGCGAATTTTTTCATTCTGCGCAGCGTATGCGCTCTGGGGGCTTGGCGTCTTCTTCTGCTTTTTCAGTTGAAATGCGGCAGTGGGTGACTGTGTGCGCCCCCGCCTGTACGGCGACACCACTACATTTCCTAGAATAAGCTCCCATTTAAAAGGACTGCTGAGTTATCAATTAATTGACAACTAATTTAATTTAGTCGACTAAATTCTTATCAACAATTAATTGAATCAAGTCAATTAATCATTAACATCCCTACTTGGCGCTATTGCAAAGTACTTTTTTCCCCTTTTTATTTTATAAAGGACAATTTCACAGGTCAGTGTTATTAACATTCAACATATTCAGTAAAAACAAACCAAAAAACTTGTAAGGTGCGTTCAGACCAAACGCGAATGGGTGAATTTTTCACGTGACCCAATTACATGTTAATTCAATGTAAACATACAAATAGACATGAATTTGTCATCTGAGCCAGTTGCAGATGAACGGTGTTGCCTTTATATAGATAGATAGATGTACTTTATTGATCCCAAACTGGGAAATTACAGTGTAACAGCAGCATGACAGTTGACAGCCAAACGACAGAAACACACACGACAGACAAAGGGATTACCCATGGAAAGTAAAAAAGAAACTAACACGACTATAGAACCTATATACAGTACATCATAGCTTAATATATGATGACCCGTATAAACACATGAATCATCCCATTGCACAAAGAAGGACTATCAGGAGCAGAGTGAAATGTGAGGTACCAGTTAGTCTGTAAGGTGCATTGTGGCAGCATAGCTATGACCAGAATACAACACCATAGTGAGTTATTGTACAGTGAAATTGCATGTGGCAGGAAAGATTTCCTGTACCTGGCCGTTCGACAACGAAGCTGTAGTAGTCTGCTGGAGAAAGTGCTTCGCTGTCTATCTAGTGTGTGGTGGAGGGGGTGATCAGGATTGTTCATGATGGATTGCAGTTTATTTAGTGTTCTCCTCTCCACCACTGTCTCAAAGGTCTCCGGTCTGAGACCAATTACAGAACCAGCCCTCTTGATAAGCTTGTCAAGTCTGTTGATATCTCTGGCCCTGATACTGCTACCCCAACAGACTGCAGCAAAGAAGATGGCGCTGGCGACAACAGTCTGGTAGAAAAGCTCCAGCATCCTGCTGCACACGTTGAAGGATCTCAGTTTTCTCAGGAAATAGTCTGCTCATCCCCTTCTTGTGCGCAGCATCGGTGTTGGATCTCCAGTCCAACCCGCTGCTGATCCTGACACCCAGATATTTGTAGTCTTCAACCACTCCCACATCCTCCCCCCTAATCTGCAGTGGCTGAGAAGGAGCCTTCCTCTTCCTGAAGTCAATCACCACCTCCCTGGTCTTGCTGACATTCAACCTCAGGTGATTCTGTTCTGTCCACTCCACAAATCTGTCTACCAGTGCCCTGTACTCCCCCTCCTCTCCTCCTCTTATACACCCCACAACAGCTGAGTCATCAGAGAATTTTTGCAGGTGACATGACTCAGTGTTGTACTGAAAGTTCGTGGTGTACAAGGTAAAAAGAAAAGGAGAGAGCACAGTCCCCTGTGGCGCTCCCGTATCACTAGCCACCACTCCAGACAAGACACTGCCCAGCCTGACAAACTGTGGTCTGCCTGTCAGGTAGTCAGTAATCCAGGAGATCACAGAGCTGTCAACCCCCATCCCCCGCAGCTTCCCGCCCAGCAGCAGTGGCTGGATGGTGTTAAAGGCACTGAAGAAATCAAAAAAAGTGATTCTCACAGTATCTCCTCCACCATCCAGGTGCTGATGGGCTCGTTGCAGCAGGTAGATGACAGCATCTTCAACTCCTAAATGGGGCTGATATGCAAACTGCAGAGGGTCCAGCCACGTCTCCACCTGCGGCCTCAGGTGGGCTAAGACCAGTCTCTCCAGGACCTTCATCACATGAGATGTGAGGGCAACTGGTCGGTAGTCATTCAGATCCGATGGAGATGACTTCTTGGGGACAGGAACCAGGCAGGATGTCTTCCACAGCACCGGTACTCTCTCCAGACTCAGGCTCAGGTTGTACAGGTGTTTCAGTACTGGAGCTAGTTGGTTGGCACAGGTCCTCAGGATCCTAGCGGAGATGCCATGCGGGCCCGAAGCCTTCCGCTGACGGAGTCTCTCCATCTGTTTCTCCACCTGATCTGTAGTCACCGTGAAGTGAGGGAGGGTCCTGGTGCCCCCTGAGGAGGAAGAGGAGGGAGATGGAGAGAGGTTCTGCACGGCAGCGTGGGTAGGGAGGGGTGTGTGGGGGTCTGGTTGTGTTGCTCGGGTGACAGACTGTGAGTTGAACCTATTAAAAAACAGATTCAGTTCCTCAGCTCTCTCCTGGCTCCCAGATGGCTGCCTGACTCTCCCCTTGTACCCAGTGATTTGTTTCATTCCCTCCCACACATCTTTAGTGTTATTTTGCCTGAGTTTCTCTTCCAACTTCCTCCTATAATTGTCCTTGCACCTCCTCAGCATCTCTCTCAGCTCATGCTGCACTCCCCTCAGCTTCTCCTTGTCTCCAGCCCAAAAGCTCTCTTCTTTTTGTTCACAAGTGCTTTCAGGTCACTGGTGACCCATGGTCTGTTGTTGGAGAAGCAGTGTACAGTCTGAGCTGGCATGGTCATGTCTTCACAGAATCTAATGTATTCTGTGATGCAGTCGGTCATATTGTCTATGTCCACCCCATGTGGTTCACAGAGTACGCTCTAGTCTGTCGTCTCGAAGCAGTCCTGCAGTGCAACAGCAGCCTCCTGTGTCCACCTCCTCACAGTTCGTGTATAAGCAGGCTGCCTTTGCACAAGCATACCTTCTGCAGCTGTGTTCAAACTGCTGTAAAAATCCCCAAAACCATCATGCTTAGGTTTACGTTATCCGACGGGGGGCTCACCTGAAAAAAAATTGTCCCTGACTCCAGAACTTCACAAGATGATGGTTGTTTACATTGCTAGCCTGCTAGTCTCGTTAGCACGTCCGTAGCAGGAGTTTGTGAGTAAATAACTCCGACATCCCGATTCAGCTGAAGAGCCCCCGGTCCGTCTGTCTGTAGGTGAGTGTCACATTTCAAACTAATTTACTCTCCAATGTTGATACTTTTACTCCGATGACTGCAGAATCTCAAGGCCATTACTAGCTAGCACTATCCCTTGGACATGAACACATAAATATGCAAAATCGCATATGTTCTCTTTCCATTGACATTGTATGTATTTGTGCCGTGTGAAAAATTTGCGTTTCATTTGGTCTGAACGCACTTTTATTTCTCTGGTTTATAAACAGTAGCTCAGATTGAGTTTCACACATGTATTTTTAATTCTGTATCCAACAATACAAGAAAATAATAAAAACCGCCACATCTTAAAGGGTACCCGTAGTGAATTTTAATCAAAAGCTATTTCAAAGGATCAAATATGATACTAGTGGTTGCATCCAATAATTTTGGTCATGATTTCTTCTCAAATATGCACAAGTTTCAAGTCACTGCTCTCTGTCAGTCATGGTCAGCGACATCTTGCCTCCTCCATGGGTTATTTCAGCACCAGTAGTGACACACAGTCGTTGCTTTGTGCAGTTGACTGGGCTGTAGTATAGCAGTCAACAAAGTTTTAACATTAGAATTTTATGTAATTTTTTTCCAGCCACGTACAAGCAAATCTACCCGCATATAATTTAATGAAATGAAATTCTAGTATATCAAGATTTATTCAGCTTGTTCTGGAGTTACTTGACTGGGAACTTGACTGTTCATCAGGTCCCCTTCAGCTGCCGGTCCCCAGAGGTAACTACGGATCACGCCTTCAGTGAAGGCCATTTCCAGGGATGGTTTGTGCGGTATATATCCGTGCAGATTTTGCATTGTTTTCAACTCTGATCTCGACCCACTGAGCATCTGTTGAACAAGTTTACTCGTCTGCAGTAAAGCTGGAATCAATGAGTGTACATCACTTCCGGCTGGTAATGGCTGCTCCCCATTGGTTTTGACTGAGTGGTTTTCATGGGATAAAATTATTCAGTATACTGACCCTAGGGGGTTATTTTTACTGAATAAACACATTTTTGGTTTATAAGTAATATCTAAAGTAGGATTAATGTTGTTATAATGATCAGTACCGGTTTCCATTAAATGTACTTAGATGTGTCGATTTATATGTAGAATCAGTTTACATCCATAGGAAGTCTCTGATACATTGACCTCTTCTGAGCTTTTTGGCTCTCTTTGCACTGAACGGGTGTGTGTGTGTGTGTGTGTGTGTGTGTGTGTGTGTGTGTGTGTGTGTGTGTTTTAAACTTCAGATGGCTGAATAAATTGAAGCTGAAGCAGCCGAAATGCATCAAAAATAGAACTCTAGACGCTGGCAATTTGGCACCGGAACAGTGGTGTTGAAGTGTGTGTGTGTGTGTGGGGGGGGGGGGGCAGATTATTTGCATTGTTGCAGTGTGTTTTTAACATTGCAGGAGTCTGAAACGGCCTTAAAGCCAAAACCTTTTCACACGACTAGATTTCGTCATTGGTAACTTGGACCACGGTGTGGCTGTTGTCTACCTGCACCATGCTTGTTTGCCGTTTCTATGGTAATGTGTAACTTGCGTCAGCAGTTTAACGGTGTGATGATGTCACACAGCCAACTCCAAATATTGCAACATTCATTTTTACACCAGTATCAAGATTTATACCTGTATTTTCATGAGCAGTACAATATGGTACACCCCTATTCAAAAACATCAGTGACCAAACCATTTTAAATAATTTCTGTTCACTTGTTTTTTTTTTATTATACATATTGCTTTGTCTCCATGGCAGTGCAGATGGAATAGATGAAAATAAAAAGAATTGTTATCAGCTAATCGGCAGCTTGTTATTTTCATCAGTATAGGCCCAAGATATCACAATCTGTGCATCCCTAGTATTTTAGTGTGTTTTTTTTTTTAATTGTTGTTTGTTTTTATTGCCCAAAAGTTAATTAAAAAAAGAGACTAATACTTGTTAAAGACCAGGAAGAATTGCGGTTTTGATGTTAATGCAGATATTAAAATGGATAATGATTAGATTCATATTAAAAATGTAAACTCTTTCACATTTCAGTTCAAAAGGAAATTACTTTTGGCAGGCCATGAGTCACCTTTTATTTCAGTTAGGAGGTGGAGATACTTGGTGTGTGATTTGCTTTGTTTTTGCAATGAGGAACTGCTCTCCATCATTAGTCTGACTCACCTGTCAGTATAGTAAGTCAGCATGAACACTCATTTATCAGTCTGCTCAGACCAATGCCCCAGTCCCGTATTATGCATTTTCAAAGGGTTATAGCTTTGATATATTCAAGAATGTAAATATGTGGTGTTATGTGTTTTGCAGCTCCTCGAAAAAGCTGTCTTTGAATCTCCTGAAACATTCAGTTGTCTATTTGCTTAATAATGTTAATGAGCTCCTATTCTAATTGTATAAATGTTTTAGAATGGTTCAGTCACAAGTAAGGAGGAAGTCAGGGTGGATTTGTTTCAGAACTGATGGAGTGGAATCTGCTTGTTTCTTTGAAGATAAGTCTTGCAAATGTTCCATTGAAAATGTCCACTCATTCACTACATAGTGCACTACATTTGAATGGGGGTAAATTTAAATGTAGTGCACTATGTAGCGAATGAGCAGACATTTTGGACGTAGCATAAGACATGGTTTGTGGTTTTAAACCTAAAATGCTTTTGTGGGTCATATGATTTTTAGCAAAAAATATTACTCTCTCTTCACTTTGAAATATTTTATTTTTACTCCTTTGCTGTGTTGACCTAACCAGACAATGAACATTTAACACCATCTAGTGGACTGAAAAATCAATTGTTTTTTATTATTCTGGTACCTAAATAGAAAAAGTTTGTTTGTAACACTTAATCATAATTCTTGATAAAGTATCACAATATTAGTGTCTCTGAATCGACACAGTATCACCACCACAAACTACATTACGATGCATCAGTGTCTTCCCCCACCCCCCACCCCTTCCCAACCTGGACCATTAAAAACTGAACACGATGTGGACAAAATAATTATTAATCCAACTCTATGGAGTTATTCATTGATAAACACAGTGGTCATGGCAGATTGTCATTTATTGTTAGAAAAAAACACCGAAGAGGCTCTTGTTTCATCACCATGACCCATCATGCATTGGCACCTCTCTTCCAGTAGCACAAGCCATTGTATCTGGAGAACTTTTGCACAGCGTCTGTACATCCATCCACTGTAAAATTAATGCATAATCTGTATGCCAATTCTATATATGGCTAAAATGAGAATGTGAATAAAAACGCAAGAATTATACAGTGAGTATATAAAAAATTAATATGATGGGTATCAGACATTTTGCAATCCTGTTCATTAAAATGGACAACAAGCAGCGTGTGGAATCATAGAACTGTAAAGTTCAGTGGGTTCAATTGTAACCTACGGACAACAGATGGAAATGAGCCACTGGCTACAATCTGGCAAATTTACGTTGATTGATATCAGTGTTCATCAACTTGCACTGTCCTTAAAAACAGCAATTTACAGAATTCAGTGTATGCAACCACTGATCTGTGCTGAGTATGAGTAACAAAATTAGAAGACATGTAAAAATGCCAGTGATCACCATCTCACCAACTTCTAATCTGACTGGCACATTTGTGTGACATCAGCAACAGGACGACTTGAAACGTCACACATCAGAGAATTACACGCATATCTACAGGAGGTCAGAGCCTGGCCTGCTGGCAATTTGAAAAAAACATGTTAAGTTGTGCTAATGGAACTGGTGATTTTAGCTTATCAATTTTGGTTTTGAAAGCATCTTAAGACGGTGGTGGTGGTGGTTCTCATTTTCAAAAAATTGTTTGAATTGCTGTTGTCCTGCTTTATGTACAAATGCCTGGTGGGTTGAGATGGCTATTAACAGTGTTGCCGGTTAACTACGCAGTGCGTCATTAGTTTTTGATTGGTCTTTACCACCCTGACCGCAAAAAACCTTTTGTTCAATCAGATAATAGGCTCACGAATATGAATGAGGAGCCAGAAAATGGAGTTTCTGAAAACAAGGAACACATTTTTTTTATGAGCTGTAAAACGATGCAGGAATGTTTTTTGTTCTTCAAATCTATAGATGTGTCACAGAGGATGTGAAAACTTGAAAGTAAACCACAGAAATGGCAATAAATGTGACCTATAGTCTTAAACGGTCTTTATTTTATGAGACTAAAAACCCACAAAAACATAATTTTGCACAATGTGGGCCCTTTTCAGGCTTCAGTACAACAGTTTTGTGAAAAATTTCACTCCACGCCATTTTGATTTTTTCACCCTATTGTCAGAAGTTCAAATGTGAAAGGTTACATTTTTGACTGTAATTTCACATGAACATAGAACAGGACACAAGTTGGTGACTTATATGTTCTGTCTTTCATGCCTAAAAAAAAAAAAAAAGAGGAGCTTTTCTTATGCAACGTATTTATGTGAGACAATCACTTTAGAAATGAATAAGAAACTTAATATACATGTTTCTTTTTGCTCAAGAAAAAAAAAAATAAAATCTGAAACGTATATCAGAAACTTAACTGTGTCCCAACCATGATTACACTAAAGGAAGATTTTAGACCAATGCCCCGATCCCATTAATGATCTCCCGTGGTCAGTTTTGGTCTTGACTTCCATGGATTGTGTTCGGATGTGTGAAAATGCCTTCATCATCTGCTCTGGCCATCTACACTGATGGTGGATGTGGAATTGGATGCTGGTTGGGCATTTGCTAACCCCTACTGTGAGAGATCAGTCGAAAGGGACAACCATGTACTGCTTCTGGTCTGCTGCCACTGAATCATTTTGCCCAATTTAGGAATGTTTTGGTCTTCCTGTTGCATCTCTTCACCACAGTTAAGGCACATAATTTATTTTTTTTTAAATACACTTGCTAATTAAGACAATTCAAATGATCCAAATGTTCCATGTAAACAGATTTTTTTTAAACGTGTTTTAACAAGATACTGCTTAGGAATACAGTTCCATGTTTGCCATATTATATTTAGCACATTATGTCAAATTACTTTCAAATCTAATAGTTGGGTGCAATTCCACACCTTTTTAAAAATGGTGTAGTATTTGACCTATTAAATGTTGTCAGGACTATTTCCAGCCTGACGTCCACTCAAGCTCACACATGCTCTGACACACGCACACGCGCACACACACACACACACACACACACAGAAACGCACATCTGTGAGCATGCTTAGTCAAAAGAAAAATTGCTCAAGTTGGTGAGGATTCCTCATTCTCCCAACTGTTCTGTTTCACCCCTCCCCCCCAAAAAAAACACCTCAACTAGACTGCTATGTCATCTTGATCCCAACCCCCACCCCTTTGCCCAAACAGATGCCCTTGTTCACCTACATTTGTAACTTTAGGCCTTTCATCTCTGCTCCTCTATTTTAAGATCAGGAGGGCAGTGTGCCGAGAGGGACGAGAGAGTGACTGTTGCGAGTTGCACTCTGCTGAACAGAGACAACACGGTGAAGGCAGTGTGCAAGACGACTCTAGTGAGCTCGTTTACGGCAGAGGCTCCATTTGGGGGAGGAAGAGGTGGCAGAGAATCAGGCAGGCAGAAGAAGAAAGTAGAGGGGGTTTACTACCCTCAAGAGAGTCGGAATTCCTCCTGAGCCATTTCCCCATTTGGCTGGCAGTTGCGAAAACAATTGGCTGGCATTTGCTCTCTGTGTGCAGATGGAGTCCCAGCTATGAGTCAGCTTTGCGAGCAGCAAGTGGTGGAGAAAGTGGCTGGCTTGTGATCTCATGCACAGCAAATATAAGCATACTTTGCAAAGGCAGTTTTGATTCTGAGCAGATTAACAGAGCTGCTTCTTCCTTGCATTTCTTATCATTTTCTGCATTTCTGTTGATATACATCCAATGTTTTAAGTCCTTGTAATAGAACTGGGTGATATGACCTTGGATAAACATCATAATTAACTCAACATTTTACCACACTTTCAGATTGAACATTGTTGCTTTTTTTCCCCCTCACACACACATACCTGTAAAGTAGTCTGGTCTTTCTTATTTGTTACTTATGAATTTCTATTGTTGTTCAGTTCTTTTGTGAATAATTATCATTTATGAATACTTTATAAGTATCATTGCTTCATTTTAACTTTCAGTGTTTCATCTGTGAAAGAGCAGCTTAAATTTATTTTGACAATCTTCTGGCTTTTTTTTGTGAAAGTCATTTATTTTGAAAGTTTCCATTTCCTGCAGTCAAACCAGAACATTATTTTGCTTTATTCTCATCTGCTTCCACACAGGTGTTTGATTTTTTTTTCACTTCCATATGTGAAGATGAAAAAGCTAATGCTAACACTGAAGCAGCTGTAAACTGCTTCAGCTGTCCGTCTGTTTCTTGACCATTAGCCAGTTTACTTTTAGCCTGCTGCTAACAAGGTACAGTCAGTGAAAAAGAGTTGGAGGTAAGAGCCTCTGTAAACTAGGGACAGCTGTGGTTGTAGTTGTGGATTACAGTGAGTTGTGAAGGTCTGCAGAATCTTTCCATGGAAAGACAGAGAGACTAACTTAAATACCAGCTGATTTTGTTATTCATGGTCACAAACCTCTATTCATGGTTACTAACCACAACTACTGAATTTAAGTGTTTTTATTAGCATCCTATACCTGTACTGTTTGTACATGAACACAAACAGTAGGGAAAGTATTAAAGAAAATAACTGGCATTGACGAGGTTAAATTGGTTAGAAGTTCCAAATGTCAGTTCCCAGTGTTTTTTGGCTAATTATCCAGTGCGACCTTGTAACAGACTTTAGTTTACTAATAGTTGTTTCTGTTTCCTGTCTCTGTAGGACTGAGTTCTAAAGAAGATGCTATGCTGATGTCCTGAGCTGATGGAGGTTTGACTGTGTCCCCGCTCATCTTCGTTTATTCCCCGCACCTGATCTGCTCACCATCACTCACCAAGCACCAACAGCAAGCACCTATACTTCCACCTTTTCCCCACCCCCTCCTGCCCATCCGGCTGTCACCATGACGTCGGAACTGGAAAGCAGCCTGACCTCCATGGATTGGCTTCCTCAGCTGACCATGCAGGCAGCCATCCGGAAGGCTGATGCCCAGAATGCCCACGGGCCAGGCATGGGCAAGAAGAGTGCCCTACTTGATCCCAACACCACGTTAGATCAGGACGAGGTGCAGCAGCACAAAGATGGCAAGCCACCCTACAGCTACGCCAGCCTTATCACGTTTGCTATCAACAGCTCGCCAAAGAAGAAGATGACTCTGAGCGAGATCTACCAGTGGATCTGTGATAACTTTCCCTACTACAGGGAGGCAGGCAGTGGCTGGAAGGTAAGGAAGAACACATTTCTTTTTTTTTTTTTTTTTTTTTTTTTTTTTTTTGTATAAATAGTTTTCTAGTTTATTGAAAAGCCAAAGTTCTGGTTGTTGTTTGGGTTTTAATTCCTTAACATTGAGAATGAATTTTATCTCCAAGAAATGGATACAGTGGTCAGCAACTTCACAATCTAATAGTGGCAACCACACATGGAAGTTAGGACTGGATGATGTAAACGGAATATGTTTTGGCTGGTCAGTGATTCACACTATTATATAATACTAAAAGGCACGTGTAAGATGTCAGACTTTTACTGTCTAAAATACTAAAGAGATCATATTTGGCGAAAAAAGTTATCCTTTCAGGAGTAACTAAAAAAATCCAGGGTACGTAGGGAAATTTTTATTTCCCTTTATTTTATTTTTACATGACATTTTATCTATCATTCTTATGAATGTGTTGTCATAAATGCTGCTGGGTCAGCAGAAAACTGGTGTTAACCTCCCAGATAGTCAATTTTAGACATATTTAGTAAGTTGGTACAGTTTTATTTGCTGACGGTCCTTTACAAGGAAGTGAATTTGTTGCATTCTTTTGTAATATCAGTAGTTTTACCTTGTGAAACATCAGTTATTTACTGCTACTGCTTGGTTATACCCCTTTACATAGGGGTGATCACTGATGGATCAAAAATTGGCCAGACATCTCGACAATCTATCAGTGATCTTCTGTGAGTTCCACAGTTGTCATGGTCTCCTCAAAGATTTGACTACGTCCAAAACACAAAAGGATCTCCCAAACCATCCCAAAGATCAAAAATTTGTTCAGTCTCTCAGTGATCTCTGTGCTGTGCAAAGGAGCCTTTAGGAAGGTGGCATCATTGTGTGACTTAGGTATTTGGGGCAGCAGTGGCTCAGGAGCAGGTGGTCCAATAACCAGAGGGTTGAAGTTTTAATCATGGTGTATGAATGTGAATTAATGCTTGGTGGTGGTCAGAGAGGCCATTGACACAGATTAGCAGCCACATTTCTTAGTCTGCCCAGGGTAGCTGTGACTACAGAGGTAGCTTACTACCATCAGTGTCTCTTTGGAGTGAATGAATAATGGACTTTCTGTAAACACTTGGCCATGTCATGTGACGTAAAAAGCACCATATAAATCCAATCCATTATTATTATTATTATTTAAATTGTTTTTTCACACCTGAATTTGAAGCTTTTTTTTATAAATTTGCAGTTTTTGTCATGTAAATTTGAGTGTTTTTCCCTATATATGTGGAAATATATTCATGTAAATTTGTCACTCCTGGTAAATTTTCTGACCTTATCATAAAGTTGCTGTTTTTCTTGTGAATTTGTGAAATTTGGTCCCAAATTTGCAGTTTTTGTAATTTTGGTAAAGTTAAATGTATAAAGGTAAGTTTGTAATTTACTTTAATTAAATTAAGCAATTTATGGGGAAAATTTGAAAATCAAATACCAATGTAAGCAAGAATCAAGAACTCTTTATTGTCATTATGTGTGCATATAAAATTCTGTATGGCAACTCTTGGCTTTGGAAAGACACAGTACCTTGAAGAAAACAATACATTGAAGGACAAAACAAACACTCATACAGTGCTGTGAAAAAGTGTTTGCCTCCTTCCTGATTTCTCATTTTTTCTATGTTTGTCACACTTAAATGTTTCAGATCATCAAACAAATTTAAATATTAAACAAAAATAACACAAGTAAACACAAAATGTAGTTTTTAAATGAAGGTGTTTATTATTAAGGGTAAAAAAAAAATTCCAAACCTACATGGCCCTAGGTGAAAAAGTGACCCCCCCCCCCCCCCCCCCCCGTTAAAACTGTGGTTTATCACATCTTTGGAAAGCTGAGTTCAGTTTCTGTAGCCACACCCAGGCCTGATTACGGCCACACCTGTTCTCAATCAGGAAATAGGTCCTGCCTGACAAAGTGAAGTAGACCAAAAGATCCTCAAAAGCTAGATATCATGCTGCGATCCAACAAAATTCAGGAACAAATGATAAACAAAGTAATTGAGATCTGTCAGCCTGGAAAAAGTTATAAAGCTATTTCGAAAGCTTTGGGACTCCAGCAAAGCACAGTGAGAGCCATTATCCACAAATGGCAAAAACATGGAACAGTGGTGAACTTTCCCAGGAGTGGCCAGCCGACCAAAATTACCCCAACAGCTCAGCGACGACTGATCCAAGAGGTCACAAAAGACACCACAACATCCAAAGAATTGCATTCCTCACTTGCCTCTGTTAAGGTCAGTGTCCATGACTCCACCATAAGAGACTGGGCAAAAATGGCCTGTATGGCAGAGTTCCAAGACGAAAACCATTCCGGCGCCACACAAGTTGGCTGCCTTTTGCAACAGCGGCTCAATTCTGAGTCTTTTTATCTTCCTCCTTCTTTCTGATCCGGTGATAACTTTCTGATCCGGCACACCTTTCACTCTATATATATCACGGACACACAGATCGCCCCAAAGGTCTCCCGAGTCGGCGGACGGAGCCTCTGTTTACAGCAGGAGACGATACAGCAGGGAAGAGCTAGCTAGCACTCAACTGCCACCCGGTGCTAACGGAGAAACTCGACATACCGGGAGAACTGAAGCGAAAACGACGCGGGTGCCGGGCTGGAGTTTAGGCGGCGTGCAAAAAATATAAGACAGAATAATAAAGAGCGATGGCAAGAACCAAGCAGACCGCCCGTAAATCTACTGGAGGAAAAGCCCTCAGGAAGCAGCTGACCACCAAGGCTGCTCGGAAAAGCGCTCCGGCCACCAGCGGAGTGAAGAAGCCTCACCTATACAGGCCCGGTACCGTGGCTCCAAGAGAGATCCGTCGCTACCAGAAATCCACGGAGCTGCTTATCCGTAAGCTGCCCTTCCAGCGCCTGGTGAGGGAGATCGCTCAGGACTTCAAGACCGACCTGCGCTTCCAGAGCTCCGCCGTCATGGCTCTGCAGGAGACCAGCGAGGCCTACTTGGTGGGTCTCTTCGAGGACACCAACCTGTGCGCCATCCACGCCAAGAGGGTCACCATCATGCCCAAAGACACCCAGCTGGCCCGCCACATCCGCGGAGAGAGAGCTTAGACTTTCTGCTGCACATCCACCAACCACAATGCTCCGCACTGTGTGTCTATATATATATATATATATATATATATTTATATTAATATGTACGTACATATGTATACTAGCTGCTCTTGTTTTTTCTTGCCTTCTGATTGTTGCTCTGAGTGTTGCTATCCCTGTGCTGTTGCAATCCTGGAATTTCCCCATTGTGGGACTAATAAAGGCTTATCTTATCTTATTGCTGAGCAAAAAGAACATAAAGGCTTGTCTCAGTTTTGCCAGAAAACATCTTGATGATCCCCAAGACTTTTGGGAAAATACTCTGTGGACTGACGAGACAGAAAGTCTTTGGAAGGTGCATGTCCCATTACATCTGGCGTAAAAGTAACACAGCATTTCAGAAAAGCAGCATCATACCAACAGTAAAATATGGTGGTGATAGTGTGATGGTCTGGGGCCATTTTGCTGCTTCAAGACCTGGAAGACTTGCTGTGGTAAATGGAATCATGAATTCTGCTGTTGTACCAAAAAATCCTGAAGGAGAATGTCCGGCCATCTTTTTGTGACCTCAAGCTGAAGCACTCATGGGTTCTGCAGTAGAACAATGATCCAAAACACACCAGCAAGTCCACCTCTGAATGGCTTAAGAAAAACAAAATGAAGACTTTGGAGTGGCTTAATCAAAGTCCTGACCTGAATCTGATTGAGATGCTGTGGCATGACCTTAAAAAGGCGGTTCATGCTCGAAAACCCTCCAGTGTGGCTGAATTAGAACAGTTCTGCAAAGATGACTGGGCCAAAATTCCTCCACAGCGCTGTAAAAGACTCATTGCCAGTTATCCCAAACGCTTGATTTCAGTTGTTGCTACTAAGGGTGGCCCAATCAGTTATTAGGTTTAAGGGGCAATCACTTTTTCACACAGGGCCATGTAGGTTTGGATTTTTTTTTTCTCCCCTTAATAATAAACACCTTCATTTAAAAACTACATTTTGTGTTTACTTGTTATCTTTGTCTAATATTTAAATTTGTTTGATGATCTGAAACATTTAAGTGTGACACACAAAAAAATGAGAAATCAGGAAGGGGCAAACACTTTTTCCACACCACTGTATATTTTCAATGGTATATAAATATGTAATATGGATGTGAAATATAAATGTATTATTGTATAGTGTGAGTGAGTGTATATACGTATGTATGTGTATGTATATAAAGGGCTGCAACGATTACTCAAATAATTCGGTTACAAGAAATTCTCGATTCAAAATTTATACGTTGACGTGCCATTTAATGTAGCACTTCCGATCTATATGACCTTCTTTCAGTGCGACCTTCTTCCAGTCACGCTACCTAAACAAAACGCAGATTTGTTTAATAGCGCCATTTCAGAGCAGCATAGTCACGGGCTGGCAAAGATAAAGAAAATTTCTTAAAAAATGACAAAAGTATCTCAAGTCGGGAATCATTTCAAGCTCAGATTGAAGGAAAACATTATGCAGTGTGCACATGGTAAAGCTGAGCAGCGACCTAGCACGCTACAACGTCTGCTATTACAGTGTCTTGGCAGAAAGCATCCCACATCATGCACAGCCAGCACACTCAAAACAAGGTACGTGACTAAGATTTAAAATTAAGATGAATAGAATGTAGTCAGCCACGCTAATTATGCTTATATGACCAAAGAACATATAGTCACCGCCGTTAGCGTCTGGATGCTAACGCATCCGCTGGCGGATGCTAACTGCTAGCAAGAGTAATTTTATGGTGTAATGTACCGTTTAAAGTTACGTTCTATGCAATAAACATTGCAGTAAGCATTGCAGTAAATGTGTAACTGTGTTATTGAGTGTTTGGTACAATTACTACTGCTGTTTAGGAAAGTAAATTCTGCAAATGTTGGTTAATGTAAGTTTCTTTAAAAAAAAAGTATCAGATTACTTGAATAATCTTCAATTTTATATATACTAGTACATACCTATGCATACCCGTCCATGCCCATAGAAACCAAGTATAAGCAAGTATTTCTGCATGCCTGTTGCTGAAGGGTCTCCTGTCTCAGACAGCTGTGTTGTTCAGTCATGCCTGTGGCGTACTGCTCAACCCTGAGGTGTTTCATGTTTACGACATCTTTTCTGACGTGCAGCAGTTCTCCTCACTCTATTGCTCTCCATCTGGTTCTTCTTCTGGTTCTTCTTCTTCTTCTGCTTCTGCTTCTTCTTCTTCTTCCTCTCCGGTTGAGGGATAGGTGCGTCGTAATTCTAGTTCATGGACAAGATCATGAAAATTGCTCTGAGCAAAAAGTGGCTTTTGACCCTGTTCAGAAAGACCCGTGCATGCCCATCGAAACCAAGAAAGCAGAGTACCCGGAGAAAATCAGCGCTTTGCTTGGCATTTTACACATCTGCAGTGTAGACTGCCATTCTTCAAGGTTACACATTTTTACTGTGTCAGCACCTCTTTCAAAACAACATTGCTCAGAAAGTGAGGCTTTTGCTTAGTTTCTCCATCTTGAGCAAGAATATGAAGACTACTTGATCTGCCAACTCTGCTCGCGGCAACGTAGAATTGGCCATGGCTGAAGAAATGTGCAGAAAATGGCAACGCGCTGTAAAGACTGGCCCTGTGACTCATTCACAGTCATGGCAAAGCAGGGTGTTAATGGAAACTGTTTACGTCACAAGCTGAATGGAAACATGTTGTCAGATGGTGTGAGTGTGATTCATGGAATCAGGAGAGTGCGTCCAGCATTGACACCAATCACAGATGTTGCAACCAACAGGTGAGGCTGTATTTGTTCAATGATGTATCCTGAACCATTGCAATGTCCGTTTTGTTGGTGAAATGTACTGCTTCGAATGGGTGTGGTATAAAGTAGTGTGTCCTATTGTTAATCGGGTGATGAGTAAGATTTCCAGATTTACTGCTTCGAATGGGTGTGGTTTAAAGTGTTGTGGCCTATTGGTAATCGAGTGATGAGTATCTCTTCTTTGGTGAGTGATGGTCTATATGACATCATAAAGGCATCAAGGCAGGCATTGTGCATGATGGTCTCATCATCATAGGAGTCTGTCGTGGGTGACAATGTCCGTTTCATTTAGGTCTGATCAGATTCCTCCACACAGCTCTGTCCTTAGCCTTCTGCTGCCAGGAATTCCTGTCTATATCCAACTTCTTCAAGTTTCTTTTTACAGTGTCTTTAAATCTGAGCCTTGGTCTACCCTGATTGCGTTTGCCCTTACATAACTGTGAGTAGAGTAACTGTCGAGGGAGACGCTGGTGGTCCATCCTCTCAACATGTCCGAGCCATCTCAGGTTCATCTCTCGTTTCAACACTTCTGTGTTGGTTGTCTTGTCTTTCCATGAGATGTTCATTATGGCTCGAAGGTGTCTCATCATGTACACGTGGAGTTTCTTTACCTGCACTCTGTAGACAGTCCAAGTTTCAGCACTGTACAATAGAGTAGCCAGTACTGTTGCTCTGTACACTTTGCATTTCACACGGATAGACACATGTCGATTGTTCCACAGTCTCTCCCTCAAGTTTCCAAACACAGCGCTCGCTCTTCCCATTCTGAGAGATAGTTCACCCTCCAACCTAACATTCTCTGAAACAGTACTCCCTAGATACTTGAAAGTCTTGCACTTGACTAGTGGCTCTGTACCAATGCTGATCTCTTCTGGTAGTGATGTTGATAATTGGAACTTTGGTGGTTGATAAAGGCACTCTGTCTTCTTGATGTTGATTTGGAGGCTGAATTGGCTAGCTGCTCTTGCAAATTTCTCCACTAAAGATTGCATATCTTCCAACTAGAGCACTGTTGTCATCAAAGAGCATTTCTCTTACTGTCTTTATTGATGTCTTACTCTTGGCTTTAAACTGTGCCACATTGAACAAGTCTGCTTCTTTCCTTGTTTGAATGTATACTCCTTCTGAAGTGTCTTTGAAGGCCACCTCGAGCATGGCTGCCGGATATAGCGAGAAGAGTGTAGGTGCCAGCACACACCCTTGTTTCACTCCGTTGCTTACTAAAAAGTCTTTAGATACTGAACCACTCATTGCCACATTTGCTTGCATACCTGTATGGAGTGCCTTGATCAGGCTGACAAACTTCTCTGTACAGCCATATTTCTTGAGTACCTGCCAAAGTCCTTGTCGTGAAACTGTATCGAAGGCTTTACTGAAGTCTATGAAGACTACATAAAGGGACATGTTTTGTTCGATACACTTTTCTTGAACCTGTTTCAAGCAGAAAATCATGTCCATTGTACTTCTTCCACTTCTAAAGCCACACTGGGTTTCCAGTAGTACATTCTGCGAGATGTGTTCATTGAGTCTGTTCAGTAGTACACGTGAGAGAATCTTACCAACAGTGGCTAGCAGTGATATACCTCTGTAATTTCCACAATCTTTCCTGTCACCTTTCTTGAACAAAGGCACAATACTTGCATCCTTCCAGCCTTGAGGTACTTTCTGGACAATCCCATATCTCTTGGATGAGCTTGTGCAGGCAGTTGGTCAGCTGAACACCACCAAATTTCCACACTTCTGCTGGAATTCCATCCCTTCCTGGAGCTTTACCATCCTGTGTTGTCCTGATAGCTGCCATTAGTTCATCAAAATTTGGTGGTTCATCCAGACTTGATACAGCTGGTCACTGCGCTAGAGCTTCTTTAGCCTCTTCAGTGAGATCTCCAGGGTTGTTTAGTAGCTGGTCAAAGTGGTCTGCAAATCTGTCCAGGATCTTGTCTTTCTCCTGCAAAACCGTTTCACCATCCATAGCCTTTAGTTGGATCAGTCCTCTTGGTTTAGGGCCGTAGATTTCTCTCAAACCTGTGAAGAATGTTTTCATGTCCTTCCTGTCTGCTGCAGTTTGAAGTTTCGCCGCTTTTTCATCCCACCAGTTGGACTTCATCTCTCTGGTGTACTTCTGTAGCTCACTCTGAGCCTTTGAGTATTTCTTCTTCTTTGACCTTGTGGCCTTGTTTTCCTGCCTTGCTGTGTTCCTCGCTTCTAGTAGTTTCTTCAGGTGTTCATCATGCATCATTGTAGAACTCTTCCTTTGCCTCCTCTGTGTTGATCATTGTTGGGGCATATACACTGACGAGTGTGGCATACATCTTCCACTGTAGTGGGAGTCTCATTGTCATTATCCTGTCGTTGATTGGCACCGGTTCCTCCTCAAGCATTGCTGCTATCTCCTTTCTAACTGCAAAGCCCACTCCTGCTTCTCTCCTTTCTTGAGTTGATCTCCCACTCCAAAAGAAGATGTACCCATGGTCTTCCAAGCTGTCATATCCAGGCAGTCTTGTTTCACTAAGTGCAGCTATGTCTACATTGTACCTGTTCACTTCCAGGGCCACAAGCGCGGTCTGTCTTTCTGGGCGCTGTGATGTTGTTCTGTCCAACAGAGTGCGTACATTCCATTCTGCTACACACAAGGCTGCTGTTTTCCTCTTCTTTTGTCTTCCTGCTCCTAGCTTACTTTTCGCTGCCTGTCGGAGTGTGAACAGATCAGCGCGGACCTTGTTAGCCCGGGCAACGTCCGAGCTGGTATGAGTTGCTTTCTGATTGACCATTTCATGAAATTGCTTGCAAAGTATTTGAGTACTGCTAGCTTTTGCTGGACTAGCAGCACATTCTTGGCAGATAAAGGTATTATCAGTGGCAAGGACAAGCCAAGATAAACTGACTCCAGTATCTGTTGCAGTGACTGACCAGATGATAGGTTTGTTTATCTCTGCTCTTTGTGTAGTGCATGTCACAATGCACGACTGGCACAGTCCACCACAGACCTTGCGACAGATGTGTTTATCTGCCAGGATGTCCAGTCTCACCCCGTGTAACTGGGAGTGGTCCACCACAGACCTGTGGCAGATATTGTTTTTAGTTCTGCCAGGATGCCCTGTTTCACCCTCCATGCCCTCGGAAGAGCGGCGATGCCGGTTGAGTCGCCGACAGCCTGACCCATGAGACAGGTAGTACCGGTTTTCATGGTTATCCAGTAGCAAGCAAGCCCATGCCTGACCTGACAAAATGATGGTCTATATGAGATCATAAAGACATCAAGGCAGGTATCACAGGACATCATGCCTACATTCTAGGAAGCCAGTCCTGTTGTCTATATGACATCATAGGTAGCCAGTCTGATTGTCCTATGATATCCTATGACCGTGAGACATAGACACACACACAAACAGAGATTTCTTGAATTTATAGAGTGATAGAGTGACGATATATATAATATTCTGATCACCACCCCCCCCCCCCCCCGCCTCCACCACACACTGGACAGACAGCGCAGCGCTTTCTTCAGCAGACTGCTACAGCTTCGCTGCTGAACGGTTAGGTACAGGAAATCTTTCCTACCACATGCCATTTCACTGTACATTAACAGACTAATGTTGAATTCTGGACATAACTATGCTGCCATACTGCACCTTGCAGTCTAATTGGTACCTCACATTGCACCCTACACCTGATAGTCCTGCATTGTACAGCGGTTATCTATACAGGTCATCATCTATTCATCTACGATGTATATATGTTATTTAGGTAGTTGTACTTTCCATCAGTAATCCCTTTGTCTGTTATACTGTGTGTGTTTCTGTTGTTTTGGTCGTCTACTGTCATGCTGCTGTTACACTGTAATTTCCCAGTTTGGGATCAATGAAGTGTCTGTCTGTCGGTCTGTCTGTCAAAAAATATACACACATACGATCATTTGAAAAAAATTAAGACACCCTATGAACGTCTGTTTTTTTTTTTTTTTTTACATATTTGGACATATGGATATTTAATATCAATTTTAACAATACTGGGAGATTCAAGTAATATAACTAAACAATTAAAACTGAAGAAAAGACTTTAAATTTTTCTGTAAAATGTAATTCTAAAAATTTGCAACTTCTGGTGAAGAATAAATTAGGACACCCCCACATTTATTCCCACTTAAAATGGCTAAAATCACACAGGTGTATCACATCAGGTGCACAAGATTAGAACATTGTTACTCAGCATTTTGAAGGAGGTTTGTCCTATTTAAAGCTCAGACATTTACTTTGGTGTGCTCCTGACTGTTGAAGTGAGAGTGAACACCATGGTGAGATCGAAAGAGCTGTCTTGAGTCCTTCAGAAAGAAGATTGTAGCAGCTTATGAGTTTTGTAAGGGATTTAAAGAGATCTCAAAAGAATGTGAAATCAGCCATTCCCCTGTCCAGAAAATAGTCTACAAGTGGGGGACATTCAAAACAACTGCCAACATGCCCAGGTCTGGCCGACCAAGCAAGTTCACCCCGAGAGCAGACTGCAAGATGCTAAAAGAAGTCTCCAAAACCCTACAGTGTCGTCACAGAACCTACAGCAGGCTTTTGCTACTGTTGATGTGAAAGTGCATGACTCTACAATCAGAAAAAGACTGCACAAGTTTAACTTGTGTGGGAGGTGTGCAAGGAGAAAACCTTTGCTCTCTAAAAGAAACGTGAAGTCCTGACTGAAGTTTGCCAGAGAGAACACAGACAAAGACCAGGACTTCTGGAGTAATGTTCTTTAGACAGATGAGTCTAAAATTGAATTATTTGAACACCAGAACAGAGGACCTGTTTTGGCGTAGACCAAATACAGCATTCCAGGAAAAGAACCTCATACCATCTGTGAAGCATGGAGGTGGAAGTGTCATGGTTTGGGGATGCTTTGCTGCAGCAGGGCCTGGCCAGCTCACCATCATAGAATCCACCATGAATTCTACCGTGTATCAGAGGGTGCTTGAGGACCACGTAAGACCATCTGTAAAAAAAAAAAAAAAAAAATTAAAGCTGAAGTGGAACTGGAGCCTGCATCATGACAGTGACCCAAACCATACCAGTAAATCCACCAAGCACTAGCTAAAAACTGAGAAACGGAGAGTCGTGGAATGGCCGAATCAAAGCCCAGATCTTAATCCCACTGAGATGCTGTGGGGTGACTTGAAACGGGCTGTACATGCACAAAACCCCTCAAATATCTCGCAGCTAAAAGAATTCTGCATTGAGGAATGGGGCAAACTTTCCTCAGACTGATGTCAGAGACTGGTAGACGGCTACAAGAAGCGTCTCACTGAATTTATTTCAGCCAAAGGGGGTAACACTAGCTATTAGGCAGTAGGGTGTCCTAACTTTTTCCTCAGAATACGTATTTTTGTTGATATCTTTTGTTTAATGAGTAAAACGAGATTAATTTTTATTTACCTGCAATTAAATCACCTTCTTTTTCAAAGATAAATCAAAACAATATTAGACATCAATATGTGAACATTTCTTAATGAAGAATTGAATATTTAATGGGGTGTCCTAATTTTTTCACACAACTGTACACACATACATACGTATATATACACATACACACACGCACACACAATGTAGAATGGATATGAATAATATGGATAAAGGAGTATGAACAATAGCATTAATGCAGTAATTAAGTGCAGTAATGCATGAATATCTAGATATTGAATGTTTGTGTACAGCCCTAGTTGTATCCTTAATTAAGTTTTTAAAAAAATGGATGTCAGCAGTCCCCAAAGTCTGTTAAAATGATGTACACTTCCAAATGTCGTAAAAGTTGGGCAATTTATTTACAATTTATTTATCGCTACTTCGGATTATATTAATCAAAAATGTAATCGACATCTATAGTCTGTCCTTTTTGAAAATATTTGTGTATTTTAGAGAAAAATGTGCTAAGTTAGATTTTAAACATGGCAAATATTGTATGTTTTTTCCCTCTGATTTGCTGACATTTAATAGACAGAAAATCTTAGTATCATTTGACATATTTTTGAATTGATGCCAGCATCTTTACTCGGATGTAGAAATTCTTCTTTGCCCTTACATTTTAAAACATGTTGACAGCATTTGTGGAACAGCTAAAACTGATGTTTCTTGACTTGAATAATTTTTTTTTTTTTTTGTGGGTGCTGGCCATCTTAAAGTGTGATGCTATGGGTAATCTCCACTGTCACTTGTGAGGAAGCCTAGAGAGAAGCTACGAGTGTGCCAAATCACACTAAGTGCCTTAGTCCTCTGAATGAAAAATGGTGCAGCCCTGAGAGAGCCATATGAAGTGTAAAACCAAGGATTAATATTCAGGGAAGTGGCCCCTATCTGTGCGAACACAGACTAAATAGCCCATTCATGGGTGGTATTATTCATTGCAGATGACTTGATAGGAGAAGGCCATTATGTAGAAGGAGAGAGCCAGTGCTGTGTCATCATCTCAAGGAGCCCATGATATACTGAGATGAAGCTATGCTGATTGCCTTTTAAAGGGCCCAGATGGAAATTGATATTAGAATGAGTTTTCCAATCAGTCGACGTTTATTGGAAATAGAATCTTAGGCACTGCTTTATTGCAGTCAGACAAGATGTATGAAGCCCATTTCCTGGGGCGACAAGATCTGGCATGTGTACAGGCTGCATGGAGGTGCATGCGCGTATGAGCGTGCTTGCACATGCACGCACTTGTGTATTTGAGGGAGAGATGAGAAAGCATGTGTTATTATAAATGGATTGATTTTAGCTTTTGTGGCACGGCCCTTCTGTGAGGAAATGAATTGTTTTATTTCACTGCCGTTGTTTCCTCTTTTACCTTCATCATTCCTTATTTAGTTGTCAGCAGCTCTGCAACATGTGCTGTCTGACTGCATGTGAGCTTTCATGGAGTTGCAGAGATTTTTCACCAAAAGCTTATGTCAGTATTTATTTTATAATTTGTTGAATTAAATGTTAAATTAATTACAATTATTTTAGAGAACTTGATAATTTTGTTGGTGTTTGTACTGTCTTTGTCATTGGATTTATTCACAATTTTAGCACCAGACACATTCTACTCATTGGCTGTTTGTGCTTCTGAGAGCAGCTTTATGTAAATGAAGTGGGTTAAAGTGGACTTGCTGATCTTTATTACTCAGAAATATGAGGGTGTGACAGACTAGCCCAACTAAAATAACCGTAGATAAGACGTAGTTGACACTTATCCCAAGCACCATAAATGCACACACTTATTATACATTATAGAGTGGGTGGCCTCAGTGGGAATCAAACTGCCGCTTCTGGCAGGGTTGATGCTTTGCCCTACGCACTGAGTTACAGTACACCTTCAGCAGAATGAACGAAAACACATTAACTTAATATGAATTTACTGAAGTTTGTAGTGAGTGCACATTTTCCATGTTCATCATGAATACTGTAGTTATGTAACTGAAACTGTTGACCTTAAAAAAGGCTTACATGAATCTGTGGATACAACAGGTTGTTTTTTCTGTGCAGGTTAACTATTGGTTACTACAGGTTAATTTTTAAAAGCTAGACCCAAAAACTGAGCATTCCTTTAGCTCCCTTGACAAAAAGATAATGAGATTGTAGACGTTATCATAAGCATAGACATAAAACACCAACTTAAGATAGTATCTCATAGCGCAGTTGCAAAACAGTTTGCAGTGTTTAAGGTCACAAACAGTTTTTATTTTTCTACAAATATTTGCAAAATAGTTGTAAGCGCTTGCAAATGATTGTGACGTGTCGCTAAAGTCCTTTTTAGTTTGCCAAGTAGTGAGCACTAGCAACTGTTTAAGAACCTTTGCAAACCCTTAAAATCTGAATGCTGGGGAGAGTTTGCTCACCTTTTTTATCGGTTGGGTCTGGTATTCCCCTGGTATTTTACCTGGAGTTGGCAAAAGGTCCCAAACGTTCTGAAACAGTGGCAAAAGAATGGCACATAGGGCTGTGCGATATGACAAAATATATCAGATGACGATATAAAAACGTCTAGCGTTTCACAGAATACTCTGTCGTTTATATTGTTATTTAAAATGTACATACCCCCATTTATTCAGTAAAGCTCCTCACCACTACTTGTCAGGGTCCCGTCTCTCCTCTGCAGTGCGCACAGCGGAACAGGTGTGTCATGGGTGGTTAGACTTCAGTCTGGTGGATGCTAATGCTAACTCCAAACTACTGGTTTAGATATTTGCTACTTCTGTTTGCCAGAGATGTGGTTTCCATCATGCTGTGTCAGAGAGGATAGTTCGCTAATCTCACTTTAATAGGAGGTAAGTAACATGAACACCATGTCTAATTATAAAATGCTAAATGACGATGCTGAGTTGTGCTAACTGGAAACATGTAGCAGACCATCGTTCCTTTGGTTTAAATTACTGCTGAGTTTCTTAGTTTTGTCTGAAAAAATTTAGTAAAGCTGCATAAGTGCATGATAGTGGCACATGCACGCAAAATAAATAATAAATACATTAAAATGGGTTGGAGGAGCAAGTTGGCTCTTAATGCAATTCATGTAATTTCTAATCATTTTAATTAGTCAAGTAGTGATAATGAATAAAGTTCAAGTCATCATATGTATTTTATTACATTACCTTTTGTGTCTTTGATTTTCAGATCATGACCAATCTGAAATATTTTTTCTAAGAAGCAAACGGGTTAAATCAGTCCAGAATGGCAGTCTTGAGGCTGCAGGTCGACACTTAAATTTTCACTGATTTAAACTAACAGCTAATTTACATCTGTAGCTGACAGCCATGGGTAATTTTCTCATTTTCAAACATTTTTATGTTTAATTTTGTTTTTTGCTATTCTCCTCTGGCTCAAGAAATATTTAAGCTATTGATGTTTGCTTTTTATTCATATATAATTTAGAAGAAAAACCTGAAATTTATGAGAATCAAGTCTCAAATGCACATTAAAACACTATTTTATATAACAGCACTGCAAAATTATGAGGGAAAACAGTACATGTAAAAGTAAAAACAAAAACAAATGGTCCATTTTATGTGATTATCTATAAACTGAAGAATTGACAGAAAATGTATATTGTGATATATGTCGTTATCGTGATATGAGATGACTTGTATCATGATATGAATTTTTTGTCATATCGCACAGCCCTAATGGCACATGGTTGCAAGTCACTTATAATGCTTGGCAACTGTCTTTCGCAAACACTTTCAAACATTCATATGAATGTTGCTAATTGTTGCTAAATGTTGCTAATGACAGAGATGAATTCTGATTTTCACAAACATTCATCAGAAAAGTTGGTGAATCTAAAACTCGCAGCATTCATCAGCATCCTCCACTCTGTGAGAGAATGGCTTCAGACAGAAAACCTAAATGCAAAATAGCTAAATTAATATAAGGCATTAGAGCTCAATCCAGCAGCATGATGCAAAATGTTTCCAAAAAGGTCTGTAGTTATGTGCAGAGCACAGTGTTCATTTTCATTGTATTATAAAAATGTCAACAAAATAGTTAATGATAAAGTGATTTTTATCTACCTGTAACTCACTCTCATATTTGACTCTGCAACCTCACAAGGTAAAGCCATGATTTTAGAGTTCAGAGACTATACATCTTTTGGGTTGTGGTTTATGCTACTGAGGCTTAAGAGCTGTAAGTGAGTATGCAAATTTCCATGTTCATTTATAAAATTTCACAATAAATGATGGTTTTGGATTACGTATGTGTTAAATGAAAAAGGTCTATATTGTATGATGGCAGTTACAGAATTTGATGTTATTACGTCCATGAATTATCCATTAGTTACCTTTGGGTATTGTTTTAGCTAAGAAATTTAGGCCTGTTTTGGGCATTTTTTTTGTTAGCCAAAAAGATAAATGATAAGGGATTTTTTTTTTTTTCGGCGTAAAGTATCACATCATTTTGATGTCATTGGAATGCCGAGAGCAAGTTGTAAAATTAGTCAGCACTGGTGTGGATTGACGCTCTTCAGGTGCTTTCTATTTTAGTTAAAGCTTGCATTGATCGACGGATTCTGGCCTAAATGTGGGTTGCAACTGTAGAAATACCCCTCACATAAAAAAGTGTGAAAAACCACATCACTCTAACCAGGATGCTGTACAGCACAGGAAACGCTGAAAAAGCGGTTTGCAGATACGTTCATCAGCTAGAGCATGCGTCACAATTTTTTTTTCCCTCAGTTCTTGGTAATGGGGTGTTTTCCGTGCCACCATTTTTTTCCTAAGAATCTAAATAAGTGAAATAATGTATCTAGAATATAAAAATGTCATTGTGTAAGAGATTTGAATGAAATCCAGTATAACTGTTTCCATGCCCGAGGCATTTGAACAAACTCCAGTAGCTTTAGGTTTGTTCCTAATGTTTTTGTGCTTGGCAAATTTTCACATCCCATCACACAAATGATACTTTCTGAGCCTGTGCAAAAGCCTTAGGAAAGGCTCCTCTCCTAATCATCTGGAGGTCACTTTGTGATTGTACATTTGCGAAAGATTTATTTTTTAGTTTGTAACCCACAAAGATATGTAAAGATTAGTAGAATAACACTGAAATAAAATGGCATAATCCTGTAACATGTATGGAGTTCTCCTTGCAATGAGATTACTATGATATTAATCCACCTCTAATGTGACTGAGTATTCATATTTGTGTGTGTAATTGGTTGGAAGCAAGCATGCTGGGGTGGGGTGAATGTAGGTCGGCTGTAGTCATCGCTCCTTTGTTCCCCTGGAGATGTCAGTTGCAGGAATTTGGGACTCAACACACGCATGCGTCTGATTTGTATGATAATGCAAGCTTTGCCTGTGAGATGAGACCTTTATTAATCTGGGCACCAGCAACTCATTTAATCATCTCAATAAAGGTCCATCAGCCTGTGCTTTTAAGAAATATCAATAAGTGCTGTCAATAAAAACAGATAATTCATCAAGGTCAAAAAAAGAGAGAATACCGCCCTCAAGAGTGCAGAATATGTGCTCAGCATCTATGAGCAAGCAATTAGTTGGTGTGTTTCTTAGCACCCTCACTGACTCTTGGAGGCACTTTTGATTCATGTTGCAGTTTGTCTAAGCTGTC
This sequence comes from Pholidichthys leucotaenia, assembly GCA_020510985.1. Lineage (NCBI taxonomy): Eukaryota > Metazoa > Chordata > Actinopteri > Cichliformes > Pholidichthyidae > Pholidichthys > Pholidichthys leucotaenia. Next base: position 97,840,719 of record CM035837.1, read on the forward strand.
TTGTGCATGATTCAGCTCATATACTGTAGCTTCCATGTCCTTCTGTTCTTTTTATGGAAAGTATGGCTGAAGATCTGTCAGATTGCCAAAAGATATTTTATATTCTAGGATTCCTAAATACATATTTCCAAGAAAAGTACATGCTTTTGCTTGCAGCACTATTCCATAATTTAATATGCTGTGTCTGCTTTGTCATAATAGATATTTGTTGCTCAGCCCCTTTGATTTCAAAGCCATTACAGGCTATGTAAGATGTCGCAGATGACTCCTCTGAGATTAAAACATAAATGGAAATGGCTATCTCCCACAAGGTCAGGAGACCATTTCTTTCTCCCTGACAGCAGCACTTAGCAAAGATGAGGCTGGTTGTAATACCACACAGACTTTGGGTAAGGTTCTGCCAGTCCATAGAACTGCATAGTACATTTTTGGATTTGGCACAGCAGTGTTTCCTCTGGCTTAAAGACCTTGGCGTGGTTGCAACATATTTTTCCTGGGGGGGGGGGGGCAGAAAACGCATGACAATACTGTAACCAGAATATGTTTATTTTATAACTATTTTTTTTTTAAACTTTTGTACAGTAACTTTGCATATGGAACTTACCATTTGAAGTATTGTACAACCAAGGCTTGAATCTAGGAATATGGTACCAGTTGGGGTCCCACCCAGAAGTCCTGTGTTTGGATTTTTTACTGGTGTTATCCTTCTCTTCTTTCTCTCTTGCACCCCGTGCCTGAACACTTAGCTCTCCTTGACTCCTCTCTTCTGTCTTATCTTTCCCTCTCTGAGCGCCGTCTTATTCAGGTTCTCTTTCTGTCCATGGTGGTATAGAAACAGGCTAGAAAATACCAAGTGTCATGTTTTGTCCTGCATGATCTTTTTTTTGTCATGATTTACATAAATGACACAAATATGTATATTTTTGTATTTTTATTATAGTGTGTCTTTTTCCATTGAGAGAGTAGGAAAGAGAAGGGGAAAAACATTCATAATAGTAATTAATTCATACTACTGTATATGATCAGAGGTGGGTATAATAGCTAGAAATTCTACTCATGTAAAAGCAGTGTTATCTTATGAAATTAATCAAAAAGCACCCACTTAAATAAAAACTTTGGTGCTGACTTCAGTCTTGAAGGTTTGAGGTTTTTCTCTAAAATTTATAACAGTTTTCTTATAGTTTTCTACTTTTCTCTGTAAATTGATCTAAATTTGAAACCATTTTCCTCAAATTTGTAATTTCCTCTTGTAAAATTGACTTTTCTTGTACATTTGAGAGTTTTATAAATTTGTGGATTATTTTATAACAAATTTTTGTCTATATTTTTAAATAAAATCACTGTTTTTTTTTTTTTAAATTTGAAACAGATTGTGGTACAATTTTGACTTTTGTTTCTCATACAATTTAAACTTTTGACCATAATTTTGCAGAGCCAGAACAGAACAATAATTTAACTAATTTCTAAGAAATATATTTATTAATAAATTATATTTAATGAAATAAATTAACTAAAATGACCAAAGATAACTGTTATTTTTGTAAGAATATTTTTTATATTTTTACAGTTGTTTTTTTTTTTTTAACTCGCCTCACCACCCAGACAGCAGGAAAACCCTTCCTTATTTTGAAATCCAAGTGTTGGCAGGTTTAGTTTGTCTGAAGACTGGAGGATGTTGACAGATTTAAGACATTGATTTGTGAATTAAGGTAATTTTAACTAGCTAGGTACATAATAATAAACATCCATCCATCCATCTTCTTCCGCTTAATCCTTTTCGGGTTGCAGGGGGGCTGGAGCCTATTCCAGCATCTTTGGGTGAGAGGCAGGGTACACCCTGGACAGATCGCCAGTCCATCGCAGGACCAAAACAGAGAGACAGACAACCATTCACTCTCACAGTCATACCTAAGGACAATTTAGAATCCCCAGTTTGATGCCAATTAACCTAACTTGCATGTTTTTGGCATGTGGGAGGAAACCGGAGAAATCCTGGAGTAAACCCACGCAGACACGGGGAGAACATGCAAACTCCACACAGATCACTGTTGGTCGGGGGCTGAGATCGAACCCAGGATCCCCCGGCCAAGGGTGAGTTGCTGTGCTGCCGCAGTGCTAACCACTCTTGTAGTGATTGGTAAAGTAAATCCTCAGCAATTCAGTCACCCTTGCCTTTCCCTCAGTTAGCCTGTATATGAAGCCGAGCCACATCTGTTTGCTAAGTGACACATTATTGTTCCTGTTACCAGCTGGTTAAAACGACGATAAATGCCTCCACTGCTTGCATACCTCGTCTGCTTTTCTTCCTCATTTAAAGTACTTAAATAAGCTTGTGCTTTACTCTGACACGGAATCAGCTTTGCCTCTCGGACAGCAACGCTAGCTAGGTCCACCTGCCGACTGGAACGGTCACGCGGGCGGTGCGCAACTCCAATGTGTAGGTGACTGTCACGTGCATGCTTGCAGAGCTCATTTCTTCATTTATTTTATTTTCTTGGCATGGTGGCAGAGTTTTAGGTGTGGCGGACCGCCACGCAGAAATGTTACCAAGAGAAACCCCGCACAGAACCTTTTTTGAAACGCTTATATACAATATGTTTGAGAGACTTAAGAGTTTAATTAAAAGATATTGGTATGCTTGGTTTTTATATGAAGACAGTAGTTTTCATTGTTGCTCTCTCCTCACGGATGGTGCTTTGCGTGTAATTGAATGGCAAATCAGCATTCTGCCACTTTCACTACGACTGTTTGTGGGGCAAATGTTGCAAAAATGATTTGCAGACCTGTAGCTTTGAAACTCTTGAAGGAGATGACTGTAGTAGAGAGTGTGTTCCCTTGATTATTAACCTTGACCTACATGCATCATGGTGGCCAGTGTGGTTGTCTTTACCAGCATACATTTCAAGGTTTATTTACATAGATTCCATACGTTACAAGTGTTTTGTCAAATTGATTGCTTTGGGTTTTTTTTTAAATGAAGTCTTTAATTTACAGTTGATATAAAACGTGTACTACCATTTCTAGATTTTTGTTCTATTTGGGAAGAACAAATGTGTTAGGGTAAAGAATATGAAAAATAAAAAAACTTACAAATTGGTTGCAAAAGTGGGTGCACCCTTAAACTAATGCTTTGTTGAAGTACCAATCAGAGCATTCAGTCATGAGGTACACACCTGCCATCAAATAAAGTGACTGATGAATTCCAAATAAAGTTCAGCTGTCCTTGTAGGACTTTCCTGACATCTACTCGGTTGCATCCTACAGCAAAAACCATAGTTCACAGGGAACTTACAAAAATATAAAAGGGTTGTACTTCTGTGATGGTTTTCCAATGTCAGGAATGGTCTAAGTGTGATCACTTTTCAAATATTTTAATTACAAAATTTTTTAGTGCCATTTCAGAATTTTTCTTTTAACTTTTCACACAGAGTTCAAAGACACATGGTCTATATGACATCATAAAGACACGTGTCTATATGTCCTATGATGCTTGAGTTCATAGGCCATCCTATGATGTCCTATGAAGCGTGACAGACACACAGAGATTTCTTGCGTTTTAATTACAAAATTTTTTAGTGCCATTTCAGAATTTTTCTTTTTAACTTTTCACAATCAAAGAAAAAGACGACCAAAGGTAACTGCCCAAAAATGAGTGTTTCAAAGAGAGGAATGACTTCAATATGACGTGATTGATGGTTACATTCACTTGTTAGTTAATTACAGTAATCTTATGTACTTTTAAGGGGTCATTGACTGAAAAATGGTGTGTTTTCAGGTTTTAACTGTCTGAAATGTGTCTCTTGGTCACGTAATTCAAAAAATATCAAAACAGTCAATTCTCTTAAAAAAACACAGTTGCGTCGGTTGCAGCAACTGACCGAGCCCACCTACTCCGGGACCCAAGGCTGTTGGCTGTCACAGCCAGTTCCCCCACCATCCTCCAAAGTTCTGTGCGGCTCTGTTCCCCTACCATCCTCTGGGGCTTCACGCGACTCCACTTCACTCTTGCAGGCACTGTAGGGGAGCCGCCTCGTGATGGGGCATCCCCCAGCTGGCCGTCGGAGTGGAGCGACATCCCACAGAGTGAGACACTGCTCTTTGAGATCCCGTGGCTTGGCAGCTCGGCTCAGCCAGCAGCCTCAGGGCCCGGGCCCGGGCCAGGTCGGTTGCAGCGATTGGGGGGGGCAATCTGGCATGTGGTGCTAGCGATTTGTTGTGGAATCACAGCAAAATTATTGGGAGATGGGCTGGAGTGATGCAAGATACACCATTGACAGTGTATCTGTGACCTAGCGCTGCTCATCCGAGCTAGGAGGCTAAAGGCTAGAAGCTAGTCAACTAATGGCTAATTTACGTAAGAGGAAGGGTGGAGTTGAATAGGTAAAGAATGTTTCTTAAAAGGATAGGCTTTAAATCAGAGTGTTTCAAGAAAGCCAGGAAAAATACAGAACATATTTGCTTCAGTGATTAAAAAATTAAAGAAAATGTGAACGAAATATGTCACAAACACTTCATTAAGACACGTGAGCTGATAAAATGTGGGAAAAGTGCAGTTAATGAGCCCTTTATGTATATAAATGTGATAATAGTACTCTGTTCTAGAGTTGACTATTGAATAAGATAAATAAATTTTAAAAATAGAACTCAATATTGCTTTCAAGATTTAATCTGATTACTTAGCCGTTTCATTTGCAAAGTTTTATTTCTGTCAGCATTAACCAACCTAAAGAAACACCAACATTACAGCTCAGATGAGGCGAGGATCAGCATCATCAACCGCAGTGTCACAAGATTGTATTTTTTTTTGGTTTTGAAAGAGCATCCTGTTTTTATTAATATTAGAAAATTGTGTGTGTAAATTATCTAAATGGATGAATGCTCATATATTTGAACTGAAAACATTTAGTGTCTTCTGCAACAATGAATCATGTTAGGTACTGTAGGATAAGGATTTTAAAACATTTTTATTAAAAACTTATTTCTGGACTTCCGGTTATGGCTGCCACGTAGGACGGACGTGTCTCGCTCTGCTCTGCTCCCGGAAAAAAAAAAATCGGCAAATAACTCTCTCATTTGGGACAGAACGTATCCCAGCATTTGGGCGAAGATATGTCGGCGAAGCCTAAGGCTGGAAAACCAGGAAAAGGAAAAAGCGAGCCGCCGAAACAGTCCAAATTAACGGACTTTCAGGTCTGTGACGCAGTAAACAAAACTCCATATATGGCGGATGAGGCTGGCAACGCTGCGATATCTGCGGGGAATGGCGCAGATGCGCTGATGGCTGCCATGAGTTCAATGAGAGCGGACTTTTCCTCTAGATTTGATGGGATTATGACAGCGTTGGAAGGAATAAGAAAGGAATTGGGTGACTGTGTAGAACGAACGGCGCAGATGGAGCTCCGTCTCGCTAGTGCTGAAGATGACGTCACCCGTCTTCAATTAAAGGTGCGCACTTTGGAAAAAAAAATAAATCTCTGGAAGATAATATTTTGGATTTGGAATCTCGGTCGAGACAGAATAATTTGAGGCTGGTGGGTCTTCCAGAGGAATCAAAAGGTCGGGACGTATGTTCCTTTCTGGAAAAGTGGATTCCGGAGGTGCTGGGCAGCGAGGAGTTGCAATCAGCAGTGGTTCTGGAAAAAGCACATCGTATTGGCCCACGGAGAGATAAGGGACCGCCGAGGACCTTAATTATGAAGTTTCTTAGCAACAGAGACAGGATGAAGATCTTCAACGCTGCACGAGCTAAAAAAGGAGAGATTAAACACCAGGACCAGCAGGTGCGGTTCTACCCAGATTTGGCCACAGGAATCCAGCAATTGAGGAAGCAGTTTGATCCCGTACGTAAGGAGCTGCGCAACCTTGGGATTCGTCATGGTGTAATCTATCCTGCGAGACTGCTGACCACGTATGAGGGCAGAACCCACATCTTCAAGACCCCAGAGGAGGCGCAGGAGTTCATCAAGAAGATCAAAGAAGAAGAAGAGACTGGTGGGAGCTAAGCATGAACAAAATATAAGGTAGAATAATTAAGCATTTGCACAGGCATCTGACTGACTTGAAGTAAATAGTAAGTTTACAAAATATAGATTGTATTATATATTAAAAAAACAAAACAAAAACAAAACAAACAAAAAAAAAAAAACTATGATGTACAAAGTTGTTAAAAATTTTGGAGTTAAGTTGGAAAACTACAGAGGAGAGTTAATGTTACGTCATTAAAAGCAGTAGAGTTAGGGTGATTGGGAGGATGAAGAAGGAGTGGCTTAGGCTGTTCCCCGTGGGTGTGGAACGGTCGATGGCTATATCGGGAGACAGAATTTTTCTTTTGATTTTGGGGGGGTTTGCCACAAGTGTGGGAAGGGGAAATTTGTTTGTGTGTAGTTTGTAGGATGAATGTTCAACCACTCATGTTTTTGCTTCTCTGTATGAGCATGTTTACACTGCAAGGTAATCCCAAACTCTCTATTGATCATGGACCAAAGTGTTAATCTTAATTTAACTTCATGGAATTGCAGAGGTCTACAAAATTTAAAAAAACTTAAACAAGTTATGAATAAAATAAAGGACATGGGTTCAAGAATTGTGTTTTTACAAGAAACTCATCTGATAGAGGAGGATGTTAAAAGAATTAGGAGTAGATGGCAGGGAAGTGTATTCACCTCTTCATTTTCATCCCGAGCCAGGGGAGTTATGACTCATACATAAATCAGTTCCTTTTCAAGGGAAAAATGTAATTGGAGACAAATTTGGAAGATATGTAATCATTCAAGGTTCTTTGCTATTAGAAAATATAAATCTTGTGAACTTATATGGTCCCAATATAGATGATCAGAAGTTCTTTGCTAATTTATTTCTCATCTTATCATCACTTACAGGGCAACATATAATAGCAGGGGATTTTAATTGTACATTGAATCCAGGTGTGGATAGATCAACAGGACTGGATTGTACGCACATTGGATGTAGGATGACTATTAATCATTTTATGAAAGAATTGAGATTGTTAGATATATGGAGAGAAATGAAACCACAAGTTAAAGCCTATTCTTGTTATTCCAGTACCTACAAGACATTCTCACGTATTGATTATTTTTTGATTTCCACAGAATTAAGGTCCAAGATTCAAAACTGCTTTTATGATAACATCGTGATCTCTGATCATGCACCCTGTTGTCTAATATATGTAGATAAAAAATTGACAAAGGAATCAGGTAGATGGCAATTTCAGCATAAATGGCTTCAGGATGAGGAATTTGTCAAGTATATAGAAAAACAGATAGACGAGTTCTTTGACATCAATACTACACAAACATCAGCATGTGTAAAGTGGGAGGCTTTCAAAGCTTTTATTAGGGGACATATTATTAGTTATACAGGATCAAAATCTAAGAAGACTCGAGAGGAGAGAGCTAAATTGGAACATAAAATAAAAAGTCTTCAGGAAAAAGTGTATGCAGGAAGTGACCCAAGGTTGGAGAATGAATTACTGATTTTGAGAGCTGAATACGACAAAAAATCAGCGAATAGAGCTGCCTCGAGTCTTCTAAGATTGAAACAATCTTTTTATGAACAAGGTGAAAAATCAGGAAAATTATTAGCATGGCAGATTAAACTATTGGAAATTAAAACACCAATTACCAGTATTATAAGTAATGGACAGGTAGTTATAGATCCTTTAGAAATTAATAGAGCCTTTAGAGATTACTATGAAAAATTATATGATACCAAAAATGAACCTGATTTAACAAAACTAAATGGGTTTTTGAACGAACTATCTATACCGTGTATACCAAATGAAAACAGGGAGATATTGGAGTCTAAAACTAGTCAAGAAGAAGTTGGGCTAGCCATTGATAATATGAAATCAGGAAAAAGTGCAGGACCAGATGGTCTTCCAGTTGACCTTTATAAAAAATTTAAGAATAAATTAATAAAACCTTTTTTGGAAATGGTTTTAGAAGCATTTCAAAATAATAATTTACCATCATACATAAATAATGCCTTAATTATACTGCTGCCAAAACCAGGTAAGCCCTCTAATAAATGTGAAAATATGAGACCAATAAGCCTATTAAACGCCGACCTTAAGATAATCTGTAAAATTTTAGCAAGACGAATACAAGAAATTTTACCAAATATTATTAATCGAGAAATAAAATCCTAACAAATAACAATATTTCAAAACCAATAAAAATCAATAGAGGATGTCGACAAGGCTGTCCACTTTCACCTTTACTGTTTACTATGGCAATTGAACCTTTAGCGATAGCGATACGTTTACATTCACAAATATATGGAATTAAAGTTGGACCAACAGAACATAAAATCTCCCTGTACGCCGATGATATAATTTTGTTTATGTCGAATCTAAAAAAATCAATTCCAACCTTGTTGAATTTAATAAAGAATTTTGGGGAAATATCAGGATATAAAATAAATAAAACTAAATCTTCAATATTAATGCTAAATGAGACCCAGAGAAATTACCCAGCCCCTGAGGCAAATCAATTCAATGTTGTAAATCAGTTTAAATATTTAGGAATCCAAATTATGCCTAAGCTAGAATCAGTCGCCAGCGTCAACTATGAAGCCTTAATGTCAGATATCAATGAGTTAACTCAGAGATGGATGTCACTACCAATGTCGATGATCGGGAGAATCAATATACTTAAAAGTAATATTTTACCTAAAATACTTTATTTATTTCAATACATTCCCTTATCACCACCTTTAGATCTATTCTCAAGAATAAAAAAAAAGTTAGTGGAATTTATATGGAACAACAGGAGGGCTAGATTACGTCTGTCTTTATTATATTTACCATTTGATCGTGGAGGTCTGAAATGTCCAAATTTTATGTTGTATTATTGGTCGGCACAACTGAGGTCTATGACATATTATTTTTCATCAAATGATCTCCCTCACTGGACTGAAATGGAACCATACAATTTACCTTTACCTCTTCCCATATTCATATACTCAGATTCGGCAAAAAAATTACAAAAACAAGTTAAAAATCCATTTGTAAAGCATATGATCAAAATATGGTGTGAAGCTAAAAACTATTTAAAAGAACCACAGTTATTGTCACAATTTAGTCCAATATGGGGTAATCAATATTTTAAACCAGGGAGAGCGGACGCTGTATTTAAAGTATGGAATTTAAAAGGGATACAAAAGATTCAGGATTTATATTTGCCATGTGCAGATAACATAATGTCTTTTGAAGAGCTGAGGATCAAATTTAATCTCAATAGAACACATTTTTTTAAATATCTTCAACTTAGAAACTTTATTCGATCAAATCAAAATAAAGCTCTCACTCGACCTATTTATTCATCCTTGGAAAAAATGATGATGAAAGATAGTAAAAGAAAGGGTATTATTTCAGAGTTTTATAACTCATTGACACTATCTTCAAGTGAAAATTCACTGAAAAGATTAAACTACTGGAAAGAAGATCTGCAAATTGAAATTTCGGAGGAACAATGGGAATTGGCTTGTACAGAAGCTCAAACCAAATCAATAAATGCACGCCTTAAATTGATACATTTCAAATGGTTAATGTGGATGTATGTTACACCGGAGGAGTTAAATAGATATAACAAAAATATACCAGATACATGCACAAAATGCATGGAAAGTAAAGGAACCCTATTTCATTGTTTATGGGAATGTAGATTAATAAGAATGTTTTGGGAAGAGGTGAGGGTAACAATTGAAAAAATAATCTCAAAACAAATCATACTGAATCCTAAACTGTTTTTGTTGGGTCTGTACCCAGAAAAGCATAATTTTAATAAAAGTGAAAGAACATTCATAGACCTCAGTTTGCTTAATGCCAAAAAATGTATTGCACTATTATGGAAAAAGACTCATAGACCAGATGTGACTCAGTGGTTAAGACAGATGTTAACAAACCTTCCATTAGAAAGAATAACATATATACTGAAATCAAAGGAAATTGTGTTTGAGAATATATGGAGACCTTTTATTGATTATGTAAAAAATTTAAACATAACTCTTGAAGAAGAAGGTGAATGATGTGTGTGGACCTTGTAAATTCCAAACTGGTGAACATAATATGTATACTTATGTATTGGATTGTCTAGACTAAACAGAGGAGCATTGTTGAAGACTTGATTTTGTTGGTGGTTGTTGGTGTTTTTAGTGCATTTTTTTTTTTTTTTGTAGTACTTTAGCGTTAGTGTTTGATTGTTTGTATCATGTTTGTTAAAAAAAAAAAAAAAGGTTCAATAAAGATATTGTGGAGAAAAAAAAACTTATTTCTGAGCTTCTTTTAAATGTTTGGGGTGCTATTCAGAACTCGTAACACTGATTAGCTCTGAAAAAATAAGGCTCAGCTCATCTAGAGACAGTGTGACTGCCTGTCTGACTTCTTTTCTGGTGTATTTTTCTCTACAAATAAAATGAAAAGAGAAAACTGAAATGCTGACCTCCGCGCTCATCTCAAACCTTCTTCTGCCTTCTTGTAGGCTCACTTCAGGCAAAGTGTGTAAATTCCCCTCTGCATTTCTTGCAGGTGAAGAATGCCAAAGAAAAACGGGAGCCATTCTCTACCAGTTTAAAAATGCTTGAAATGTTGGCTCTTGAACTTTAACTGGTAGAGAGATTGTTGCTGTTGGCATGATTTTTTTATTATTATTTTTGCTCCCGTACACCTGTGTAGAGGAAAAGAAAATTAGTTGGAAGAAAATGTAGGATGCTGTTGATTGACTAACAAACAGTGAGTCTCCCGTTGCATTTTCACTGAGGTCCATAGCTCATACATGATCTTGTTAACAGGGAAATATAGCTTTGGTCTGTAAATTGTTGAGTGTGCAGTGATGGGCTGTGGAGCTGCCTTCTGCAGGGACCCTGGACCTTGCTTTGATCTCATTATAAAATGCAAATACACAGTACCCTAAACAGATCAAAGGTTCAACTTCCCGTTGGATCTGAGTCTTAATAATAGCAGCCTGGAGCAGTTTACTATTTTTTTAAAGAAGCGATTTGGGTAGCCACTGGTCCTCCAGGACATTATTTACTCTGGAGATAATGTTCCTGCTTCTGACTGGTGACTAGCCAAAGCTCAGAAAATCCTTGCTCCTGTTCCTCATTTAAATAAGATCGGTCAGGTATGAGCATTTATGCCTCCTGCACCTATCTTCTACCTCAAGCTTAGGTTTACAGGGTCTGAAATCTGAAAGTGGAAAATTGCTTCGGTACTACTCTGATACCTTCATCTACTTTCCTACCTTCTACCATCTTTGTGGTGTAAAGCAAGCATTTAAATTTTAAGGAATTTTCAGGGGGTTTTTTCCAGGCAGGAGTGATTGCGAAAGATACTAATTTAGACTGATAGCTTTCTTTAATGACGTGCATACTTAAGCTGACTCCAGTATAATAAATTAGTTGACTTTCAAATTGTCACTTTTTTGTCTTGTCTCATGTTATAATTATGGCTTAGACACAAGATGATGAGGGATCAGCTTGTACAGCAGTATTTATAGAGCATTTGTCTTATCCTGGATTTCTTGTTAATTGTGGAGACAGGAAAAGAGGCTGCATGCTGGCCTGGTGCTGATTTTTCAGGCTGTGGGAGGGGTAGTGATTCATTCGGCAGCCAGTTTGATCCTGCTGTGAGGCGGGTTCCCGTGTCAGGAAGCTCCAGCCTGGCCACCCGCCCACCAGCCTCACCTTGCGCCCGCCTACTGGCGCTCCACCGCTCACGCTCTGGCCCTTAGAGTGGGTGGGGAGAGCAAGCTGGCAGGCCTTGGCATTGATACATTTTGGCAGGAGCTGCTGTCCCCACACTTCACTGAGTGAAGTGCTGACTGCAGTGCAGAACATAAAAGGCCTGAGGCTTCTATCACTTCCTCTTGTGGCCTGCAGGCCTGCATAGAGATATTGGCTTAGATTTTCTTTGAAATTGTAGCTGTCTTTTTGTCAGTTTGTGCCACAGAGTTCATCCACTATATAAGACCTCTGTTATCATTTTAAATGGTCATTAACCCTTAACAGCTCCCTCCCATGTACTTTTTGTCCAGTTGGACTTGAGACAATATTGAGGTAGAAATGATTTTATTTGGTCATGCAAACACTGATCAAATCATTTTTAAGACATCAAGTCCTTGACTATGATGGGCTCCTGATCCCTTCATGCACTTATGATCAGGTTTAGGGATTTTATTTAAATTTACAGTGGAAATCAAAATTAGGGTGCATTCACACGACCACTGTTTGGTCCAAACCAAAGGACTATCTGCAGATAGATTGGTTCATTTGGTGCTGTCTGAACGCGCATTCGAACTCTGGTGCGCACCAAATAGCGAAGTCTGGTCCACCTGAAAACGGGGGTCTCGGTTCACTTGCAAGTGAACTCAGACTGCTTCGCTTGCAGTGTGAATGGAAACAGACTATCCAGCAGACCAAAGGGCGGAAGTGCCCCTCAGTGTTTGTGTAACCATAGCAACACATAGTTTGAGAAGAGGAAGTGACGTTTACCGTAGTGCATTTTGGGTAGAAAATAACAATAAAGACAAACACGCGAATCCGAGAAATCCTTTAACCGGAGAAAGCCAAGGAGAAAAGTTAAAAAAAAGTCTCATTTGTGGCGGACAAACAATCCAGCTGAAGGGAACGGATTTCCGTTTTTGGTCCTGGCTAATGGAGGAGCCGGATTTTTCTTTTTTGCCGAGATTTTTTCTTCCTGGTCAGTGGTTGGTTTTGGTTACAACACCCCAAATGAGCAGTTGTTGTAACTGCGTGATGTCCAGGCAGTTTGGTCCGCTGCGGTGTGAATGCAAACCAAACCAAAAGAAGGTGCGAAAATTCTCGGCATTCCCCAACCAATCAAACCAAAACCCCCGGTCTATCCTGGTGTGAATGCAGCCTTAGAGAACACTGTATTAATACTTGATTTATTCTAACATATGTTGTTCTTCATTGTTCAGGATTTGACAGAATATCAGCTGTGGCTGTACCACTGCTGTACTAGCGTGTTTTCTTTTTAAAGTGACACTCCTGCAAAAATCACTTTTTTTTTCTGCTGTTAACATGTCTAACATTTTTTTGTGACTTACAAGACATATTCAAAGCAAAACCATACCGCAGTCTGAAGTCCGTTTTTCTGCTGTGAATTTCCAGGTAGGGCACGCCTTCAAACGGGCAAGTTTGGACAGACTGTTTCTAGCTACGTAAACATTCCTGCTTACCCTGATTGGGTTAACCAGTTGCATTAACCAATCAGGCTAAGCACTGGGCATGGCTACAGATCTGAGTTCACTGCCTCGGGGGAAGAGGGAGGAGCCGAAGAGCAAGAAAAAAAAAAAAAGGAGCTGAGGGGCAGCAGGAGCTTTTACAAGTTGGGAAAAATGGCAATTATACATGTTCAATTTTTGGCTGTGTGAGCAAGAAATCCTCTTCTTTTAAATTACATGTTTTACCCACAGACATAAAAATACGACAGCAATGATTAATTTTATTAACACCAGAAAGACTGAGGTCTTGTTCCAGCCTTCTAAACATACTGCCAACGCCAACCCAGAGCTGTCCCTCAACGGAACCCACTTCAAACTGTGCACAGCTTTACTTATCTTGGCAGCACAGTTTCCAGTAATAATAGCCTGGACAAAGAAGTGGAAAGGCGCATCAGTGCTGCCGCAGCAGCATATGGGAAGCTGCAGTCCAAAGTATGGAATAAACATGGCATCCAGATAGCGACTCAGGCCTGCTTCATGTTGCATTTCCCCTCTAGTCCACCTTGGTCCGCATACGCTTTGGACAAGCCCGGCACGCACGCAGCGCTGTACAAACTCACTTTTTCATCTACCCAGGCCAAGCGGTTGACACATGCACACAGCCATCATTTGTAGTTTCACTCCTGCCTGATAGGTAGCACCAAGGCACTGATGTGCCAGGATTTTCACCAACAAAGAAACGGTGGACTTCTTCACAAAGTTTCTCTTCAAATATAGAGTCCATTTCTGTTGTTTGACTTCCCAGTTTTCACTACTTTTCCATGAAGATGCTGCTGCCGCTGTGAAAGAAAGTATGTATGTATGATTCATGTATGTTTTATTCTCGTTTTCCTCCTCCTCGTTGTCTTCTTTGTCTACTGATGAATGCTGTGTTGATATCGCCACCTCGTGAATGGGACATTCATTCTTGCATATGCGCTTTTCAACGTGTTCAGGCCGTGGACAGGTGGTGCGGTCACAAAATTTGGGCTGTATGCGGTCGTCCGCTGTCGAGCACTCCAGACACTAGCTGAGTCGAGATGATGACATAAATTTCATCACACGAGGTTGCTGGTTACACGTACGTGGACAACAGAGGTGTAGCATGAAGCAGGCTTAAGTGCAAGGTGTACGGTGCAGTAGTCCTCACCTGCCTACTCTACTCCTCTGAAACCTACACCCTGTATCGTTGTCACATTAAGTGACTCCAGCGTGCTCAGTTGAACCAGTTGAAACATCTCCTTAAGATCTGCTGGCAAGGTGAGATTACTGACGTGGAAGTAAGAAGACGGGCAGGCATACCCAGCATTGAGGCACTACTCTCTCAAAGTCAGCTGCGATGGACTGGCCATATAGTCTGTATGGATGACTCGCAACTTCCTAAGGTTGTCTTTTACGGTGAACTTGATAGTGGTACAAGAAACAGAGACAGACCCAAGCTCAGATTTAAGGACGTTCTCAAAAGACATCTGAAGACCTGCGCCATCTGTGTTGACTCCTGGGAGGTCGGAGCAAGCGACCGTCTCTGGTTTAGATTTGTTGTTAAAGGTTCTGTTTTCCTGATTGATGACCGTCTAGCTGAGAAGACAGCTAAATGCAGTCAAAAACGGGCTGCCAAGACCACCTTAGCTGCTGATTCTCAAGCTCATATCTCTTGCTACTCCTGCCGCCACTATGGCAGACGATGCTCCCACCATATTGGACTGTACGCCCATGAACGACATTGCTGAAGATGTCATACGCCACAGGAGTGACAGCCACACACACCCACAGACATAAAAATATGACGGCAATGATTAATTTTATTTTGAAAAACCTGTGTCCCTGCTAAAATACCGGAGAGGACATGGGTTTGCAGCCTGCATTACCCTACATGCTGGGGGAGACAGCCCTAGTGTGTGTGGCGCAACGGCCAGGGCGAGTATCGTCGTAGGTGAACCTGCGGAAGGATCATTCTTGGTGGAGCGGAGAGTCATTGCCCGGGTGGAGGGCTCACCTCGCCTTACTGGGAGCACCCGCCAGTGCCCCTGCCAGTTGGCTGGCCTCCTTCAGAGTGCTCTCCGTGGCTCGCTCCAAAGGAGGCTGGGGAGACCCAGGGAGAGTGAGCTCTCACTGGCCCTCAGCGAGGCGATTCGCAGTGAGTGGGTAACCAGAGACCGCTCCTTCACGGGAAGAGGGAAGAGCCAGGGAGAGCAAGATCGGCCATGAGACCAGCTCCGAGGCCGGGGAGAGTGCTCCGAAGGAGCTTAGCGCTCCTCGGCTCCTCCCTCTTCCCCTGAAGGAGTGGTCTCTGGTTACCCACTCACTGTGAATCGCCTCGTTGGGGGCCGGTGAGCAGTTCGCCTTGGAGCAACTTGAAGCTCGGAGGCGAGTCGGCTGGCGGGCCCATTGGACCGAGGCGATCCGTGACGAGTGGGTAACCAGAGACTGGTGGGGAGCCCTCCAGCCTCCATGCGGGGCCGGCTCCAGCGACTCTCTGCTCCACCGAGAATGATCCTTCTGCAGGTTCACCTAGAGAAACTTTGACTTCCTCAAGTTGGATCGCCTTCTCGGAGCCTTGTACAATGTCCTCATCTTCTCCCAGCTACTGGTGGGGGGTAGTATGGGTGGAGCTAATTAGAATATTCATAGATCTGCACATACTTAAGTAGGTTGATGATGTAAAAGCTTTTTCCAAGCCATTCTAGGGCAATGAAAGTGTTTTTGTGTATTAAAAGCCACAATATACTATTTTGAGCAATACACATTGGTTTTTGAGGTGGTTTTAGAGCTGCCGGAGTGCGTCTTTAAATAATCAAGGCACTTCAGCGCAAACATTTATTTTGTAAAAAAAAAAAACTGAGCAAAATTAGAGAACAGTAACCACTGTGTCAGAAGATGAGATTTAAACAATGTTGTTTTTGTTTTTTGTTTTTTAGGGCTATAGGATTCAAAAATTAATAGGAAGTGTAGAGGCCCTTGCTTTGAATGACTTGGCACATCTGCACCCCCAGGACATCACTAGTTTCTCACACTGCTCTGGTTTGGGGGACAGGAAGACTGTCAGTCTTCCTGTGAAGACTGCCAGTAGGGAATTGGCTCAACACTACAGCTGAAATTGCTCGCCAGTTCACTGCTGGATAGGGCAAGTATCCGTCTCAGCGCGCAATGTCTCACCATTTAAGACAATTTGGACTCAAAGCTCACTCTGCAGTGGTGAAATCTCTCATCAGCAGAAAGAATAAAAAGGCTAGACTTGCCTTTGCATGTTGTGTGGACAGAGGAGAACTGGTCCAGAGTGCACTTTGGTGATGAAAGTTCAATTTATTTGGGTCTGATGGGAAACAATATGTTGGTCTCAAACTGGGGAAAGACTAAACCAAAAGTGTGTAAAGAAGTCGGTTAAATTTGGAGGAGGAAGTGTCATAGTTTGGGGATGTTTTCTACAGCAGGAGTTGGGCCTCTTGTACAGCTACATGGCTGGGTGAATGCAAATGTTTGTGTGAACCTCCTTCGGCAACATGCAATTCCTTCACTGCAATTGTGTCCCAGTTAGCCCGTAATTTTCCTGCAAGACAATGGCCTTCGTCACACTGCAAAAAGGGTTAAACAGTTTCTTGAATCTAACAATACTGAAGCAATGAAATGGCCAGCCCAGAATCCAGATCTAACCCCCATAGAGAATCGCTGGGAAAATCCTTGGTGACAAAGTAATGGCTCAGAAACCTACTACAGTTACTGAACTATGGAAGAGACTGCAAGAAGAATGGACCAAGATCAAACCAGAGCAGTGTGAGAAACTAGTGATGTCCTGTGGGTACAGATGTGCTTATTTTTTTCTTATATTTTATAATTGTTGAATTGTATTAAGTAGCTGTTCATGAGAACTTTTCACCTTCCGAGTCAGCTGGAAATATTTTTGAGTGAATGATTAAAGTCCCGCCTCAAGCTTTGTACTTTAGGCTTGCAGCCAAGCTACAGTTGGTTTGAACCAGCCCATGGCCTATGGGGAACTACTGGTCAAGGTACATACTGTATGATGGATGAGTGGTTGATTTAGTCACCTGCCAACTATTTATTTATAATGGTCCCATTAAGATGGCAACAATTGTCTGTTGGTTAGCTTGTTACCCAGCTAAATTGAATAACTTCCAAAGGTTGCCATTAAAAAATGACAATTTTATATGCACCTATCTCTTGACAACACTTGATCCCTCCTCTCTAATAATCTTGGATGGTAGGCAATGTACAGACCAAGTCTATTTTATTTTTCAAGTTTGCCTTGTTTAACCTTTCAGAACCATGAAGACAGTATTACAAATTTTGTAATTTTAATTTCCAACACTTCCATAATATGTGGACCTACACACTCCTATTGAACCACCTTCCTAAAATGCCCGATTTTTTTATTCACCAATTTCCTTGCATAGTTCTGATAAAGTCTGAAAATAGCCCATCTTGCCGTGTTAAAGCAAGTTGCATAAAATCCTGGGTCCACCCTAGAGTTTTTTTTTTTTTTCAAATTCCAGGTATAAGTCCATGAGAAATTAAAGAGAAAGTCAAAATATGCAGTCTGTCTTGCTATGCTAAATTGGAAAAAAAAAAAAAATAATAGTAGATTGGCCCCTTCATTCAGATTCATCCCAAAATCTAATGGGGTCTTCTGTGGCACAAGTTTTGCCTTAACACCAAATTTTGCTAGAATCAAGTTGTGTAAGCTGCTGCTGGAAAAAACACCATGGCCTAATCTGGCATAACACAACCCAAAGTGAACATTCACTTGTTCATTTTCCTCCACTTAACTGAGGTTGGGTTGTGGTCACAACAGATTTAGAAAGGACCTAGACATCCTTCTCCTTAGCAACAGTCTCCAGTTCCTTTTGTGGGATCTCAAGGCTTTCCTGGGCCAGACGGGAGATATAAACTGTTGAGCAGGTTCTAGGTCTCCCAGTGGAGCATGCCTGGAAAACCTGCAGAGCCAGGCAACCAGCAGACATCCTGACCAAACCACCGTAGCTGACTTTGTTCACTGTGGAGAGCTTCAACTCTACTCTGAACAATCTCATTCCTTTAGTCACTACCCATCACCTCATGATCATAGGTGAAGGTTGGAACATAGATGGGCTGGTAAATCCAAAGCTTTGCCTTTTTTTTTTTTTTTTTTTTTTTTGTTATTTGTACCCGTAGGTAGACTTGGTTTGCAGTCTGGTGACAAGCCACCGGCTGCTGGTCGCTGCGTGCGCGAGCGCCCTAAACCTACATGTTTTTGGTGTGCGGGAGGAAACCGGAGAAATCCCGGAGTAAACCCGCGCAGCACGGGGAGAACATGCAAACTCCACACAGCTCACTGTTGGTCAGGGGCTGGGATCGAACCCACGATCTCATGATCCCCGCGATCCCCCGGCCGAGGGTAAAACTGTGCTGCCACAGTGCTAAACCACTGCGCCACCGTGCAGCCATGCTCCATCACCACACAGTGCTCCATCTTTGCACCACAACAAATCAGTTTAGTACCTCCATTACTACTGATGAGGCCTGTCCATCTTCCACTCCATTTTACGATCACTTTTGATATTTGAACAAGAGTTGAACAAGATATTTGAACTTTTTAACTCAACTGATTTAAATCTGAAATGTGAAAGAGATCGGAGACTGCAAGGTGGTGGCAGAGGAGAATGTAGCTAGCCAGCATCGGATGGTAGTCTGTAGGATGACTTTGGAGAGCAAGAAGATGAAGAGAGTGAAGGCAGAGCCAAAGATTAAGTGGGGGAAGTTACAGAAGGAAGAAGGTCGCACAGAGTTCAGGAAAGAGTTGATACAGGCTGTGGGTGGTAGGGAAGAATTATCATATGACTGGGAAAGTACAGCAAAAGTATTGAGGGAAATGGGTAGAAAGGTATGTGGTGTATCCAGTGGACAGAGGAAGGAAGACGAGGAGACTTGGTGGTGGAATGAGGAGGTACAGGAAAGTATTCAAAACAAAAGGTTAGCAAAGAAAAAGTGGGATAGTCTGGGAGATAGACAGGAGTATTTGGAATCTAGGTGCATGGCAAAAAAGAGGTGGCAAAGGAAAAGGCATATAATGAGTTGTATGAGAGGCTTAACACTAAGGAAGGAGAAAAGGAGTTGTATCGATTGGCTAGACAGAGATTGAGCTGGAAAAGATGTGCAGCAAGTTAGGCTGATTAAGGACAGAAATGATAATGTACTAACAAATGACAAGAGTGTTGAAGGTGGAAGGAGTACTTTGAGGAGCTGATGAATGAAGAGAGAGGGAGGGAGGGAAGGAGATGGATGAAGATAAGAGGGTGAACAAGGAAGCCCAGAGGATTAGCAATGTAGAAGTGAGGGCAGCTTTGAAGAGGGTGAAGAATGGAAAAAGGCGGTTGGTCCAGATGACATACCTGTGGAGGTATGGAGATGTTTAGGAGAAATGGCAGTGGCCTTTTGAACCAGATTGTTTAACACAATCTTGGAGAGTGAGAGGATGCCTGAGGAGTGGAGAAGTGTTGGGTACCAGTTTTCAAGAACAAAGGTGATGCTCAGAGCTGTATTAACTACAGAGGCATAAAGTTGACCAGCCACACTATGAAGATATGGGAAAGAGTTGTTGAAGCCAGGTTAAGAGGAGAGGTGACAATCAGTGAGCAGCAGTACGGTTTCATGCCAAGAAAGAGTACTACATATGCAATGTTTGCTCTAAGAGTGCTGATGAAACAGACCGGTACAACGTCCGCATCACTGCAGATGCTGCTCCGATCCGTCTATCAATCTCTCGCTCTGTTCTCCCCTCACTCATGAATAAGACCCCAAGATACTTAAACTCCTCCACTTGGGGCAGGATCTTGTCTCCAACCTGGAGAGGATAATCTACCTTTTTCCAGCTGAGGACCATGGACTCGGAATTGGAGGTGCTGATTCTCATCCCAGCTGCTTCACACTCAGGCGCAAACCGTCCCAGTAAGACCTGTAGGTCATTGCTGGATGAAGCCAACAGGACAACATCATCTGTAAACAACAGAGATGAGATCCTGTGATCACCGAGCATGACACTCTCTGTTCCCTGGCTGCACCTAGAAATCCTGTCCATAAAAATTATGAACAGGATCAGTGACAAAGGGCAGCCCTGGCATAGTCCAACTCTCACTGGGAATGAGTATGACAGAGTTTTGGCAATACGAACCAAACTCTCACAACGGTCATGTAGACCGGATAGCTTGTAACAACAAGCCCGATATCCCATACTCCCAAAGCACCCCCCACAAAAAACCACAAGGGACGCAGTTGAATGTCTTCTCCAAGTCCACAAAACACCGATATGCAGTGATCCAAAGAAAATGTCCATTATCCACAGTCCAAATTTCTGCTGTGACAGAGACGTGATCCAGTCCCTTAAATTCTTTTCAGAGATCAAAATCCATTTTTGAATACTCTTTATCCAGGTAGCAAGTAAATGTGTTTTAACTTCAGTGGATCAGTCTCAGCTGTCTGATGGAAAGTGACTGTTTATATCACGTCTTCAGTTTGTAATAATGTATGTGGCAATCTGTCGGTTTAATTCTTGCTGGGTCACAAACTGTCCAGATGCATACCTGTGCTTGAAATCCAGCGGTGGCTGTTGAGACAAGAGTATTTCCACTTTACATTCAGCCGTGACTATTCATATAGCATAGTTCCACTAACACGGTGTTGTTAGCATAGCTAGCCGTTACTTAGCACTAGCTTTGCTGGGGCTTTGTTGCTGTTTTCAAGCGCTTCTCAAGATTGCAGTAGGTCTCAACCGGCACTTTAGCTTGCAACCCACCAATATGCTTTTGTCCTTAACCGTAACAAAGGAAAAATAATCTGTCTGTTCCCACAAGAACAAAGTAGCTTCATCTCTTCCTCCACTCAGCAGTGAAGACTCAGTTCTCTGCAACAGGTCATGTTGACTGACAGCTGTGTCAGCTACGGTAGGGTCAGTTTGTATATTCATTTATTTGCACTAAAAATATTGAAGATTCAACGTATAGGACATACAGGAGAATTTAAATGCAGTTTCTTGCTCTTCAGTGGTGTGCACAATATAAAAAAAACGAATAAGGCTGGAAAAACAACAACAGCAGTCTATGTACAGTATCTATCCATATTAATAAAACGAGTAACGCATCTGATCAAATTTCAGTAACTGTAACACATTACTGAATTTTTAAACAGTAATTTTGTTACACAGCACATTATTGCAAAAGTAATGGCAGTAACTCATTGGCAGCGTTACTCCCAACGCTGCCAATGAGTGAACTGCCAATCACAAAAAATTATTGCTGTTGCTTGTGAAAAAAGCATTGTTTAAGAGTTACATTAGGAACAACAGTTTGCATTGTGGTTTTCTGTGTCATTTGCCTGAGGGTAACTGCTTTCTGTGAATATGAGATGGGTCATAGAACTTTTCTTGTGCATGCCTGTGAACAGACAGGTCACATATTTAACTGGAGGCACTGGTGTTCATTCCTCCCTATAATGTTTATAGCAAGGAATACTAGATGAGCAAGCTTGGATTCTTATTGTGCTGTGAGGTTCCTTTACCATGTTGACATACTATACCTAATCATGCTTACTGATTCACCCTGCTAGAATTAAAAAAAAAAACAAAACAAAAAAAACAACTTGAACCTCTGCTCCACCCACTGCAACTAGTCTCCTTTAGAAATAAAATATTTACTGTAAATTAGAGCTCAAAGTTTCAGTGAAAACCTTCCAGTTAATGGTGTTGTCTGTGTGAACATTGTTGCAGTGACCAAGTGATTGATTAGTTAATCATTTAAAACCAGTAAGTTATGAACAATTTTAACGTTCTCTTTAACTTTACTCACAATTTTTTTTCATCAGTCCTCAAGACAAAGCAAAAATTTTCAGTGAACTTTTTAGAGGGTAATGTGACTTTGTACAGAAGGGTGTTCTTGAAATGTTTCATTAATAACGCTATTAGTATACCATATAGAAATTTAAAAATTTACTTTTCTTGTTGAGGCACATATCCCAGTTGCTTGAAAGGGGGCCTATCCCCCTGACATGGTGCATTTGAATGGATAAAAATTGACAGTCACCCATTTCAGTTTTGAAATCTGTTTGAGCCTGAATAAAGCTGGAAATAACTGATGTGCATTGGCCTTAGGCTCATCCTAGTGCCTAACGTTCTAACTGAGGGTACTGGTAATGGTATCATCCATGTCTGTTAGTGGAATGAATGCAGGATTCAGGACGAAATTGACCTATGAATTTCAAACACTATATATATTTTGAATTGGACATGGTTCCTTTGGGACCAGAATAATGATGTATTTTTGATGCATGTTGATTTCACTGTTTTGTAAAAACAATACAAGTATGACACAAACCTGTTTTAAAAGGTGATCATTCTGGTCTCATAAAACATGAATATATACTCTTAAGGGATTTAATAATGCAGCACCACTATATTTATTAGCGAATTCACTGGTGTAGTTTGTGTTGTATGCAACCCACCACTCATATTGTGCTTCTTATTACCTTTTAATGAATAGCCTAGCTTAATCAGTGACAAAACAAACAAAAACCGACAAAAAAATGCCAAGAAACATAAGCACCATACATTGAGGCATTGTTACTTCTTCCCCAAAGTTGTGTTTTCAGGCGTGACCAAATCCCACATGCTGGGGAATTACCAGAAATGCATTTGTAAAACAAGCTTTCTTAATGGAGAATAGCTCTTCCCAAATTAGGCCAAAAATAGTGTTGTTATTAAATCCTTTGAGTGCATATTCCTGTAATTAATGGCTGTTTTCAGCTCAAGTAAAAGAATAAACATTTTGATTTTTGGTTTGATTTTGTGTACTTTATTGATCCCCAGAGGGGAAATTGAGGGCATCCATGGTACGGCGCTATCCCTTTACCATTCACACACACATTCACTCCTAGGGCCACTTTTAGAGTCTCCAATTAACCTAACCTGCATGTTTTTGGCCTGTGGGAGGAAACCGGAGAACTCCTGGAGTAAACCCACGCAGACACGGGGAGAACATGCAAACTCCACACAGATCACTGTTGGTCAGGGGCTGGGATTGAACCAGGGATCCCATGGCCAAGGGTGAGTTGCTGTGCTGCCGCAGCACATTTTGCTGCGCAGAAATTTTTAAAATTATGAAGCCATAATTTTTAGCTGTTGAGTAAAAATGATTTTGTGTCATATCTGTGATTTGAGGCTAAAAGTTATGCATTTCATACTAGATGGGATTTTATACTTTTTTGAATGTACTGCAATAAAAAAATTTGCAGTCTCCCTCCATTTGATGTTTCCTAACATCCCTTGGTGTTTGGCCATATTTATTTTGCACAGATAAGATAAGATAGATAAGATAAGATAAACTTTATTGTCCCTCAAGGGGAAATTTGTCTTGGGCTTGACACCCGTGCTGCAACCACACAATCCACACATATACAGTGGATGTAGTACATAATAAATGAAATAAAACCCAATAAATAATACAAGTACATACATACATAAATATATAACAGCAGTCATTTAGATGTTTCTAAAAGCATTTTTTAATGGCTGTAGACTTTACCTGTTTAACTTTAAAAGGCTTACTATTGTTGTTCCCATGTCATAGATCATCAGTGTATTTGATACTCTATACATGATCTTCGTCAGATGGGATTAAGTTGAAAGATTTGTAGGTACAGTTTAGATGAGGGAGTTGAATTTCATTCTTAGACAAAATGAATAAAAGCTTGTTTGTCCTAGTGGTCAAACTTAAAATACATTTCCAAACCAGGTGGGAGCAGTTCTAATTAGCGCTATTATAATTCCTTCAATGAACGTAGGTGCTAGAGGTATATGGTGCATTCTGTGTGTGAACATAGTCCACTATTTTAACTGGGAATAAAATACACTTCACAGGATATTGTATGCTAAAATCCACTGCAAAATAAATAAGTGTCTCCTGGGTGAGCACAGCATTTCAGTATCAGTGTTAAATCTAGTCTCTTTCACCACCTGCTCCAGCTGTCTCTGACAAACAGCTACCATCCGCTTGACTCTTCCCCAACATTTCAATTGTCAGTCCACATGCAAAAGAGATGGAGAGTTTGAAATATCCTTATAGAGACTCTGTAGACATCTTTTCCACTTTGCTCTATTGTGTTTTCCTGTTAAAATGTACCTGGAAATTGGTGTTGAGCTCATCCTGCATATGTGCTGATTCCAAAGAGACGTGTGAAAACTGAGACTCCCCATTAATGATCTTTTCTCTGTCACACCTACAGAAAAAGCTTAAAGATTTTGATTCCTTTTTTTTTTTTTTTTTTTTAAACCTTATCTCTGCTTGTTGCAAAACAAGCAATGACTGAGCTTGGGCAGTACTGGGTAAAGCACAATAGTACTCTGCAGGAATGAAATGGGAGACTATTTCAAAAATCACTTTATAATTAATTATAGTGTAGCCTATGAGTCTTCACTGTTTCAACTTTACTGTCTAATTCTATTGTGAACAGCATTGTCATAGTAATTAGTGGACTGTGGTTAATGACTTATTGGGGAAGAGCATTACACATTTTTTTTGGGGGGGGGGGGTGGGTGGCTGTACATTTAGGTTGTTTTAGATTAGGATAATAGTGCTGCAAGGACTAGTTGATCAATTGAAAATTTATCAGCTAAGTAAATATTTAAAATGTGATTGTTTTAGGTACGCAAACATTAAAAAGTCAATTTTCTTGTTTTTGCATTATAATTTGATTACTTTTTGGTTTTGTACTATTTGACAAAAGCTTTTAATGGGGTCACTTTGAGCTCCAGGATATTGTGATGGACATTTTTTTTTAAATGGATCAACTAATCAAGGAGACTGGTACTCTGATGGGGAGGGACTGAAATAAAAGAAATCGAGGAGGTGCTTGATTAGTCAACTAGTCGACTAATCAAAAAATGATTAGTAGATTATTTGGTAACATAAACAATTAGTTTCAGCCCTAATACTTTACAGGCATTACCATTACTATCACAGATATATAAACAGATATAGGCAGTTGGGCAAAAATAAATACATTTCACACACCTCCATTGGTGCAGCTAAAGTTATGAACTGCATGGGCATTTCAAGCACTTTTCAGTGCAACTCATAACTGGAAAAATCATTATCTTGTTCTTAAATTTTTCAGAAGGGAAGATGAAGGGGCTATAAGAAGCTGTTGAGAAAATCTTTAGCCATCCTTGCGTGGCTAGAAAGATTTAGAAAATGGTAACACTTTGCTCTTCCTGTATTTTCTCTCTAACTTAGTTTTTTAGTGAAGAAAATAGTCAGTGCAATGACTAAAATTATTCTTTTATTTCAACAGCATCCTATTTTTCCCAGAAATGAAACACTACCCATTCTGTGGATCACCACCTTATAGTGGTGGAGGGATTTGGGTGCTCTAATGATGCCAGGAGCTACAGTCATGTGAAAAAATTAGGACACTCTGTATAAGCCTGTGTGCCTTTTTTTTTTAAACATATTTTTTAAACATATTTGGACATATGGATATTTAATATCAATGTTAAAAATATTGAGAGATTCATTAATGCAACTAAACAATTAAAAAATTAATTAAAGACTTTTTTCAAAATTTCTGTATGGGATAGGCTCCAGCACCCCCGTGACCCAAAAAGGATTAAGCGGAAGAAGATGGATGGATGGATGGATGTAATTCTAAACAAATAGTGAAGAATAAATTGGGACACCCCCCATCTTTTTAAGCACACCCCCACATTCATTCCCATTTACAATAGCTAAAATAAATATTAAAAAAATGCAAATAAGAACAAAAACAAGGTTAGACATAGATATGTGAACATTTATTAATAAAGAACTGAATATTTAGGGCAGCAGTATTTCGACCACGTGTCTCCGGTTTCCTCCCACATGCCAAAAACATGCAAGTTAGGTTAATTGGAGACTCTAAAGTGGCCCCAGGTGTGAATGTGTGTGTGAATGGTGAAAGGGTTGGGCACTGCACCAGTGGCTGCCTCATCCACTCATGTGGGTGCCCTGTAATTTCCTCATTGCAGGACTAATAAAGGAATCTAAAAAAATTAATGGGGTGTCCTAATTTTTTCATATTACTGTATGTTGTTGGGGCAGCTTGCTCCTGGTAGGGTCTCCCAAGTCAAAGTGGTCCTGAGTGAAGGACCAGACTAAATGTGCCTTCACACCAAACACAAACGGATAAATTTTTCGCATGGCACAATTACATTATAACTCGATGTAAACACGTGAATAAACTCGTGAATTCACCATCTGAATGAGATGCAAACAAGCAAAGTTGCCTTTATAACTTTTGCAGCAGTGTTCAACCTGCTGTGGAAATCCCCAAAATAACATCATGCTTAGGTTTACATTATCTGACGGGGGGCTCACCTGAAAAAGTTGTCCCTGCCTCCAAAACATCACAAGATGATGGGTGTTTACATTGCTAGCTTGCTAGCCTTGTTAGCACATCCATGGCAGGAATCCGTAGTTCAGTAACTCCGACATCCCGATTCAGCTGAAGAGCTCCCAATCCTTCTGTCTACAAGTGAGTGGCAGTCTCATTTTCAAAGTAGTTTACTCTCCAGTGTTGATACTTTTACTCCAATGATGGCAGATTCTCAAAGCTAATGCTATCTCTCGGACGTGAATGCGCAAATGCACAATTTTGCGTGCGCTTGCCTCTTTCCATTGACATTGTATTCATTTGTGCCATCTGTTCACGTTTGGTGTGAAGGCATCTTTACGTGAGCAGGCGGCGCAAATACATGCAAAGTCAATGGAAAGAGGCAAGCACATGCGGAATCGCACATTCACGTCCAAGGGATAGTGCTAGCTGTGAGATTCTGCTGTCATCGGAGTAAAAGTATCAACATTGGAGAGTAAACTAGTTTGAAAAAGAGACTGACACTCACCTGGAGACAGAAGGACTGGGAACTCTTCAGCTGAATTGGGATGTTGGAGTTATTTACCCACAGATTCCTGCCACGGACGTGCTAGCAAGCGAGCAATGTAAAAACCCATCAAGTTTTGGAGTCGGAGACAACTTTTTCAGGTGAGCCCCCCATCAGATAATGTAATCCTAAGCATGACGTTATTTTGGGGATTTCCACAGTAGGTTGAACACTGCTGCAAAAGTTAAAAAGGCAACTCTGCATCTCACCCAGAAGATGAATTCATGTCTATTCGTGTGTTTACATTGAGTTATAATGTAATCGTGCTGCGCGAAAAATTGGCCCGTTCACGTTTGATGTGAAGGCACCTTAAGAGTGGTCCAATGGATCTCTATGAAAAACATTACATCATGGACCAGTGTACCCACGGGAGCCATGCGGATCCACTCTCCAATGGGCTCACCACCTGCAGGAGGGTTTATGGGGATGATGGTGCTATCCAAACTGGGTGGCAATCTGGGCTTCTGCACTTGAACTGCTGCCCCCAAGACTTGGACCTTCGGATAAGTGGTAGAATATTGGGTAGATGGATGAAAAACTACATTAACATGTACATTGCTAGATTTTTCTCTTTTTTTTTTTCCTTCATTGTAATCTGTATTAATTGTCGGACAGGACATCCGTTAGTATTTAAAGGTGGTTGTGAATATTTTCTGTTTTTAATAGCAGTTAAGCTACAGTCTACATATTGTTCATAGCTGTGTTTTGGGATGGTGATTTTACCCAGCTTTTTCCAGACACATTAAATCAGATGATCTGAAGTAACTCAAGCTAGCAGTTTAATTGGTGGTCTGAATATGCTGCCTCGCAACACACACACACACACACACACACACACACACACACACACACACACACACACACACACACACACACACACACACACACACACACACACACACACACACACACACAAGCCTTCAATAAACTATCTAAAGATAATAAATATTTTGCAGATTTTTAATGTTAAAACCACAATGATAAGACTTATGATCCTGTTCTTGGACACATTTCCATATGAGACATTTTAAAAGCAATGCCACTCTTGTAGTCTGATGCTGTCTTGTATATATTTAACTGTACTTATTAGCCGTTACCTATTAGCCATTAACAAGGACTGCAGTGATTGATTAAAGTAAAAATCCTCACCCTCAGAAACCTACTAATAAAAAGGAAGGAAGGAAAGGCCCGGTCAAATGATCGCTTTTCAGTGTTGATATCAGTCTATCTATTGTTGACACTGGGATCACAGATGGTGCCTTTTAACGCAGTCTCTTGTATGCACACTGATTTTTGCCCTGACAAGGGAGAGTGGAAAGGAGAAGGGGTATGCTGATCATTTCTGCATGCTGTAAATGGAGTACGGTCCTTGGAATCTGTTTTAACACTGAATGTGGCCTGTTAAATTCATCTACTCTGTGAGACAGAAATCATTGCTCCCTCCAACTTTGCATACAAAGTACATTTTAAAATACAGTTTTCTGACTTGGCTCTGTCTTCAGCTGAATTGCTTTGTCATTGCTTTCATTTGACCACATTCTGTTTAGTAAGACATTTGTCATGTTTTGTTCATAATTAGTGTGTGTCAATGGACTTATTGCTTTTTGCAAAAAGGGAAAGAAAAAATGCCTGTAGAAAATCATGCATTTTCAAACTCACTATGCACCCCTGTATTACAGCTATATCAAAGTGCTTGATGTAATTTGATTTAACTTTACTTAATATTTATAGTATTGCCTACAAACTGAGTCCTGGATATGACATTAAACTGCATCCAGTGACAAGACCACAGATTCAAGATTCAAAGGCTTTATTATCATGTGCACAGTTAAGAAATGCAACATTTCCTGAGCAATGAAATTCTTACTGTGCTCTCCAAATGAATGCCAAGGTAATAGGTACACAACAATACTAATGAGGTAATAACACAGAACCAAACCACAGAATAACTAGAGGAAACGAGAAGAATGAAATTTGAAATTCCCTGGGTGATTATAGTGGACAGTGGTATATTGATATCAGAGATGATATGAACCTGAGATGGAATAAGCCTATGTACAGTGTGCAAATGAGCAGTATACAAATTACAAATTAGCACCCAGTGTGCAAATTTTTCTGTAATGACAATACCAGTAGACTGTACATGATAATTAGCAGCAGAGTTGATATGGACATCAGATGGGGTGAGACTATCTACACTGTACAAATGAGCAATGTGCAAATTTAGCAACCAGTGTGTGAGTTCCTATTTGCAAAGCTGTGTTGTGGAGTTTTGGGAGTTTATTTGTTCAGAAGTCTGATGGCATTGGGAAAGAAGGAGTTTTTCAGTCTGGTTGTCCTGCTTTTCACACTTGTGTACCTTCAGCCTGAAGGTAGAAGTGTGAACATTCTGTGCTGGGGGTGGGTGGGGTCCCGGAGGATGGCGTCAGCTCTCCTTTGGACTCCAAGGTGGTAGATGCTCTGCAGAGAGGGGAGTGGAGTGATGATGATCTTCTCCACTGTCGTCACCACTCTCTGCAGGCACTTGTGGTCCAGGGCAATGGTGCTGCTGTACCATGCAGTGATGCAGTTGGTCAGGATGCTCTCGATGATGCAGCTATAGAAGTTGTTAAGGATCCTGGGGGACATGCCAAACTTTTCCAGCCTCCTCAGAAAGTACAGCCACCGTTGAGCTCTCTTAACCAGCTCTGTGGTGTTGAGTGCCCATATAAAGTCCTCGCTAATGTGGATGCCCAGGTATTTAAAGCTGCTCACCCTCGCCACCTCAAGCTCCTGGATGAACAGCGGCCAATGGGGTCTCCTTCTCCTCTTCCTCATGTCTGCTATCATCTCCTTTGTCTTGGCTGTGTTGAGAGTGAGGTTGTTGTCCTCACACCATGACACCAGGCTGGCCACCTCCCTCCTGTAGGATGTTTTGTCATCACCAGTGATGCGTCCTATCACTGCTGTGTCATCTGTGAACTTTAAGATATTGTCCTTGTGGGCCCACCCCTCATGGGGCCCCCTTGTGGGCCCCCCCTCACCTTATCGTGGTGGGGGGTTTGCGTGCCCTAGTGATCCCAGGAGCTATGTTGTCCGGGGCAGTTTGCCTCTGGTAGGATCACCCAAGACAAACTGGTCCTGGGTGAAGAGCCAGACTAAAAACGATCCAACAGACTCTCATGATGAATGCTAGAACAAGGATTCAGTGTACCCCGCCCAGTATGGGGTTACCGGGGGCCCACCCTGGAGCCAGGCCTGGGGGAGGGGCTCGATGGCTAGCATCTGGTGGCCGGGTTTCCGCCCATGGGACCCGGCCGGGCTCAGCCCAAAGGAGTTACATGGGTCCGCCCTCCAGTGGGCTCACCATCTGCAGGAGGGGCCATGAGGGTCCGGTGCTATGTGGATCAGGTGGCGATCAAAAGCTGAGACCTTGGCGGGCTGATCCCAAGCTTCCTAAACTGGCTTTTGGGATGTGGAATGTCATCTCTCTTGTGGGGAAGGAGCCTGAGCCGGTGCATGAGGTTGAGAGATACCAGCTAGATATAGTCGGCCTCACCTCAACACACAGCTCCAGTTCTGTAACCAGTCTCCTGGAGAGGGGCTGGAGCTTGTCCTACTCTGGAGGTGACGAGCAGGGGTGGGTATTCTTGTATCCCCCACCCCCCACACCTTGCTGCTTCTTTATTGGAGTTTTCCCCGGTGGACAAAAGGGTTGTTTCCCTGCACCTTTGGGTTGGGAAACGGGTCCTGACTATCATTTGTGCCTATGCACCAAGTGATAGTTCAGCGTACCCACCCTTTTTTGAGTCTCTGACTGGGGTGCTGGAGAGTGCTTCTCTTGGAGACTTCATTGTCCTACTGGGGGACTTCAGTGCACATGTGGGCAACAACAGTGAAACCTGGAGGGGGTGATTGTGAGGAACAGCCTGCCCGATCTGAACCTGAGTGGTGTTTAGTTATTGGACTTCTGTGCTCACCACAGTTTGTCCATAACAAACACCATGTTCAAGCATAAGGGTGTCCATATGTGCATCTGGCATCAGGACACCCTAGGTCGCTGGTCAATGATCGATTTTGTTATCGTGTCATCAGACCTGCAACCATATGTCTTGGACACTTGGGTAAAGAGAGGTGCGGAGCTGTCAACTGATCACCAGCTGGTGGTGAGTTGGAGCCGATGGAAGGGGAGGATGCCATTCAGACCTGGTAGACCCAAACATATAGTGAGGATATGCTGGGAACATCTGGCTGAGGCCCCTGTCCAGGAGATCTTCAACTCCCACCTCCAGAAGAACTTCAACCACATTCCGAGAGAGTATGGAGACATGGAGTCTGAATGGGTCGTGTTCTCCACCTCCATTGTTGAAGCGGCTGCCCAGAGCTGTGGTCGCAAGGTTGCTGGGGCATCTTGTGGTGGCAACCCCCAAACCAAGTGGTGGACACCAGTGGTAAGGGGGGCCATTAAGCTGAAGAAGGAGTCCTGTCAAGCTTGGTTGGCTTGTGGGACTCCCGAACCAGCTGAAGTGTACTGGCAGGCCAAGTGGAGTGCGGCTTGGGTGGTTACTGAAGCAAAAACTCGGATATGGGAGGAGTTTGGTGAGGCCATGGAACAAGACTTCCGGTTGGCCTCGAAGAGATTCTGGCAGACTGTCCGGCGGCTCAAGAGGGGGAAGCAGCTCCCTGTCCACACTGTGTATGGTGCAAATGGGGCGCTGCTGACTTCGACTGGGGATATCGTCGGGCGGTGGAAGGAATACTTTGAGGATCTCCTCAATCCCACTGACACGCCTTCCACAGAGGAAGCAAGGCTTGTGGACGAGGGGGACAACTTGCCTATCACAGGGGCTGAGGTCGCCAAGGTGGTTAAAAAGCTCTTTGGTGGCTGGGGCACTGGGGTGGACGAGATTCACCCTGAGTACCTCAAGGCCCTGGATGTTGTAGGGCTGTCATGGTTGACATGCCTCTGCAACATGGCGTGGAGGTCGGGGGCAGTGCCTTTGGCATGGCAAACTGGGGTGGTGGTTCCTCTCTTCAAAAAAGGGGACCGAAGGGTGTGCTTCAACTTTAGGGGGATCATACTCCTCAGCCTCCCTGGGAAGGTCTATGCCAAGGTACTGGAGAGGAGATTCCGGCCATTGGTCGAACCTCAGATTCAGGAGGAGCAATGTGGTTTTTGTCCTGGCCATGGCACATCAGACCAGCTCTTTACCCTCTTGAGAATCCTCGAGGGTTCGTGGGAGTTTGCCCAACCAATTTACATGTGTTTTGTGGACTTGGAGAAGGCATTTGACCACGTCCCTCGTGGTTTTTTTGTGGGGAGTGCTTCGGGAGTATGAGGTATCGGGCTTGTTGTTATGAGCTATTCGGTCTCTGTACGACCATTGTGAGAATTTGGTTCGTATTGCCAACACTCGGTCGGACTCATTCCCAGTGAGTGTTGGACTCCACCACGGCTGCCCTTTGTCACCGATCCTGTTCATAATTTTCATGGACAGGATTTTTAGGCGCAGCCAGGGAACGGAGGGTGTCATGCTTGATGACCACAGGATCTCATCTTTGTTGTTTGCAGATGATGTTGTCCTGCTGCCTTATCCAGCAATGACCTACAGGTCTTACTGGGACAGTTTGCTGCTGAGTGTGAAGCGGCTGGGATAAGAATCAGTACCGCCAAGTCAGAGTCTATGGTCCTCAGCCGGAAGAAGGTGGACTGTCCTCTCTGGGTTGGGGACAGGCTCCTGTCCCAAGTGGAGGAGTATAAGCATCTTGGGGTCTTATTCACGAGTGAGGAGAGAATGGAGCGAGAGATTGACAGACGGATCAGAGTAGCATCAGTAGTGATGCGGACGTTGCACTGATCTGTTGGGGCGAAGAGGGAGCTAAGCTCTAAGGCAAAGCTGTCAATTTACCAGTCAATCTACATTCCTACCTTCACCTATGGTCATGAGCTTTGGGTAATGACCGAAAGAACGAGATGGCGGATACAAGCGGCTGAAATGAGCTTTCTTCGTAGGATTGCTGGACTCACCCTCAGAGAGAGGGTGAGGAGTTCAGTCAGCTGGGAGAGGTTCAGAGGAGAACTGCTGCTCCTCCACATTGAAAGGAACCAGTTGAGGTGGTGTGAGCGTCTGATCAGGATGCCTCCTGGACACCTCCCACTTGAGGTATTTCGGGCATGTCCCACTGGGAGGAGACCCCAGGGCAGACCCAGGACTTACTGGAGAGACTGTGTCTCCCAGCTGGTCTGGGAATGCCTTGGTGTCCTCTCTGAAGAGCTGGAGCAGGTGGCTTGGGAGAGGGAAGTCTGGGCTTCTCTGCTTGAACTGCTGCCTCCGTGACTCGGACCTCCGGAAAAGAGGTAGAAGATGGATCTATGGATGGATGGATGTCCTTGTGGGAGGCAACACAGTCATGGGTGAAGAGGCTGTAGAGGATGGGGCTGAGAGCACAACCCTGTGGGACACCTGTGTTCGTGATGATGCTGGCTGAGGTCCTGTTACCCATCCTGACAGTCTGGGGCCTACCAGTTAGAAAGTCCAGTAGCCAGTTGCAGAGGGTGGGGTGCAGACCAAGTGAAGACAGTTTGTTGGTGAGTTTGTGGGGGATGACTGTGTTGAAGGCGGAGCTGTAGTCAACAAAGAATATCCTAATGTGGGAGTCTTTATCTTCCAGGTGGGAGAGAGAGTAAGGAGTGCTGCAGCAATGGCATCTGAGGTGGACCTGTTGGACCGGTAGGGATACTGCAGGGGGTCCAGGGTATCTAGTATGCTGTCCTGAATGAGGGGCAGCACCACTCTCTCAAAGCACTTCATGATGATTGGAGTGAGTGCTACTGGTCTGTAATCATTCAGACAGGTCGGTGGGCTCCGTTTGGGGAGAGGGATGATGGTTGTGGCATGAGAGTTCTGTGGTTTTAGGGAGTGTGGAGCAACCCCTTAATTGTCATTGCTCCCAGGACTATTCTGACTTGGGGTAGGAGTACCTGTCAGGGTCCCAGCTATTGGGTTAAATAGTGAAGCTGTTGTCTGTCGGTTCCTCTGCCTTGCGATATACCCATCCATGGGAAAGGCTTTGGGAGTCAACCCTTAGGATGAATGCGGAGTGGAGCCCCTAAGGCAGTTGGATGACGCACAGCGCCATTTTCCGGCAACTCCTACAGCTGCGCTGGTACCACATTGTATTGGTTTAAACTTTCCTTTGGACTATCTGCAAAGCTGAGAGAGAGATCTTGATGTATGGGCAATCCAAGATCTCCATACACCCCGCCCAGGCCTTTAGCGCCCTGGAGAGGACACCCCAGCTGTGTCGCAAGACATCGGCTCAGCACGGGAAGGGGCAATTACCAGTTAAAAGTTCCATCCAGTTGGCGTAGGAAAGGAGCGCCTGGGGCCACTTCCAACGGTGGGAGAGACGATGGCGTCTCACTCAGCGGCTACCGCCCGCCTCAAACTGAGCAGCCCCCAGCCAGTAAGGTTCCATCCCACCACAGCTTGCCTGCTCCACTGGGTGCGTGGGGCTTAGATGTCATCTGGGCCTTGACAAGCAAGCTGCAAACCCCAGACCTGGCAGAAACAGAAGATTCACACAGAAAATGAAGACTCCAGCTCTTCGATTAGCAAGCTGGAATGTCCGGACCATGTGCCCTGGACTCAACGATGATCTGCAGCAGATCAACAGTGCACACAAAACTGCAGTCATCAACAAGGAGCTGGCAAGACTAAACATCAACATTGCTTGCCTTCAGGAAAACCCCTTGGCTGACAGCGGTTCCATTAGAGAGCCTGACTACACCTTCTTTTGGCAGGGTCTGTCACAGGATGACCTCAGGTAGCACGGTGTTGGCTTTGCTGTGAAGAACATGCTTATTGCAGCCATCGAAACTCCAACAGACACTACAGAGAGAATCCTTTCTCTCCAAGTGTCAACATCACCAGGTATCATCACCAGGTATCATCTGCCACCGTCACCAGGTGGCAGAGATGAGGACTCTGGATAAACTGTTGGATATAATGGACAATGTCAGCCACCCTCTGCACACAGTCATCAGTGACCAGAGGAGCCTGTTCAGTGAAAGACTGCTCCTTCCCAAGTGTCAGACCAACAGGCTCAAGAACTCTTTTGTCCACCATGCCATCACACTCTATAACTCCTCACTTGGGGGGGGGGCATTGAGTACAGAGGACAGTAGGACATTCATAGTGCAATAACTTTAACTTAACCATACTTGTACAAGCCGTATTTAGCCCTGTATTTATATTGTGTATAGTATGTTAAGTGTTTATTTCTTTTTTTTTTTCTGATCTGTATGCTCCTTTTATGTGCTGCTGGAAATTTTAAATTTCCCAGAGGGAGTCATCCCAAAGGGATTAATAAAGTTAAGTCGAAGTCGAAGTCTATCGTCAACCTTCTTAGTGTCTACGCTCCAATGCTCTGCTCTTCTCCAGAGGCCAAAGATCAGTTCTACGAGGCACTGGATGAGGCAATATCCAGGATCCCCAGCACTCGAGGGCTATATCTTTTGGGAGGCTTCAATGCTAGAGTAGGGACCGACTTTGAAGCTTGGCCCTCCTGCTCGGGTCACTTCAGCATAGGCAGGATGAATGAGAATGGACAGAGACTGCTAGAACTGTGCTGCCACCATGGCCTATGTGTTACCAACACGTACTTCAACTGTAAGGAGTTTCACACAGTCTCCTGGAGACACCTCCGGTCCCGCCACTGAAACCAGCTCGACCTCTGTCATCACCAGGCATGCAAACCTGAGCGGCATCCTCCACACTCAGTTACCACAGTGCTGACTGTGACAATATCACTCCCTTGTCAGCAGTAAAGTGAGACTGATGTCTAAGAAGATATATCATGCCAAAACCAAAGGTCTCTCACACATTAACACCTGCTGCATAAATAACCCTGTAAGCTCTCAGGAGTTTCAAGACATCTTCAAAGAGAACAGCAACAGTGATGTCGACATGAAGTGGTCCCACCTCCAGGAGGCCATCTACCACTTAGCAGTTTCAGCTTTCAGAAAGAAAGAGTGCAAGACACAGACTGGTATGAAGCACACTGGATGGAGATACAGCCAGTCATAGAAGCCAAGAGGAAGGCACTGCTGGCCTACAAGCAGAACCTCTTCTCCAGCACATGCAACGCCCTCAGAGCTGCACGAAACAAGGCCCAGCAAACTGCCCGCCGGTGTGGTAATAACTACTGGTTGAACCTGTGCCATAGGATCCAGTCAGCTGCATACACTTGAAATGTTAGGGGCATGTACAACACCATCAAAACAGCCACAGGCCACGCAGCCGCCAAGACTGCACCACTCAAGACCAAAGCAGAGGAAGTCATCACTGACCAGCGTAACACAAAAGAGAATGTTGTGACAGACGCTGTCCTGGAAGCCCTACCCAGTCTTCCAGTCATGGAGGCGCAAGACAACCTGCCTTCCATGGAAGAGCTCAGCAAAGCTATTGCCTCACTTGTGTAGTTAGAAAAGTCTTTGCCCGTGTCATATTGGTGCGCCTGCAGAGTCTCACTTCACACGTTCACCCAGAGTCGCAGTGCGGTTTCAGAGCTGGAAGATGCACAGTGGATATGATCTTCTTTCTCCGCCTGCTGCAGGAGAAGTGTTGAGAGCAGCAGAAGCCACTGTACATCGCCTTCATAGACCTGACCAAGGCGTTTGACCTGGTAAGCAGAAGTGGGCTCTTCAGCATCCTGCAGAATCCAATCCAACTTTATTTATAAAGCACTTTAAAAACGACAGCTGACACAAAGTACTGTACATCAGTGATAAATAAAATATAAAAACATAAAAGATTAAAACAATAAAATACAGCTAAAAAGTACAAAACAGCACAAACAAAACAGTAGTCATACAATAGACACAATAAGAAAAAAATAAAATCAGTATCCCAGATGGGTCAAAAGCCAGAGAATACAAATGGGTTTTAACAGGAGTTTTAAAACTGGACAGTGAAGAGGCCTGTCTGACGGACAAAGGCACATTATTTCACAATTTAGGAGCAGCAACAGAAAAAGCTCTGTCGCCTTCAAGCTTCCTCTTTGATTTTGGTATCTCCAGGAGCAGCTGATCAGCTGACCTAAGAGACCGAGCAGGGGTGTAAGGGTGAAGCAGCTCAGAGAGGTAAGGCGGGGCAAGGCCATTTAATGATTTAAAAACGAATAATAGAATTTTAAAATGAACCCTAAAATGCACAGGCAGCCAGTGAAGGGAAGCTAAAATGGGTGTAATGTGGTCCCTCTTACGTGTTCCAGTTAAAAGACATGCAGCTGCATTTTGAACCAACTCGAGACATGAGAAGGAAGACTGGCTGACTCCAAAATAAAGTGCATTGTAGTCCAGCCGAGACGCGATGAAGGCATGGATTACTATTTCAAAGTGCTGCTTTGAAAGGATTGGTTTAACCTTTCCCAGCTGCCTTAGATGAAAAAAGCTGGGCTTCGGTACTGCACTGATTTGAGGATCTAATTTAAAATCATTGTCCAACTCAAAACCCAAATTAGTAATCGTGCCAAGGGGTCCAAGTCAGCAGGTGGGGATTCACTAGAGCTACTGGGTCCAAACACCATCACTTCAGTCTTATTTTTGTTAAAACTTCAGAAGTTTAAAGCCATCCAATCTTTAATGTCATCAAGACATGCAAGGAGTGATTTTAATGGTACATACCATATATCCGAGTGTCATCAGCGTAGCAGTGGAAGGCGATACCATGCTTTCTAAGAATGGAACCCAGTGGAAGTGGATAAAGGGAGAAAAGCAGGGCCCTAAAATTGAGCCCTGTGGGACCCCACATGACAGGGAAGCAGAGGAAGATTCAAAACCAGCAAGGCTTATACACATGGTTCTATCTGTCAAGTAGGACCTGAACCATTCCAGAGCAGTACCACAAATACCCACAAAATGCTGTAGATGATAGTTAGGCCCAGAAATATTTGGACAGTGACATAAGTTTTGTTATTTTAGCTGTTTACGAAAACATATTCAGGATACAATTATATAATCAATATGGGCTTAAAGTGCAGACTCTCAGCTGTAATTTGAGAGTATTAAAATAATAACGGAAAATAATAATAGAAATTAAAATAATAACGGACTTTAAAACATTCACTAAAAATGTTAAAAACTGGCTGAAAAATAAACAAGAATGTACTCATGTATGAATTAATTGTCTGCAAAGTGAGAGTGAATGAAGGGAAGGAATAAATGTGTTTGTTTATAGTGAGTGACGGAGGGAGGAAGGCCTGAAATAGGCAAATGTGAGTTATGTTATATGTGTTAAATGTGAGTCAGGCTGTTATATTTGTGTATTTATAATATTTATAATATTTATGTTAAATGTGAGTCAGGCTGTTATATTTGTGTATTTATAATATTTATAATTGCGTATTTATAATTTTTCTGCATTGATGTATGTGGTTATTGTGTATATTTTTTATCTTGATTCTTTTTTCTAAAGCCCATCCAGGGACAAGAGTTGCAAATTAGCTAATAGCTATACACTCTATGTGCAACACATCAGATTGATTGTCTTTGATTAATTGTCTATGTTTATTGCACTGTCCCTGTCAAATAAACTAATCTACTACTACTATTCACATCCAAATTGGAGCAAGGGTTTAGGAATTACAGCTCTTTAATACGTAGCCTCCTCTTTTTCAAGGGACCAAAAGTAATTGGACAGTTGACTCAGAAGGCTGCAAAAAAAATAACAAGGCTTCATGGGCTCCTCCCTCATTAACCGGTCATCAATTAAGCAGTTAAAAGGTCTGGAGTTGATTCCAGGTGTGGCGTTTGCATTTGGAAGCTGTTGCTGTGAACACACAACATGCGGTCAAAGGCGCTCTCAATGGAGGTGAAACAGACCATCCTGAGGCTGAAAAAAAAAAGAAGAAATCCATCAGAGAGATAGCAGAAATGTTAAGTGTGGCCAAATCAACAGTTTGGTACATTCTGAGAAAAAAAAGAGTGCACTGGTGAGCTTGGGAACTCGAAAAGGCCTGGATGTCCACAGAAGACAACAGTGGTGGATGATCGCAGACTCCTTTCCATGGTGAAGAACAATCCCTTCACAACATCCACTCAAGTGAAGAACACTCTCCAGGAAGTAGGTGTATCAGTATCTAAGTCTACCATAAAGAGAAGACTTCATGAGAGTAAATACAAAGGATTCACCACAAGGTGCAAACCATTAATCAGCCTCAAAAATAGAAAGGCCAGAATTGACTTTGCCAAAAAACACCTGAAGAAGCCAGCCCAGTTTTGGAACAGCATTCTTTGGACAGATGAGACTAAGATCAACCTGTATCAGAATGATGGGAAGAAGAAAGTTTGGAGAAGAACTGGAACAGCTCATGATCCAAAGCACACTACATCTTCTGTAAAACATGGTGGAGGCAGTGTGATGGCATGGGCATGCATGGCTTCCAATGGCACTGGGTCACTTGTGTTTGTTGATGATGTGACAAAAGACAGAAGCAGCCGGATGAATTCTGAAGTGTATAGGGATATACTTTCTGCTCAGATTCAGCCAAATGCAGCAAAGTTGATTGGACGGCGCTTCACAGTACAGATGGACAATGATCCAAAACATACCGCAAAAGCAACCCAGGAGTTTTTTAAAGCAAAGAAGTGGAATATTCTACAATGGCCGAGTCAATCACCAGATCTCAACCCAATCGAGCATGCATTTCACTTGCTCAAGACAAAACTTAAGGCAGAAAGACCCACAAACGAGCAACAACTGAAGACAGCTGCAGTAAAGGCCTGGCAAAGCATCACAAAGGAGGACACCCAGCGTTTGGTGATGTCCATGGGTTCCAGACTTCAGGCAGTCATTGCCTGCAAAGGATTCTCAACAAAATATTGAAAAGTAGCATTTTACTTAGGGTTATGTTTATTTGTCCAGTTACTTTTGAGCCCCTGAAATGAGGAGCGTTTGTATAAAAATAGCTACAATTCCTACATGTTTAATCATATATTTTTGTTCAACCCCTTGAATTAAACCTTAAAGTCTGCACTTCAATTCCGTTGTAGTTGTTTTATTTCAAATCCAATGTGGTGGCATGCAGAGCCCAAATCATGAAGATTGTGTCACTGTCCAAATATTTCTGGACCTAACTATATATTAAAATGTCATGGTCCACTGTATCAAAGGTGGCAGTTACGTCAAGCAGGGTGAGAATCACAAAACCACCAGAATCAGATGCCACGAAGATGTCATTAAAGACCCTTATCAAAGCTGACTCTGTGCTATGGAAGGTTTTAAATCCAGACTGGAACACTTCCAGGACACCATTCTCATCCAGAAAGGGTTTTAACTGAGAGTAAACTATTTTCTCCAATATTTTCGAAAGAAAAGGCAACTTTGAAATAGGCCTAAAATTAGCCAACACAGTCTGATCAAGACCAGGTTTCTTCATCAAAGGTTTTACTACTGCCTGTTTAAAATGTGCAGGAACCACACCAAAAGACAAACTGTTGTTTAAAGTTGTTAAATCAACTGATCTATACTAGATAAAACCTCTTTAAAAAAGCGAGGAGGGAGAGAATCACAAGTGGAACCTGAGGGCTTAATATGACCAACTGCATCCTCTAATTGCAACAGTCACAGGCTCAAACTGATTAAAGCCAGCAGAGCAAGGGACAGAGACAGAGGGGTCAGAGGCAGGAGCTGGAATAAGAGCCCTAATACTGGTGACCTTATCAATAAAAAAAAATGTTAAAATCATTGCACATTTGAGATGATGCTTCCATAATGACAGTTGGTAAGGCAGTAAAAACAGAGTCAATGGTCTTAAATAACACACGTGTATTATGACGGTTAGATGCAATAATATTAGACAGATGTTCCCTTTTAGCCTCTTTGACAGCACTCTGATAACGATGCCAACATTCCTTTAAAATTTGACAAGATACCTGCAGCTTATCCTTCTTCCACCTGTGCTCAGCTTTGCGGCATGCCCTTCTGACTGCCCAAGTCCTGTCATTGAACCATGGATCAGGTTTGGCTCTGGGCTGCTTAATTTTTAATGGAGCCACAGAGTCCAGGATGGCTTGGCAGGAGGAATAAAATCAGGAATTTAGCTCCTCTGTATCAGAGAGAGTGTCAAGGGAAGCACAGAGCTAGGTAAAAGCAGACAAAAACTGACCAGCAGTGTAGGGGTTAAAAACACGATGGCGCCATGTTGGAGCGCAGGTTTCAGCTTTGGTACAGGAGAAGGCAGCATCAAATAAAATGGAATAAAATAATAAAATAGAATAAAAGGAACACGTCACATATCTTCAAGTTAAACACAGGCAAACCATGTCAAAGAACAAAGTCTAATGTGTGCCCATGTTCATGTGTAGGACTACCAGATAAAAACTGTTTCAGGTTAAAAAATAAATAAGGTTTAAAAAGTCATTCACCAGTGGCTTATCCGGACAGCACACATGGATATTAAAATCTCCAGCAATAAGGACTTGGTCATACTTTGGCATAATTTCAGCTAGAGTATCGGCAACGTCATTCATAAAATCCTTATTGTATTTGGGGGGTTGGTAAATGACAGCGACCAGCACCGGGTCAGCGCGACCCACCTCAAATAAAGTCACTTCAAAACTGGAGAAAGAAGATGATAAAAAGCACCGTTTACATTTAAAGTCATTTTTATAAATAGTCGCCATTCCTCCTCCTTCACCCGACATCCGCGGGGAGTTAAAATAAGAGCAACCAGCCAGTAAATGTTCAGAAAAAGTGCTACAGTCATCAACACTCAACTAAGTCTTACATATGCAGAGGAAATCCAGCAAATGGGAGGTGAAAAAATCCCTGAAGATAAGTTTTATTTACCAGTGATCTGGCATTTACCAGACCAATCCTGGCAGGAGCTGGGGCCTGTGGTAAAGCAGACCGGGGAGCCCGACACAGCGCCCTCAGGTTCCAGAGGTTCATGCAACACTGGCAGAACCGAGGAGAGCAGGAGCGGTGGGGCCTGAGCACCTGGTTGAAGCCGGCTACAGGTACCAGGCAGGCATCAGTTGGATCCAGGGAGCGCCGAGACACCAATAGACGAGAAAATAATCCATACTCTGTTCGGGAAACAGCAGAGCATGCCAGAGAGAGGCTTAGTTTCACAAGCTGACCACCACGTTTACCTCGGTGACGCTTTTGCTGGAAAGGTGAAGCAGCCAGGACCTGGTAAAGGTGAGATGGGATTCCCGATAGGAATGGGGGCAAGGCTTTCTGTCCACCAGACTCAAATATAATGAAATTTTCAGCAGAGCTCCGAAGATCCAGAAAAGTTTGGCAATCATATAACAACACTGCTTTGATTTGTTATATGCCATAGGTTAAAAACAACAAATAGCTATACAAACAAAAGTGATGGTAACAGACAAGCAGCTACGCACACTGGTGCCATCTTGTCAGCTGTACCGGAAAGCTAGATTATGGTTGGCTGCCAACTGCTAACCGCTAAACATGCAGAAGATCGGCTGTCCCCCCAGGTTGTTCCACATGGTTACTTCCTTCCATGAGAACATGCACAGCACAGTCTGCTTCACTGATGCAACATCATTTGCCTTCCCTGTGAGCAGTGTAGTGAAGCAAGGTTGCGTCCTGGCACCTACCCTCTTCGGAATCTTCTTCTCCATGCTCTTGTATTTTGCCTTTGCAGACTGCACCGAAGGTATCTACCTCCACACCAGAGCTGATGGGAAGCTCTACAACATCGCCCAACTGCATGTGAAAACCAAGGTCAGGGAGGTTCTCATACTTGAGAGGTTGTTTGCAGACGATGCAGCACTGACATCACACAGCAAAGTTGGACTTCAGTTAGTAAGCCGTTTGTCTCACACCTGCAAGGAGTTTGGACTGACGATGAGTCAGAAAAAGACAAACATCATGGCCCTGAATGCTGACTCAACTCCAGACATTGTCATTTACAACACCCATCTTGAAGTGGTAGACACCTTCACCTCCCTTGGATCTAACATCTCCAGTTCCCTTTCCTCGGCTCCAGAAGTGGGAGTCAGAATCACTAAAGCCACCGCTGTCATGGCAAGACTGAACAAGCGAGTGTGGAGCAACAGCCAGTTGACTGACAACACAAAGCTATGCATCTACCAAGCTTGCATACTCAGCACCCTCCTCTACGGCAGTAAGTCCTGGACCACATATGCCAGTCATGAGAGAAGGCTCAACAGTTTCCACCTTTGCTGTCTGCGACACATTCTGCAAATCAAGTGGCAGGACAGGATGATCAACACAGATGTCCTACAGCATGCCGGCATCCCCAGTTTGCATGCACTGCTCAGCCAGCGACGTCTCAGATGGCTGGGTCATGTGCAACGCATGGATGCAGGACACATCCCGAAGGACATGCTGTATGGTGAGCTGTATGGGGGCTCCTGCCCAGTTGGACATCCACAGCTCCGCTTCAGAGATGTTTGCAAACATGACATGAAGCTGGCAGACATCAATCCCAACACATGGGAAAGCACAGCGGATAACCGCGAAGCCTGGAGGGCCACTGTCAAGGACTGAGTGATGAGGGCAGAGAATGCCAGGATCATCCAGCTTGCTGACAAGATAGCCAGGAGGAAAGTAATGGCAGCCTCTGTTAGAACACCATCCTCCTTCATGTGCAATCAGTGTGCAAGAGACTGCCATTCAAGAGTGGGACTTTACAGCCACTCTAGAAAATGTCAACCCAACCCCTAGCACTACACCATCGTCTCCTGAGATGAACGAATGCCTTAAAATGCTTACAAACTGTCAACATAAAAGTCAAAAATCCATAAGTGTATAAGTAACCTTCTTAAATTCCTTAAGATTTTCATTGTAAGACTACATATTTTTTTTCTTTGATCAGTTATCGTATGGTGTGGGGGGTTTGTTTTCATTATTATTATTTCCTAGGCTTTTCAGAATGTTATTCATATTTAAGTGTTAAACTGCTTCACTTTCCTTTTAACAACAGTTGCCTCCTGTGAAGTTTGCAGCTAATTTATCTGCCAGTGCTGTACAGTAGCTTGCACATAGCATTTCCTTTTGGAAATGAAAGGAACTGCCGGACTAATTAGCAGAGGCTGAACAAGGATTGTCAAAGTCTCCAGTAAACCTGAGTATGCTGATATGGTTAAAGGTCTGTAGCCTGACTGAGGTTATCC
The DNA here is from genome assembly GCA_020510985.1 of Pholidichthys leucotaenia. Classification (NCBI taxonomy): domain Eukaryota; kingdom Metazoa; phylum Chordata; class Actinopteri; order Cichliformes; family Pholidichthyidae; genus Pholidichthys; species Pholidichthys leucotaenia. Next base: position 97,885,069 of record CM035837.1, read on the forward strand.
CTTCACTGAACATCCACTTTGAGCGACTAGGAGCTTAGCCATGCATGCTTACATCTCAACTGTAGGTCATTCACATCTGATAGGAATTTTAAAAGGAGCAAGCTGGCCTAGATGATTGGCATGTTGATAAAATCAGCATGGCAAGTAATTATCATGGGAATAAGTTAGGCCACTGTTGTTCCATTTTATAGTTGTTTCCATCCACCCTCTATCTTCTCTGGCAATTATTTAACCCTCATCACCTTCTGTGCCAACCTCCCGCAGCTAATGGCTTCACTCTGCTTTTTAGAATGAAAGGCAAGCACCAAGTGTCTTTATATGACTCTGCTGCCTGGCATTAATAGCTACTTATTGATAAAGATGTCACTGTGGCAGATAATATGTAAGAAAATGTTTTCCAGTCCTCTTTCTTGTCAGAGAAGCAGGATGGCTGTCTCGTATTCCACCGCGACATTTGATCATGTTGCTGGTGCGTCCTCAGTGGGGTCAGCGGTCTGTGAGAGAGGGACAGTGACACAGCTGTGGCAGCCGAGTGGAACGAGTGATGGATGGCATGCCAGAACGGTCCATGCAGCCTTCCCAGGCGCCTGTATTGACAGGCACAGCTCTCGCATCTCACATTCAGCATCAGCAGGGCTAATTGTGGGTCATGCTAGCCACAAACGAGGCCCGTGAATATCACTCCTGTAATTGCTCATTTGTCAACGTCAGATCACAAAGTGGAAGTTACCACTATCACATTTTTACTGAACTAGGTGTAATAGAAAAATCATGAAAAAGAAAAGACTAATATTAAAACATAACACATGGCAGTAAATGAACATTATAACCTTTCTTCTTATGCAGAAAATACTTCTGTGTGTTTGTGTGGCACAACAATACATGTGTGTTTTTATATTAAAAAGTAGACTGTATGAAAACAGGTTTTAATGCTTTGCTTCTTCAGTTGTTTAAAAAGTACACAATGTTGTACTACAAATTGCATTGGCTCCCTTCTAAATTGTTTTGCAAATGCGTGTGTTCATGTGTGTGTTCATAGTGATTATAATCCAAGCCTTGGCTCTAAGCCCTTCAGCCTGTGCTACACCAGCCACAAGGCCACAGCCTTTCCCCACCAGTTAATTGCATCTGAATTAGTCCATTAATGTGGCTGTGTAGCAGGATGAAGGGGTGCACAGAGGTGTCTGGCCTTTTTTGACCACTGGAATGTATTATTAATGGGTCAGCAAGTCTGGCAGCTCTGCATTAACTTGGCTAATGAACTGTAGGGTGGGTCTGTGATTCCCTTTCAGAGAAAATAAAATGTGATACATATTACAGAAATATAAAGCATTTTCTTCTTATTTTTCACTACCATAGTTTTTTTTTTTTGCAAATGATGTGACGAGGCATTGACTCTTACCTTTCCTTTGCGACTTTTCTTCATGCTGGCAGGTGGCTATGGGAGTGTTTAATGTACCACTGAAATGTCTTCCTGTATTTGTTGTGGACATGTAAAATAATGTACAATGCAACATTTAAAACTAAAAATTACATCAGATTGATAAGGTTGATTTTTTTTTTTTTTTTTTTTTTTACCAGCGTGTGTCTAATTTGACTTTAATTTGACTTTAGTCGGTGTAAAAGTGAGTTGCATGACAAAATTAAACTGATCAAGTAAACTAACCAGCCATCAATGTTCTTTTGGAACTCAGGAGTGGATAGTTGAGAGTCATCAAAAGTATACTGTATGTTGACTGTAAACATGGCACAAAATTTTAGTGCAGAAACTCATGGTTTCTTGTTAAGAGTGTGTGAAAAGCATTAGACCTTGTCCAAACATTGATGGGTATTTTTTTAAAGCGTAGCTTTTTCTGTGCTGTTTAGTCTTTCATACACTGCTTCTGGGTACTAAAAAGGAACTAGTTGAAAAATCTGATGTTTGCCTGTGGACTGGAAAACCAGAGGCTTGTGAGATTGTCAGATTGTGCATCAAGTGTTGTAGTAAAGACCTTGTCAAGACCAAAGCCTACATACACAGTGATTTTGGCCTTGATTTGGTCTTGGGGGACTCTGCTTGGTCTGGTCTCATTTACAACATTATGCACCACATCACTCTGTTTTGAGGTCACAATAATGCACCATTATTACATTTGTTTGCATGGCAATGGTTGATGCAGGCAAAATTTTGATGCCGCTAACTTTAACAATGCTTATGCTTGCACATATGTGTGTGTCTCTCCAAATTTGAATATTGGAAAATGTTACACTCATAAGGCAATATTTCAGGCCTTTTTTGTCACCTGCCAGTTGAAGACCAAAGAGGGGGTTATGTTATGGAGCAGTCAGTCTATCTGTCCCATTTTTGTGAAATCCACTCCTTCGAAAGTTTTGTTCCAATTGTTAAAAAATAACAGATTTTTTACACCAGATGCCCATCTTGACACAACCCTCCCCATTTTACCAGTGCTTCTCCCATTCTATTTATGCTGTGCACCAAGATAGAAGGCAAGTGCCATTTTTATGGTCTTTGGTATGACCCAGCTGGGGCTTGAACCCACAACCTCCCAACTGTGGGGCAGATACTCTACCACCACTCTAGTGGTTTGGGTAAAGCCAGGTTTGCAATTTATTCCCAATAGGGAATTGTGTTTGTTTGTTTGAAATAAAAAAAACACATTTGAAGTAATTCCTTGTCTTTTGTTTAAAGCTTGATTAAACTTGAAAATTGGATGTACCATAAAAAAAAATTGGGATTTTCTTTTTAGGCCATATCACCCAGTCCCAGCCCTACCTGATGGGCCACTTCAGCTGGATAATTCTTAGGTTCTGTGGCTAAACCCAAAATCAAAGATGTGCTCTTAATGTAAATGTAATTTGTGTCGATGACCATGTTTACATGCACACGAATAAACTTGTTCTGATTGGATTTCTGGAGTTATCTGATTATTCAAGTGGTCATGTAAACCGAGTAATCCAGTAAAGGCCATGTAACCATGGTCATTAACTCACCCTTTAATAAACCATTTATTCAGTTCATGTAAAGATGACAAAACTGATTATTGCCATTATCTGTTTATTCTCAGTAATAGGTTTATTGTGACCATGTAACGGGGGGTTATTAAAAATGTGGGTATGCTTGCTCATAAATTTAGAAATATACAGGATTAAAGGGGACGTTTTATGCGCTTTTCTCACATGTTGACACCAGGCATTTCTTTAAGGCTGCCAGCAGTCTTAATGACATGTCTGACAGGCTTTGGTCAAAATGCCTCAGGGTTTAATTACTGCAATACTACTTTGAACCAGTCTTTTGCAGCCTTCCTCAGAATGGCTTATTTCAGTGTGTGTCTCTTTAAAATACTCATGAATGGTAAATGGTGTTCACTTACAGTATATAGCTTTTTACTCGTCTCTGGATGACCAAAGCGCTTTACAGATCCTGCTATCCACCCATTTACACACACATTCACACAATGATGGTGGCAGAGCTGCCATACACAGGCACTGGCCTGACCCACCAGGAGCAACTAGGGGTTCAGTGTCTTGGTCAAGGACACTTTGACATGCAGACTGCAGACAGCGGGAATCAAACCCCTGACCCTCCGATCAGTAGTCGGCCACACTACACCTACGTCACAGCCACCCCCAAACCTCAGTTCACCCCACCTTACCTCTTTCGTCACAGCTGAGGTTAGTTGTTGATGCCAGATTGCTAATGTTAGCTGTCTAGCTCCTAGCTCCAGTCACAGACACAGCCTGAGCAAACTATGTAAATTTGTCTGAAAGAATGAAAGAAATAAAGCATCACTTCTTTAAACACTTCATGAAAGACAGTTTGTAATCTGATTGAAATGGGCATATTGATTGTAGCATAAGCTCTATATTGTTTGGGGAGACACGTGGATAGAATAAATGGTCAAAACGCCTTTTTTAATCCTCTTCCTGACATAATTTGCTTTCAGTAGGAATTGTTCTGTTTTGAATATTGTCTTAAAGACATGAGAATATACAGTATTGGTATTCAGATGAACTATATCTCCTTAAGCTTCCAAAGGGAAAAAAAAAATCAAATCTTGCACATAGCTTGCACATAGAAGATTTTCTGTGCCATTACTTAATTTGTCTAACTCTTAAGAGGACAGTTGGCACTACCTCGTCACCATTAGAAGCTGCAGCCAGTTCTTCATTGTTAGTGGGCACTGTAGTCAGCGGGCTGCTGTGAGCCATTGTCAGAGGATCGCATCAGAGGCTCTTCTTCTGGCTGATAATTAAGTGGCGTACTGACAAATGGCTTTCATCAGATCCCTCATGAGGAACTGAGAGCATGCGAAGGCTTTCAGGGAGGATAAACCAGAGGACGTCACTTTGCCTCCAATCTTTCATGGCCTTGTGCTGTCTCTGCAGTGGAGGAGAAGGGAAAAAGAGAGGTACCCTGTGAAGCAGTGGAGAAAAGCGCCAGTCAGCGTCACTCGGAAAACTAGACTCAATTTACAGCACTGAGCAAGGCACTGTCTTTGCTGATATTGTCAATCTGTACTGTACAAGTTTTCCCATTTTTGTTTCGAGAGAAAAAGCATAGTTATGTTCAGCATATTTTTCCCCTTTTGAGAATCTGTCAGTTATTTTGGTTTCCTCATGGCTGGACATAAATGGTGAAACATTTAGTAACAAAATATAAGAGTAAATGAGTAGTAGGGATTGACCGAAATCACTTTTTTAGGACTGATGTTGATTACAAGTAGCCCAGGAAGCCATTTGAAACCATATACAGTTAAAGTAGAAATCTAAATTTATGATTAAAAACAAAATTTTTTGAAAAATATCCATTGGTTACATTCAATCATCTTGCTTAACATACTGTATAGCACAGGTGTCAAACTCATTCCATGGAGGGCCAAGACCCTGCAGGTTTTACCTCCACCCAGTGTCTTCAACAGGTGGTTTCACTAAATTTCTTCCCACTGATTGCTGATCAGTGAAACCACCTGCTGAAGACACTGGGTGGAAGTAAAACCTGCAGGGTCTTGGCCCTCCATGGAATGAGTTTGACACCCCTGCTGTATAGGAATGTTTATGTTGGAAAAAAAAAAAACTCTAGACTGCATTTATTACTACTTTTTGAATCACATGATCACAATAATACTTATATTGTAGACATTTAATATAATGTATAATACTAGCAGTGGTGTCACTATTGAGATGGCAGGCAGCAGTTCAAGCAGAGAAACCCAGATTTCCCTCTTCCCGGCTACCTCTTCCAGCTCTTTGAGGCAGATACCAATGTGCTTCCTGGCCAGCTCGAAGACATAGTCTCTCCAGTGTGTCCTGGCTCTGCCTTGGGGCCTCCTTCATTTCTCAGATAACTGAGCTCCTCACCATATCGCTAAGGGTGAGTCCAGCCACCATATAGCGAAAGCTCATTTCAGCCCCTTGTATCAGCAATGTCATTCTTTCGGTCACTACTCGAGGTTCATGGCCATAGGCAAGGGTAGGAACATAGAGTGAATTGACTGCTTTGCCCTAGAGCTTAGATTCCTCTTCAGAACAACAGACTGGTACATTGTCATCACTGCACTACTCCTGTCTGTCCGTTAGTCTCCCGTTCCATTCTCCCCCTCACTTGTGAGATACTTGAACTTTTTCCATTGGGGCAGGAGCTCGTCCCCAACCTGGAAAGGACATTGTCATCACTGCACTACTCCTGTCTGTCCGTTAGTCTCCCGTTCCATTCTCCCCCTCACTTGTGAGATACTTGAACTTTTTCCATTGGGGCAGGAGCTCGTCCCCAACCTGGAAAGGACAATTCACCCTTTTCTGGCTGAGGATCATAGAGGCTGATTCGGAGGTGCTGATTCTTAGTTTGTCTGTTTCATGCTCGGTACACAACCGCCCCAGTAAGACCTGTAGGTCATTGCTTGATGAAGCCAACAGGACCACATCATCCAACAAACATGATGTCCTCCTTTCTTGACTGCACCTGAAAATCCTGTTCATAAAAAATTATAAACAGGATTATGACAAGGGGAACCCCTTGTGGTGTTCAACTTTCACCAGATCTGGGTGTTGGAAAAACTCTCACAGCTGTCCTACAGACATGGACAAAATTGTTGGTACCCCTCTGTTAATGAAAGAAAAACCCACAATGGTCACAGAAATAACTTGTTTCTGACAAAAGTGGTAATAACTAAAAATTCTATGAAAATTAACCAATGAATATCAGACAATGCTTTTGAATTGTGGTTCAACAGAATTATTTTAAAAAAACAAACTCATGAAACAGGCCTGGACAAAAATGATGGTACCCCTAGAAAAGATTGAAAATAATGTGACCATAGGGACATGTTCAACCAAGATGTGTCCTCTAATTAACATCACAGGTGTCTACAAACTTGTAGTCAGTCGGCCTATTTAACCCCTTGACGCCTGTTGTCGCGAATTCGCATCAAACCGCTTCTGCTCCAAATGCAACCAAAATACCGTCTGTATTCCTCCACTTCCGGTTGGAGCACTAACAACACATACCTAGGAACCTTTTGCAAGCATTAGTTTCTCGTAGGAACGGTCAGAGATGGAGCACCATCCATTTCCATACCAACTCCTGCACCTCCAGCCACCAGTCTGTCAAGCTGATCAAGTTTGCGGACGACACCACCCTCATCGGGCTCATCTCCAACGGCGACGAGTCCGCCTACAGGAGAGAGGTGGCCCAGCTGGCATCCTGGTGCAACAACAACAACCTGCAGCTGAACGCTCTGAAGACAGTGGAGATGATTGTGGACTTCAGGAAAGTCACAACCCCTCTGCCCCCCCCTCACCCTCACAGGCTCTCCCATCACCACTGCAGATTCCTTCCGCTTCCTAGGCACCACCATCACCAGGGACCTCAAGTGGGAGCCGACCATCAGCTCCCTCATCAAAAAGGCCCAGCAGAGGATGTTCTTCCTGCGGCAGCTGAGGAAGCTCAAGCTACTCACCAAGATGTTAGTGCAGTTCTACACAGCCATCATAGAGTCCATTCTCACCACCTCCATAACCGTGTGGTACGCAGGAGCCACCGCCAGGGACAGACTAAGGCTGCAGCGCGTCGTGCGCACTGCTGAGAAGGTGATCGGCTGCAAGCTCCCATCTCTCCAGGATCTGTACATCTCCAGGACCCGGAGGCGTGCTGGCCGGATCATAGTCGATCCTTCACACCCTGGTCACGTACTGTTTGCCCCTCTCCCCTCAGGTAGAAGACTTCGGTCCATTCAGACTAAAACCTCCCGTCACATGAACAGCTTCTTCCCCTCTGCCATTAGACTGCTGAACACTAAGTGACTTATTGACTCTTGTGCACTATGTACAGCAGCTCAACCAGACTCATGTTAATCATCACTGTTTTCTTTTTGCATTACCGACTGCACTATATGGTTCTCCACAATATCTGCTGCTCGCTAATATATTTAAAACTGCTGACTAGTATTACTCATTCTTATTCTACACTTTATTGCATGTATAGTTTATTTCTTTTATTTTATCATGTTTAATGTTGCAGCATTGCACCGAGACAAATTCCTAGTTTGTGTACTACATGAACAATGGCAATAAATCTGATTCTGATTCTGATTCCTGATTGCTAAGGTTTGGGTTAGGGTTAGGGTTATAGTTTGGCAGTCATGAGAGTTGAAAATACTGAAAATAACTTTGTTGCATAAATAAAAGATTCTTCATACTTGAGATGGGAACAGGTGCTTTTTTACCATTTTTTTTTTTTTTTTTTTTACCATAGATGCCCGTTTTCGCTAATTTGAATCATACCTAAAATTATATCTATTTTATGTGCTATAGTCAAATTAACTTTCTCAACTTAATTTAGCATCTACTTGAAAGCAAAAACACAAGTGAATTTTTTTTTTTTCATAATTGGAAATAAATTCAGACGTTTAGGGGTTAAAGGGTGACAAGTAGTCACTGTGCTGTTTGTCGACATGGTGTGTACCACACTAAACATGGACCAGAGGAAGCAAAGGGGAGAGTTGTCTCAGGAGATTAGAAAGAAAATTATAGACAAGCATGTTAAAGGTAAAGGCTATAAGACCATCTCCAAGGAGCTTGATGTTCCTGTGACTACAGTTGCACATATTATTCAGAAATTTAAGATCCACGGGACTGTAGCCAACCTCCCTGGACGTGGCCGCAGGAGGAGACGAATAATACGAATGGTAACAAAAGAGCCCAGAACAACCTCTAAACACCTTCATGGTGAACTCCAAGGTCAAGGTACATCAGTGTCAGATCGCACCGTCCGTCGTTGTTTGAGCCAAAGTGGACTTCATGGGAGACGATCAAGGAGGACACCACTGTTGAAAACAAATCATAAAAAAGCCAGACTGGAATTTGCCAAACTGCATGTTGACAAGCCACAAAGCTTCTGGGAGAATGTCCTATGGACAGACGAAACAAAACTGGAACTTTTTGGCAACACACATCAGCTCTGTGTTCACAGACGCAAAAATGAAGCATACCATTAAAAGAACACTGTCCCTACTGTGAAACATGGAGGTTCTGTTATGTTCTGGGGCTGCTTTGCTGCTTCTGGCACAGGGTGTCTTGAATGTGTGCAGGGTACAATGAAATCTCAAGACTATCAAGGTATTCTAGAGAGAAATGTGCTGCCCAGTGTCAGACAGCTTGGTCTCAGTCGCAGGTCATGGGTCTTGCAACAGGATAATGACCCAAAACACACTGCTAAAAACACCCAAGAATGGCTAAGAGTGAAACATTGGACTATTCTAAAGTGGCCTTCTGAGCCCTGATCTAAATCCTATTGAACATCTATGGAAGGAGCTGAAACATGCCGTGTGGTCAAACCTGAGACAACTGGAGCAGTTTGCTCATGAGGAGTGGGCCAAAATACCTGCTGAGAGGTGCAGAAGTCTCATTGACAGTTACAGAAATCGTTTGAGTGCAGTGATTGCCTCAAAAGGTTGTGCAACAAAATATTAAGTTAAGGGTACCATCATTTTTGTCCAGGCCTGTTTCATGAGTTTGTTTTTTAAAATAATCCTATTGAGCCACAATTCAAAAGCATCGTCTGATTTTCAATGGTTAATTTTCATAGAATTCTTATTTATTACCACTTTTGTCAGATTCAAGTTATTTCTGTGACTATTGTGGGTTTTCCTTTCATTAACAGAGGGGTACCAACAATTTTGTCCACGTCTGTATAAGAGACTGGATAGCTCATAACAACAATTTTGTTACCCTGAAGCATCTCCCTCAAGAAACTACGAGGATGCAGTTGAATGCCTTCTTCAAGTTCACAAAACCTATGTAGACTGGTTGGATAAACTCCCATGAACCTTTGCGGGTCGTCGAGAGTGTATAGAGTTGGTCCGATGTTACACAACCAGGACACAAACCTTATTTTTTTCCTCCTGAATCCAAGGCTTGAGCAACAGCCGGACTCTCCTATGCAGTACCCTGACATAGACCTTCCCAGGGAGCTTGGAGTAGTGGGATCCTTCTAAAATTAGAGCTCAACCTCCAGTCCTCCTTTTCAAAGAGGGGAACTGCCACTCCACAGTTACCCATGCAAGAGGCACTGTCCCCAACTTCCACAGTCGTCGTCGTCGTCTTCGTCTTCTTCTTCGTCTTCTTCTTCGTCTTCTTCTTCGTCTTCTAGCAGCTTACAGGTGCATTACCGCCACCTACACTCTATATATCAAACATCACTCTCATTCCTTCCACAGTGTTGCAGAGACATGTCAACAACAATAGCCTCACAACATCCAGAGCCTTGACATACTCAGTCGTGAATCTCATCCACCTCTGGGGCCCTGCCACTGAAAGTTGTTGATTTTTTATTTTTTTTTTTTTTCTTTTCAACCTCAGCTCTAGTGGGGCCATAATACTTTATTTGTGCTTATTTACTTGGTGAATAATGTTGTCAGTAATATGCCTTGCAATGTACTGTATATATATCCCTTCATAGATAAATAACAGAAGTCATAACTTGATCATGTGACATTGCTCTCATTTGATTGTCATTAAGTTTTCTCATTGCTGTTAATCTTTAGCATTGTTGCTTCTAATGTGACTACTTAAAGCTAGTTTCTTAATTGTGGTGATCTTTAATGACTCAGTTTTTATATGATGAAGGTCTCTGTGAGAGAGACATGTCCATGTAAGAGCAAATGTTACTTCTATTTCTAGTTGTGTGTCATAAGGTCAGTTAGCATGCTTGCTAGCAGTACCCTAAGCACTTAGCCTTACTTTATGGGACAAAAATGCATTTTATGGCATTGTCATTTGAACTGTAACACTGTGGATGTCTGCTGAAATAGGTCAGAAGATCATTATGGATATTTCATCAAAGGCCCTAAGATTTGCCACCTTTTTATGCAGCAGTACTGGCCAACTTCGGTTTCTGATCATGTTGCTTTGGTGTTATTATATGCAATTTATTGTGTTGTTTCTACTCATGTTTACTAGAAATGGTTAATGAACAATACCTGGCTCTCTGGTTCAAACAGGTGCATCCCCCTTCTTGTAAATGATACAAAATTAAAGGTAACAAATTTCAAGTGCAAATTATATTCTAACAAAGTTAAAATTTAAAATGGTCACCAAATACATCACCAAATGATGAATGTTGATATTTTTTCCCTGAAAACACCAGTAAAAGATCTTTGTTTTGTGGGTTTTCTGGTAGTAGATTTGGATACATTATTTTGACAGCTTGTTTTCAGTCTCAGACAGGAAAAAAAAAACATCATTACATTGGACATTTTATAAATGCCAACAAAAATCCCCCCCTTTAAATTTTGTGTATGATTTCTTATTACCTCCGCCAAGGAGGTTATGTTTTCATCGGCATTGGTTTGTCTGTCTGTCTGTCTGATTGTTAGCAAGATAACTCAAAAAGTTATGGACGGATTTTCATGAAATTTTCAGAGATTGTCAGAAATGGGGTATCCTACAGATGATTAGATTTTGGTGGTGATCCGGATCACCGTCCAGAAGAAAACCACCATTACGGAAAATGCGATTTTCGTCAATAACTACTCAACCACTAATCCTATCATTGTGAATCCAATTGCTAGTCATATGTTTTCATGGTCAAGGAATCTGAAAACGTACACACAAACACTGTATGGGGGGGAACTGTGGCGCTTGGCGGAGGTCTGCACTCTCCGAGTGCTTTTCTAGTTTTGGATCTGTGATATTTAGTAGTAGATTAGTTTATTTGACAGGGACAGTGCAATAAACATAGACAATTAATCAAAGACAATCAATCTGATGTGTTGCACATAGAGTGTATAGCTATTAGCTAATTTGCAACTCTTGTCCCTGGATGGGCTTTAGAAAAAAGAATCAAGATAAAAAAATATACACAATAACCACATACATCTTCAGCTCTTAGCCTGTGACCTCTTGCTTTTGACCTCAGAGCTGTGCTAATATTCAGTACAGTTCCTCTCCCTCTTATTCATTATTGTTTAAATATTATTGACTGAACTTGTTTTTGGAATATAGATGTATTGTTCAAAGTTAACTTCAAAGAAGGTTGTGCAGATTATTTGCTTGATTTTCTTATTTCATTTGTGTTGTTGTGGAAAATCTCAGTGATTCAATACGGTTAAAGAAAAATATTAATTTTTGTAAACATATTAGGGCTGTACGATTATGGCCAAAATGATGATTGCCATTATTTTTGAACAATATTGAAATCACAGTTATTCATTAACTTTAGGAAAAACACAGATTACATAAAATTCAATTTTTTTTTAATTCATCCTACTTACCAATTGCTAGATGAAGCCTGTGGCTAAAGCACTGGAGCCTCGTCTATTTATTTAGAGAAGCTGCCTTGATGACATACAGTATTCTGCTTGACTATAGGTCAGTTGTAGTTACAAAGTACTCGACAGTTGTGATATGCATACAGCACAGGTAATGCAACTTTGGAGAATCACGTGGGGATCACGTATTTCTTGTCCAGTGTTTTGACCATGTTTTTGAAGCCTTTGTTGCTCATACAGTATTTAGTGGACCCATGTATTTGGCCAAATAAAACACTGTTGCCTCAGTTACTTTAGCGTGTCTTTGGGAGGCGGATGGATACGGTGAAGCTCTGTGAAGGGTTGATACTATGGTTGCCTGTGTCAGTGCCGGACAGACTGTGATTTAGTGAAGTGACATTCGCTTTATCCTTCATTTGTCATACTTGTGTTTGCGGTGTTTTTTTCCGGGTGGTTGAATAAGTTAGTTGTGTTGCCCTGCGGCGCAGGCACAGCTCTATGGCACTCTTTGCATATAATTTCTTTTTAGTCAGTATCACTTGCCCTGAATCCAAAACATGTCCAGACAGTGGATGATGATCCTTTCGAGGCACTAGTTCCTCGCTTCCACGTGTTGCCGTACTGTCACCTTCTGCTCCCGACATCTGGTTTGTGTTTCACCATCACACCAGTCCTCTATTGAAAACTTAAGGATGCCACTACCGCAGGAGTGTCCAATCATGTGCTATGGAGGGCCAAGACCCTGCAGGCTTTACCTCCAACCATTGTCTTCAACATCAGATTTTACTGAATTTCTTCCTACTGATTGCTGATCAGTGAAAACACCTGCTGAAGAGACTGGGTAGAAGAGAAAACCTGCAGGGCCTTGGCCCTCCATGGCACATGATTGGACACCCCTGCGCTACAGGGTGCTCTCACTTGTCAGTTCTGCAGCTTAATGTTGCCCTAACATGCGTTCGCCCCCTGGTGGCCAGCTGGCTGTTGGTTGAGAAAATGCTTGATTTGATATGCAGCAGAGCCTACATTTTAAATGTTACTATTGCCGAGAATCACGTTAATTTAATCGTGGCAGCCAAAATTGTGATCGCGATCAAAATTCTATTGATTGTGCAGCCCTAATACATATGTGTCAGATTAGTTTCATATTCTTTTTATTATTGCTGTACACAACATATAGAAGCAATAGTCAGGTATTTACTGTGTCCTGGTTTATTTTAGTAGTTGTATTCTTGGCTGACTTTTCTGTCTTGCCATGTCTCAAACTTTTTCTTCCAGTCTAATCCACCGTATTGAGTGGTTTGCTGTTGAATACTGTTTGCACTCACTCAATCCTGCCAATTTCCAAAGAGGTCTGACCCATCATTTTTTCATAATTCTTCCTGGTTCATTGCCAGTGACAGCCGTTGTTGAAGGTCAGAGATGTTCTGAAATAATCCACTTAATGGAATCATGCTAGATTTCTGCACCATGCAGCAGTGTATCGAGTATAGAAACTCCACTGGTTGTACAAAGCGTTTCAACAGTGTGTGGCTTGGTTGTGAGCAAGTGAGAGAGACAGAGATGGGAGAGGCACAAATACTATGGGTTGGAAAAAAGAAAGCGAGACAAAGACAGATAGCCTTCTAAGGGACTGTGATCAAATAGGCCTCATACAAGTGGCTCAGGGCTTTTGTTGTAGTGTGACCTGCCATTCAGTGTTGCATTAAGTGAATTTTTTCCCCCACAGCTTTTCAAATCTGCAGTGACCATCTCCCAATTTATAAGGGGAACGCTTGAATTTCAGACGCAGTATTCAAGCCAGGGCTGTAACCTCGAGTGCACCTAGAAAATAATGCAGAAGGTTTTTTTTATTTTTTCATTTCTTTCCCTTTAATTTCTGTAGGTCCATTCCAAGGTTGGCCTTAAAGGGATAAACACACACACACACACACACACACACACACAGTTGGACAAGGGAATGTGGATGCAAGTGCCTGAGTAAGATTGAGTTCAGAACATTTATATTGGAGCTTTTGGTCTCTAACCCCTCTGCTTCTGTTGAAAAGGGAACATCCTTGGTGCAGTATTCATAAACTTCTTATATGCCACTAGAGAACCATGGAGGTTTTGTGTTGGCTCAGCCTATTGTCTGAGCTCTATAGGATGCAGTATCCTTGGATTACCCTCGGCAAAATTACTTGGCAGATAAAGTTGGATGGCTTTGCTTACTCTGTGTTGCAGATGATTCCACACTATCAGAATAGGCAGGTAAGTTTGAAGTCTGCGTTTTCTTTGTGTGTGCAAATTTTTCTGGTTAATGTGTATCAGCGGTTAATATTTACACAGCTCAGTCTGATATGGCCCATTGTTGCTGTAGACATTTGTTTGTGGCTTCCTTTTTTCTGTTCAGAATAAACCCCTCTCCTGACACACATCTCAGATGGTTTTCTTCTGCTGATGATCATTTTGTACCTCCATGCTGTTGTGTATGGTCTTTTACTCAGCTGCGGATTAATTGTGTGGGGGTAGCCTCTGGAATCAGTGCACCCAATGAGACTAATGCAAACCAGTAACCTATGCTGTCTGCTCAGTTGACTACCCTGTAGTTGCAGCTGGACTTTGACAGCTTTGATTCATGGTTGGATTTCTTGTTTGTTTTTTGCATTCATTAATTGTGCTCTGCAGCTCTTTAAAAATTAGTTGGAGTCCAGCCGTGTTGCCATTGCGTTTGTTCAGAAAGGCTTTTTGTTGCTGTCACTGCTCTCTCAAATCCCGATAACATGTCCTTTTTGAGTCCACACATGTAAATGCTTATCAAGCTAATTTCTTTCTTGCATGTATTGCCCTCATTATATGAGTCTGCCAATGAAAAATGAGTTTAATTTAGCCAAATGCTCAGTGTTGAGGAGGGGAGGTGAAAAATACAATTTCCCCATAGTGTCATCTAATTCTGCAGAAGTGGCTGTTGAGTTTTAATTACTATAATACCTCAGTGTGCCACATGAGACAACCTGGGTAAAGCTAGCAGAAGTTAAGCTTGATTTTGATCTTTCTTTTTTTTTAATTTTGCTTTTCTATTATGGACACAGATGTAGACCTCTTCTCACAACTGACTAACAGGTTATTATATTTATGACATATTTCACCTTGACATGTATTTTTTCTGCAGCAGGCAAGCAAGCCATTCATGTTTTATTAAAACTACATACAAGTGAGTAAAGATCAGAGGCTAGGGGGTTTAAAGCCCAGCATGCCAACACATTACTACTAGATGCCAAGGGAGTCAGATCAAATGCCTTTGAAGATGACTAAAAAAATGAAAGTTGAAAATCGTTATAGTTGACTTCATTGGTATTTGAGTGTGGGCTTCAGGTCTCTTGGTAGCCTTACTAGTTGCAAGAAACATTTGCAGTTTGCTGGGTGTTGGGTTTTTTTCCAGACTTCTTGAGACTAGTGTCAGAGAGGGAAGGTTTGTTGTACTTGGTAAATTTTAAGTACTGTTAGAATGAAAGATATATTTTATGCTTAATGTAATTGTTTGCGTCATAAAAGCCCAAGAACAAACTGGCCATCACTGAAGTTGTATTGACGTCCTTGACAAATGTGTCTGTTTTTGGGACATGTAAAGGTGTGTGGTAAGAGAAATTTGATTCAGACAATGAAAATATATCCTTAAAAAATAACACACAAGAATAGCTTTCTAAATAACCTTGCGATGACACCTGAACTTACCTTCTTCTACCTGAGAGGTTTTTTTTTTTTTACCTTTTCTTTTTTAGTGGAGCCTTGCTGAGCAAATGCTGTGGCATCCCACATGCCTTCCCACACCCACTACAAATAGACAGCGAAGGTGCTACATTCATGGCCTCGGTGCAGATCCCCAAGGCTGAGGAGTATGTTCTGTGTTGGTGGGCATGTCACAGGGTCTATATGAAATAACAAAGGCCTAAAAATACAGTAATCTACGTGTGTGCGTGCTCACGCTACTGCACCTGTACAGCTTCACTTCTCGTGGACTTTCCTTCTTTCTGCAATTGCTTTTAAAATGATATACAGACCTTTTCAAGCAGTTAAAAAATAAAAGGACAAGTATTTGAATCATAATACCATATAGCAATTTTTTTAAAAAAAAACTGTGATTAGCAAATAGTAGGATAATTAAATTATTATCCATGTAATTTAATTATTATCCATGTACCCCCTCATGGATCGTCACCTTGTCGTGGTGGGGGGGTTTGCGTGCCCCAGTGATCCCAGGAGCTATGTTGTCCGGGGCAATTTGCCTCTGATAGGGTCTCCCAAGACAAACTGGTCCTGGGTGAAGGGCCAGACTAAGAACGATCCAACAGACTCTCATGATAAATTGTATATCAAGGATTCAGTGTACCCCGCCCGGTATGGGGTTACCGGGGCCCCACCCTGGAGCCAGGCCTGGGGGAGGGGCTCGAAGGCTAGCGTCTGGTGGCCAGGTTTCCACCCATGGGACCCGGCCGGGCTCAGCCCGAAGGAGTTACATGGGTCCGCCCTCCAGTAGGTTCACCACCTGCAGGAGGGATCATGGAAGTCCGGTGCTATGTGGATTAGGTGGCAGTCAAAGGCGGAGACCTTGGCGGACTGATCCCAAGCTTTCTAAACTGGCTTTTGGTACGTGGAATGTCACCTCTCTGGTGGGGAAGGAGCCTGAGCTGGTGTACGAGATTGAGCGATACCGGCTAGATATAGTCGGCCTCACCTCAACACACAGCTCCGGTTCCGGAACCAGTCTCCTGGAGAGGGGCTGGAGCTTGGCCTTTTCTGGAGTTGCCCCGGGCGAGAGGCGACGAGCAGGGGTAGGTATTCTTGTATCGCCCCACCTTGCTGCCTCTATATTGGAGTTTTCCCCGGTGGACGAAAGGGTTGCTTCCCTGCGCCTTCGGGTTGGGAAACGGGTCCTGACCATCATTTGTGCCTATGCACCAAATGATGTTTCAGAGTACCCACCCTTTTTGGAGTCTGTGACTGGGGTGCTGGAGGGTGCTCCTCCTGGAGACTCCATTGTCCTACTGGGGGACTTCAATGCGCACGTGGGCAACGACAGTGAAACCTGGAGGGGGGTGATTGGGAGGAACGGCCTGCCCGATCTGAACCCGAGTGGTGTTCAGTTATTGGACTTCTGTGCTAACCACAGTCTGTCCATAACGAACACCATGTTCAAGCATAAGGGTGTCCATATGTGCACCTGGCACCAGGACACCCTAGGCCGCAGGTCGATGATCGATTTTGTTATCGTATCATCAGACCTGCGACCGTATGTCTTGGACACCCGAGTAAAGAGAGGTGCAGAGCTGTCAACTGATCACCACCTGGTGGTGAGTTGGATCCGATGGCAGGGGAGGAAGCCATTCAGACCTGGTAGACCCAAACGTATAGTGAGGGTGTGCTGGGAGCGTCTGGCTGAGGCCCCTGTCCGGGAGGTCTTCAACTCCCACCTCCGGAAGAACTTCAACCACATTCCGAGGGAGTCTGGAGACATGGAGTCTGAATAGGCCATGTTCTCCACCTCTGTTGTTGAAGCGGCGGCCCAGAGCTGTGGCCGCAAGGTGGTCGGTGCATCTCGTGGTGGCAACCCCCGAACCAAGTGGTGGACACCAGTGGTGAGGGGGGCCATTAAGCTGAAGAAGGAGTCCTATCAAGCTTGGTTGGCTTGTGGGACTCCCGAAGCAGCTGAGGTGTACCGGCAGGCCAAGCGGAGTGCAGCTCGGGTGGTTGCTGAAGCAAAAACCCGGGTATGGGAGGAGTTCGGTGAGGCCATGGAACAAGACTTTCGGTCGGCTTCAAAGAGATTCTGGCAAACTGTTCGGCGGCTCAGGAGGGGAAAGCAGCTCCCCGTCCACATTGTGTATGGTGCGGATGGGACACTGTTGACTTCAACTGGGGATGTCGTCGGGCGGTGGAAGGAATACTTCGAGGATCTCCTCAATCCCACTGATACGCCTTCCACAGAGGAAGCAGGGTTTGGGGACAAGGGGGATGACTCGCCTATCACAGGGGCTGAGGTCGCCAAGGTGGTTAAAAATCTCCTTGGTGGCCGGGCCCCGGGGGTGGACGAGATTCGCCCCGAGTACCTCAAGGCCCTGGATGTTGTTGGGTTGTCATGGTTGACACGCCTCTGCAACATTGCGTGGAGGTCGGGGGCAGTGCCTTTGGCATGGCAAACCGGGGTGGTGGTTCCTCTCTTCAAAAAAGGGGACCGGAGGGTGTGCTCCAACTTTAGAGGGATCACACTCCTCAGCCTCCCTGGGAAGGTCTATGCCAAGGTACTGGAGAGGAGAGTCCGGCCGTTGGTCGAACCTCGGATTCAGGAGGAGCAATGTGGTTTTCGTCCTGGCCGTGGCACATCGGACCAGCTCTTTACCCTCTCGAGAATTCTTGAGGGTTCGTGGGAGTTTGCCCAACCAGTTTACATGTGTTTTGTGGACTTGGAGAAGGCATTTGACCGCGTCCCTCGTGGATTTTTGTGGGGGGTGCTTCGGGAGTATGGGGTATCGGGCTTGTTGTTACGAGCTATTCGGTCTCTGTACGACCGTTGTGAGAGTTTAGTTCGTATTGCCAACACTCGGTCGGAGTCATTCCCAGTGAGAGTTGGACTCCGCCAGGGCTGCCCTTTGTCACCGGTCCTGTTCATAATTTTTATGGACAGGATTTCTAGGCGCAGCCAGGGAATGGAGGGTGTCATGCTTGGTGACCACAGGATCTCATCTCTGTTGTTTGCAGATGATGTTGTCCTGTTGGCTTCATCCAGCAATGACCTACAGCTCTTGCTGGGACGGTTTGCCGCTGAGTGTGAAGCGGCTGGGATGAGAATCAGCACCTCCAAGTCCGAGTCCATGGTCCTCAGCCGGAAAAAGGTGGATTGTCCTCTCCGGGTTGGGGACAGGCTCCTGCCCCAAGTGGAGGAGTTTAAGTATCTTGGGGTCTTGTTCACGAGTGAGGGGAAAATGGAGCGAGAGATCGACAGACGGATTGGAGCAGCATCTGCAGTGATGCGGACGTTGTACCGGTCTGTTGTGGTGAAGAGGGAGCTTAGTTCTAAGGCAAAGCTGTCGATTTACCAGTCAATCTACGTTCCTACTCTCACCTATGGTCACGAGCTTTGGGTAATGACCGAAAGAACGAGATCGCGGATACAAGCGGCTGAAATGAGCTTTCTCCGTAGGATTGCTGGACTCACCCTCAGAGATAGGGTGAGGAGCTCAGTCATCCGGGAGAGGCTCAGAGTAGAACCGCTGCTCCTCCACATTGAAAGGAGTCAGTTGAGGTGGTATGGGCATCTGATTAGGATGCCTCCTGGACGCCTCCCACTTGAGGTGTTTCAGGCACGTCCCACTGGGAGGAGACCCCGGGGCAGACCCAGGACTCGGTGGAGAGACTATGTCTCCCAGCTAGTCTGGGAACGCCTTGGTATCCCCTCTGAAGAGCTGGAGCAGGTGGCTGGGGAGAGGGAAGTCTGGGCTTCTCTGCTTGAACTGCTGCCTCCGCGACCCGGACCTCCGGAAAAGCGGTAGAAGATGGATGGATGGATTATCCATGTATTAAATTATAACTATTGAATTATTTGGGGTACTGTGGTATAATTATTGTAGTTCGGTGGGGGCTGTAATTTATTAGCATAGTCGATACGAGAATAAATCAGTATAATGAAACTTGGCAGGGGTTTATTTAAAAAAAAAAAACTCTTGAAAATCTATAATTTTCTGATGATCTTAATCTTCTTTAGCTATCTTGTTTTGGGGATATGTTTAAATGCAAATTTGATATGAATTTTTATTTTCAGCAGTTGGTCCCATTTTATGTGATCATTTACTTGCCGTTGCATGATATTAGTGAAATACATGGTATGTACAGTGCATCCGGAAAGTATTCACAGCGCTTCACTTTTTCCACATTTTATGTTACAGCCTTATTCTAAAATGGATTAAATTCATTTTTTTTCCTCAAAATTCTACACACAACACCCCATAATGACAACCTGAAAAAAGTTGTTTTTTTTTTGTTTTTTTTTTTTTTTAGATTTTTGCAAATTTATTAAAAATAAAAAACTAAGAAAACACATGTACATAAGTATTCACAGCCCTTGCTCAGTACTTTGTTGATGCACCTTTGGCAGCAATTACAGCCTCAAGTCTTTTTGAATATGATGCCACAAGCTTGGCACACCTATCTTTGGTCAGTTTGGCCCATTCCTCTTTGCAGCACCTCTCAAGCTCCATCAGGTTGGATGGGAAGCATCATTGCACAGCCATTTTCAGATCTGTCCAGAGATGTTCAATTGGATTCAAGTCTGGGCTCTGACTGGGCCACTCAAGGACATTCACAGACTTGTCCTGAAGCCACTCCTTTGATATCTCGGCTGTGTGCTTAGGGTCGTTGTCCTGCTGAAAGAAGAACGGTCACCCCAGTTTGAGGTCAAGGACGCTCCGGAGCAGGTTTTCATCCAGGATGTCTCTGTGCTTTGCTGCATTCATCTTTCCCTCTATCCTGACTAGTCTCCCAGTTTCTGCCGCTGAAAAACATCCCCACAGCATGATGCTGCCACCACCATTGGTGTGGTTATGAGCGGTGCCTGGTTTCCTCCAAACATGACGCCTGCCTTTCACGTCAAAGAGTTCAAAATTCTCTGGTCTCATCAGACCAGAGAATTTTGTTTCTCATTGTCTGAGAGTCCTTCAGGTGCCTTTTGGCAAACTCCAGGCAGGCTGCCATGTGCCTTTTACTATGGAATGACTTCCGTCTGGCCACTGTACCGTACAGGCCTGATTGGTGTATTGCTGCAGAGATGGTTGTCCTTCTGTAAGGTTCTCCTCTCTCTGCAGAGGAACACTGGAGCTCTGACAGAGTGACCATCAGGTTCTTGGTCACCTCCCCGACTAAAGCCCTTCTCCCCCGATCGCTCAGTTTAGGTTGCCGGCCAGCTCTAGGAAGAGTCCTGGTGGTTCAGAACTTCTTCCATTTACAGATGATGGAGGCCACTGTGCTCATTGGGACCTTCAAAGTAGCAGAAATATTTCTGTACCCTTCACCAGATTTGTGCCTCGATACAATCCTGTCTCGGCGGTCTACAGACAATCCCTTTGATTTCATGCTTGGTTTGTGCTCTGACATGCACTGTCAACTGTGGGACCTTATATAGACAGGTGTGTGCCTTTCCAAATCATGTCCAATCAACTGAATTTACCACAGTTGGACTCCAATGAAGCTGTAGAAACATTTCAAGGATGATCAGTGGAAACAGGATGCACCAGAGCTCAATTTTGACCTTCATGGCAAAGGCTGTGAATACTTATGTACATGTGATTTCTTAGTTTTTTATTTTTAATAAATTTGCAAAAATCTCAAAAAAAAAATTTTTTTTTCAGATTGTCATTATGGGGTACTGTTCAAAGAATTTTGAGGGAAAAAATGAATTTCATCCCTTTTGGAATAAGGCTGCAACATAACAAAATGTGGAAAAAGTGAAGCGCTGTGAATACTTTCCAGATGCACTGTATAACATGGGATCCTCGGTACTGATCCTACCGAGTGGGGTCCCAATTGACCCCACACATATGTTCTTATGCACAACACGGACATAATATCGATCACAGCTATCATGCTTTCTGACTTTGTTTGTCATCATCTGTGAATCACAAAAAATAAATCTGATTTAAAATACAGTTTTCTTCTGTACTGTCAGTTCAGATTTTTCATTGGGGTCCGATCGGACCCCAGGGAAAAATATGATGTTAATGATATTAAATGTATGAATTTTGTGTTATATTTCAGTGAATGATGGCTCAACGAGGTAGACTTTGCCATGCAAATATGCAAATACTTTGCCATTGTAGCAAAGTAGCATTGTATACTAGCATGTAGCATGCTACATGCTAGTATGTACTACATGCTACATACATGTAGTACATGCTAGCGTGTAGCATTGTATTCTGTAGGCCCTACAGAACACATGCACAACAATGGCAAAGTATTTGCATTTCTTGTACCAATTAAGAAGTGAAATTAGATAATTTCCCACAAAAACCTGAACGCACCAGGGCACACTGGTTGAAAAACACATTACAACCGGGCTACTCGTGCTGAAAGGCAGGCAACCGACAAACTAGCCCCATTCCGGGATTTTTGGATCATGTTTCAAGCATAACTCTTTGTTTTAACCAAATAAAACATTTTAAGTGAAAAAAGTACTTTGGTATTGCTTAATAATCCAATTAACAGTTAAATTTTGTGTGGGGTCCAAACGGACCCCAGTTGGTACTATCTGTATGTAAAATATGTTGGTAGGATGAGGGTTAAGGAAATTGTTTATTGTTGAGCTGCTTTTCTCCCCTTGTATACAGAGTTGACATTTGAAAACTGAATATTGCTGTTTTACTTTTCTATGATGCCGGCCTGTCTTTTAAGCAATAACTCTTGTTGATCACATTGTAAACACAAGTTTATTAAAACATATAATACCCCATTCCTTTCACTCCTCATCACCATTCATTCACTTGACATCTTATTTCTGTATTTTTGAACAGATGTGAAGATGACTCTATTACAGGAGTAGTTTAGGTCTTTTATACCTGTGCACCATTTATACTTGCTGACAGGTATGTCACAGGTTGAGGTTTCTAGCGATAGTACACTGCTTACAGTTGTGTTTGACTGATTTGTCATTCTCCTCTACTCTCTACAGATTCTCAATACAAGATATTGGATGTGGCAACAAGCCTGAAAAATATTTTTACGTAGCTGTTTTCCCACTCTTAAGCTCTTGCTGTACATTCTTTCTTCTGCTTCATTGTTAGTGTTCAAAGACATGTTGACTTCATTCAAAGCAAGATAAAATCCACACAGGAAGGATAACATGAAAATGTGTGTATTGTCACCCTAACTAACCTTGCACCACACTCAGCCTGAAACTGCAGGCTTTGATTTTATTTTTTAGATGTGCTCTTTTTTCAGAAATGTAAATTGAACTTGTGAGTGGTTTTTACTCAAAATACCTGCCTTTATGATCAGCTTCAAAGGTGGAGGTCACTGAAATGCTTAACCAGTGGTTCCTGACACCATTTACCCCCACCCATACATTTTCCCACAAGCTGCATTGTAAGGAAGAGCACTTTGATCACAAAGGCAGCAAATCCAGCTGCATTTAAACTTCTCCCCATTGGAATTCAGTCTAAACACTTTAAGAGCTCCTCTAGGTCATGTCAGCTTCTGAAATGCTTTAAGAAAACTTGGAACTGAACCAATAACTCATGTTTTATATATATAAGTTAGAAAAGATAGTTTGAAACCGTCAGGACCCAGAACATACATTGGCATTGATTTATTGACGGAGCACAGTGTGAGTCTCCCTCTCCCACGGTAGCTGGTGTTTGTCCCTGTGTCATAACTGGTTTGTGTGCATAAGCATGTCTGTCCCAGCATGCTCCGCTCACTCCCCTGGGTCCCCGACCATGTGCACAGGGTGACTCCTCCTCCCCAGCTGTGAGGAGCAGGGCTCTGACATGGCCTGTCCCTTTAGCTCACTCTGAACGTTTGACACACCAAGCGCAGAGGTCAGCTTGACCTACTTTCCCCTGGCGGCCCTTCTGCTGAGCTGCAGTGCTCCTCAGCAGGGGGGTAGCGAAGGCGGAGCTGCTTACGCCTCCACTGCTGTCCTGGTGTGTTAAATCACCGCCATTTGTTAGGAGACACGTTCCTCTGTGTGTGTGTGTGTGTTTGGTTGTGTAGGAGGCATCCCACATACATGGAGACACACACACACACACACACACACACACACACACACACACACACACACACATGCTTGTGCTGAGGCTGGATATGAAGTGCTCTGTGGGGGCTGCAGGTAGATGCTGGGCAGCACTTGGGCTGGACCCCTGCAGTGAGCTCTGTCTGACTCACTTTGCGTACAACCGTTAGCACCCCCTGACCTCTTCTACCTACTCCATTTCCCTTTACTGTAGAGCCACTTACACCTTTACACCAACTTATAGTCTGCCGTCTCAAAGCAAAGACTTGAGTTTACGCAGACCTCAATGATAAACACTAGATCTGTTGCTCAAAATGCTGACTTACTGTTTACAGTATATATCCTTTGGTAATTCACCTTAATTACATTATCATCCTATAGTTTTCGGTGTCTGTTTTTGCTACTCAGCATAACCCCCTGGTTTTTTTTATTCATTTTTTTTTTTTTATTAAATGCAGTGACTTTCTGTTGTGGTTCCCCATCCACCACCACCAGCATAACCCCGATTTTTTTTTATTCATTTTTTTTTTTTTATTAAATGCAGTGACTTTCTTTTGTGGTTCCCCATCCACCACCACCACTACTGTTGTAGTATTTCAAGTTTTTGCTTTTTGTTTTGGTTCATCTCCTCACCTACAAGTGAACCACTGTTAGTTTTACACTACAAATGTCTCTAAAGCAGTTCATTAAAAAGTAAAGTTCTGATGGAGCGGCAGGCAGCGGCTGCTTGACTGTGTATCAATGATTTAGGCCCAGCACAAGGTCCTTAATGGATATAGTCAGCTCTCAGTGCAAGTTCAGTGGCTTCTGCCTGTTTAGCATCAAGTGGCACGCGAACACACACTCTCAGACACACATACAGAGGCTCTGACAGGGAAAAAGGGTTTTAAGTACTTAAGGGTCCATGGCATTGTACAGCTTGCATCACACAGCGTCCAAGCTCAAACACTCCCCTGGTGAACATGTCTCAACGTTTTAAAGTAGCATGGGTTGGCTAAATGGAGAGCCTCTTATCTGTTTGTCACCATCCACTATGCATGATCACTCTCTGCATGCACATTGTTTTATTCATCTGAACTAATGTTGAACTATGAAAAGGGACAGAGTGGCGCTAGAATGGTAAGGCTGTTGTGCTGTAGCCTATGTGAAGAAGCCACCTGAGAGTTTCTTTACAAACCCCTTAGGATTAATTAAGCGAACCCCGTGTCTTATCCCCACCACCACCACCTGTGTGATCATTTCGCTATACAGTCATTAAGTATTATTATTATGTGGTCCATGTGACATTTCAGATATGATTCTACATATTCATCTTTTTTTGCCATACCAATGCATCTTTGTACTTTTGGGGAATAAAGGTGCTCCAAACATGGTTGGATTACACTCAGACCACTTCGGGGCTCTGTATCAGGTTTAGTTTTGTCGTGTAACCAAAGCACAAAACAGTGCATGTATTCGTTCTGGTATATTATTATGACTTTAATGGTCATCATGTTTTGTATGCCTCTTAATTTGATTAAAAAAAAGACAAGAGTAAATGAATCGATAACTAACCAGCAGCTACTGCAGTAAGCTGGAAATCTTTGTAAAAAGCTATAGTAACTATTTTGGTACCAATATAAACCTTTTATTATTAAAATATAAATTAAAACAATCCAGTTAATGAAAAAATAACTGGCCTATTTTATAATAATAATAATAATGATAATAATACTGACTAAAATTGACAACACAGTTGAGAGCAGTTCTGATGTAATGGTTTTTTTAATCTTACCCAGGATTTACACTGACTCCGGATGCAGTACTTTGCAGATGCAGTGTGGATAGAGCCTTGCATCTGTCCCTACCAAATCCGTTTGTGTTTTGCAGCGGCATGGATGACAACAGAGTTTGAAATACAAGAACATGCAAGAATTATACAAAATAACGTGAGATCTTGAGAAAGACCCGAGAGTGACCAAGATGAATCGATCGCGATCACGTGGTAACAATGAAGCGTGATGTAGTGGCGGCTCCCCACCTACATTTTTGGGCTCTAAATAAAACGTAAGTAACCCATTAATTTCAATTCTATGAAGCATTTGTATGTTATGTCAAATTTATACCTTCTCTGACACAGTGGTGGAGGAGTAGACCTCAGAAAATAATGAATGATCCATAAATTGTTTTTAATGATCAAACGGCTATTAAATACCACAAGATACTGCAGTATTTCCTTGCAGATTGTATCCGGCATCCATCAAAAATAGACTTGTTGCGTTTCATTAGCGAACCGAATCTGACGAGCCAGATTCCTTCCGCAGTGGTCCGGACCAGGTGGGGATTAGAAAATTGACAAGAATGGGAACCATTTGCTGTAGAGGCGGCTTGCAGCTGTAACATACTGCATCGGGAGTGGGAATCGGTGTAAATCCTGGGTTAGGTATTGTGTGTAGGTGTGAGATCATTTGCCTATAAATGAAAAGATGTATAATCATTAACTCCATTATTTCAAAGCTGATAGTCGTTACTGTTAGTAAGCAAGAAGGTTTGTAAGTGATATGTGTAAATATACATCCATCCATTCATTTTCTGTCAATAAAAGGGTTAAATATTGATATCAACATTTATAACGATCCATCCATCCATCTTCTACCGCTTTTCCGGAGGTCCGGGTCGCGGAGGCAGCAGTTCAAGCAGAGAAACCCAGACTTCCCTCTCCACCACTACCTGCTCCAGCTCTTCAGAGAGGATACCAAGGCGTTCCCAGACCAGCTGGGAGACATAGTCTCTCCACCGAGTCCTGGGTCTGCCCAGGAGTCTCCTCCCAATGGGACGTGCCCGAAACACCTCAAGTGGGAGGCGTCCAGGAGGCATCCTAATCAGATGCCCATACCACCTCAACTGACTCCTTTCAATGTGGAGGAGCAGCGGTTCTACTCTGAGCCTCTCCCGGATGACTGAGCTCCCCACCCTATCTCTGAGGGTGAGTCCAGCAATCTTACGGAGAAAGCTCATTTCAGCCACTTGTATCCACGATCTTGTTCTTTCAGTCATTACCCAAATCTCGTAACCATAGGTGAGAGTAGGAATGTAGATTGACTGGTAAATCGACAGCTTTGCCTTAGAACTCAGCTCCCTCTTCACCACAGCAGACCGGTACAACGTCCGCATCACTGCAGATGCTGCTCCGATCCGTCTGTCAATCTCTCGCTCCATTTTCCCCTCACTTGTGAATAAGACCCCAAGATACTTAAACTCTTCCACTTGGGGCAGTAGCCTGTCCCCAATCCAGATAGGACAATCCACCTTTTTCCGATAAGTATATCATTTATAACGATGATTATTAAAAAAAAAAAAAAATGAGCTGGCCAGCTGGCAGATTCAAACCCACAGCCTTCTTGCTGTAAGGCGACAGTGCTAACCACTCTACCACACTGTGATTGCTAAATGAGTGAAAGCAGTAATGAATTTTTGCCCATCTCTGTGATGTTGCTCTTTATATTGTGAACATAACCCATTTACTTAAAGCAATTTTTTTTTCCAGTGCAGAGTTGTGGGTCGGTTCAAGTTTTCCAGCTTCCTTTCTTCATTTAAACACATGCATTTTAGCTTAATTGTGGAATCTAAATTGGCCATTTTGCACTATTCTTGCGATAACTTTACACTAAGACTACCCTAATAAGGGATTTATAAATGGTTAATATGTAGGGTATAAATTGGTCAATAAATTATTTGTAAATTATGAATAAGCAATTTTAAATAAGTTATGAGACATATTTCATACATCAGTGCAGCATTACTGTGTGGTTAGATTGAGTCCTTTTGGCTAGAAATGCTTTCAGTGCTTATGTGCTGATAACATATTGATAGACATTTGTTGGTGAAAATCAACCTGATAAGAAAACGATAATCTAAAATGATATCTGAGGTTTGAGAGAACAAATGAGAGCAGACTGTCGTGGTCTGAGCGCCGGTATCATCCGCGCTCGGGTCATGCAGTATTTTCCTCCCATCTGGTGTGTGCTATCTGTGGCTCTCCGAGCCTTTATTCTGACAGCATCATGGCGGTGCTTCCGGCTGTCAAAGCCGGGTCACGTTGTGACAGCTGTTCAGCATCTCCTCTAATCATTCTCTCCTCTGATTGGGTTATCTTGGAGATTTAAGGAAGCAGCTGAGAGTTAATCATGGCTGCAATCTCGTCAAACATTCCCTCGTCCAACCTCCGTCCTGGTTTCACGATTCGTACCTTTCTCAGTGTTTTCATTGTGAGCCTGTTTCTTCCTTTGCCATAGTCTTAGTCACAGTTATAGTGTGTTTTGCCCCTCGTGGCTCATTATTTTGTCATTGTCTTTCTGTAATAAATTATGCAAACTCAACAGTGGCCTATAGCGTCTCATTGAGGTCCGTGAGGGCCGCACCATGACAGTAGATTGCAGCCAGAACGAGACGCTGGTCACCATGACTTTTGCCTAAATTGGACTTGTTGTTTTCCCTGTCTGGGTACCTGTGTGCTGGGAGATTATGTCGTCGCTCAGGGGCCACGCTCGGAGCCTGGTCTACGAGCTGGTGGAGGCCCTCGACTATACTGATGGAACCCTTTTCACCGCTCGCCTCTACGACACTACCAGCGATGTACACTGGCACCTGGACCTCGCTGAGGTAATCCTTAACCGACATCCTCGCTACTCCAACCACCCTGAAGTCACGGCAAGGAAGGCGGACATCTCTGCGCTCCGGGAGAGACTCCGTGGGCTGGAGGGAAACTCCGGCAGGAAGCCGAAGAGAAGGCACCCTCGCTCCTCGCTTGGGGATCCCGTTCCTGTCCCCGATCCAGTCCAGGAGTTCGCACCACCCAGGGGTCATCCCCAAAGGAGTGAGACGTCAGTCGGGATTCCCCCGGAGAAGTTACAGCTGACAGCTGTTTCCATCCAGGACCGGGTGGCTGCAGCTCGCTCCGCCATCCACCCCACATAGATCATGAAGCATGTGACAGCGGCGGTCAGGCTGGTAGGAAGGAACCCTGAGCTGTGTGATTTTCCTGAGTACTCTGACCTGCTCGCCTCTGTTTCCGCGCAGGAGCGGCGTTTTCCTGACCTCACCTTCGCCTCGCCCTCTGCCAGTAAACGTCGTCTCCATGCAGACTGCACACCTCAACGAGAACCCCGTCCAGATCCAGTTCCGGGCAGCCACATGAACTCTGTCTCCCACCCAGCTGCAGCCTCCGTGTCTTGCCGAAGAGGTAAAGCAGCCGCCTCCGCCTCCGGGTCATCTCTCCCTGCTGTTCCGTCAGCTCCTCATTCCCGGTTCACCTTGGCTATTTCTCCCTCCTCCTCGGCGTTCACCCCAGCTGCTGTGAGCTCCACGAGTCCGTCTCCGGATGCTCCCGTTCCTGATCCGGTGCGAGAGGCTCCTCTTCGTCTTCCCGGGGGGTCCTCCATTTCCATCCAGTGGGGCAAGGGAAGATTCAAGTTCACTGCAGCGGGTCCCATCAGCCCTGCGGGAATCAGGCAGGTGTCTATTCATTCTTTTCCTGTATTGGGTGAATTGCCTTGTTTGATTCCTGGGGGTGGAGTTCGGGGTTCACAGCCCCCCGAGCTTCCTCCACCTGCTGCAGAAATTAATTATGAACCTGCCACCTTTGTGTCTCCTTCCCCTGAGCTTTCCTCGGCGCCAGGACTACGCCGGTGGACGAGGAGGGAGCCTGCGGACTTGGAGAGCCTGGATCCAGCCCCGCAGCCGCGACACGGGCAGAGGAGGAGGGCGGACTGCAGATTGGAGCCTGCGCCGACGAGTAAGTGTCCCCGGGTCTCCACGGAGGGACAGTCCGACCCGGCAGGTCACAGAGCCCCTGCTGTCATGCCGTGCGGGCCCTCGGTGTGGACATCTGTGTCAGGGAACCTCCAGACTGTGGACTCCATCATGCCGGCTGCGGAGCCCGCTGTAGCCGAGTGGGAACTGGAGGACGTCCTTCTTCCGTCTGAACCCGGATCGTAGAAGTCCTGGACAGCGACAGAACTCGAGTTCAGGCAAGTGCTCTATTTGGTCTTTCTCCTCTCAATACTGGAGCATTCTTGCCTTTCTCTCGGGGAGATGAGCTGGGTGCAGCCGTCCGCTGCATCCGAGCTCGTCTCACTGGGCTCTTTGGCTACCGGTGATCCTTATCCCGGTTCTTCTTCTCCTGAGCCTTCTCCCAGGGTCACCGGTGCGGAGTCGATCCCGGTCGCTGTGCTGGAGGTTCCAGGTTCGGGTATGGAGGCCGTCCCTGGTGCTGCGCCGACCCAGTCGGGGTCCATCGCAGGTGCAGCATTGACCCAGTCAGGGTCCGTCGTGGGTTGTGTTCCGGCCCAGTCGGGGTCCGTCGTGGGTTGTGTTCCGGCCCACTTGGTGTCCGACGTGGGTGCCACGCTGACCCAGTCAGGGTCCGTCATGGACGCTGCTCTGACCCAGTTGGGGTCCGTCATGGGTGCAGCACGGTCCTGCTGGGGACCCAATGTGGGCGCAGCGCCGGTGCGGTTCGAGGTCGGTGTAGGAGCTGCAGATCTTCTGCGGTCTGACGCCGGACTGGTCCTTCATCCCTCTCCCAATCCTTCTCCACCGGGTGCCGTTGGGGTTCCCCGTATTTGGCTCGGCTCTCCCTCGCTATCCCCCTCTACAGGGAAGCCGTCTTCGATTTCTCACCTGCGGTCCTGGTGGCTGAGTGACGCGGGTCGGCCGCCTGGAAGACTGCCTCACCCATTTGGCGTTCTGGGTCGGCCACCCGACCAACTAGACTCTCGGTTCGGCGATCTGGTCCGGCCGCCAGAGGGACTGTTTTTCCTGGCCTGGGACTGGGGTAGGCCGCCCAAACTTTTCCTTTTTTCCCTGCCAGCGATCTGGACGCTGGACGCAGGAAGACCCCCTGAACTGTTTATGTTGTGCTATTGTGAACTGTATTTATCGCTGCTCTTTAGTGCGTTTTTTTTTTTTTTTTCTCTCCCCTCCTCTGTCTGAGGGATGATATGTGGTTGCCACGTTGTTTCTTATGGGCCTTTGTATCTGGGTTATAGGGCTTTTCCTCCTGTTATTTGCATTTATTGTCCTGTCTGTTATGCCACCCGTGCATTATGGAGTATTGTGGGGGTTTTTTTCCCCCATGCTCTGTAATTGCTTCATGTTTATTTCCTGTGCTCTCCCTTGTCGCTCTTTGTTCCGGTTCCTGGTCTTGGTGGGGTTTTTTTCTGGTTCTCACCCTCCTGGCCTCTTCCCCCATCCTCCCACCCTGAGTGGGTGGGGGGGGATTTGGGTGTCACGCGGTGCCCAGAGTGCGCCGTTCGGGGGGGGGGGAGTGCTGTCGTGGTCTGAGCGGCGATATCGTCCGCGCTCGGGTCATGCAGTATTTTCCTCCCATCTGGTGTGTGCTCCCTGTGGCTCTCCGAGCCTTTATTCTGACAGCGTCACGGCGGGGCTTCCGGCTGTCAAAGCCGGGTCACGTTGTGACAGCTGTTCAGCATTTTCCCTAATCATTCTCTCCTCTGATTGGGTTATCTCGGGGATTTAAGGAAGCAGCTAAGAGTTAATCGTGGCTGCAATCTCATCAAACGTTCCCTCGTCCAACCTCCATCCTGGTTTCACGATTCGTACCTTTCTCAGTAAGTGTTTTCAGTGTGAGTCTGTTTCTTCCTTTGCCATAGTCTTAGTCATAGTTATAGTGTGTTTTGCCCCTCGTGGCTCATTATTTTGTCATTGTCTTTCTGTAATAAATTATGCAAACTCATCTGTGGCCTATAGCATCTCATTGCGGTCCGTGAGGGCCACACCATGACAGACTCAGTTTTGCAAGACACAGGTCCGTATGATTAATGATTTAAAGTCTTTACAACTCAGTTGATAACTTGGACTATTTATAAATCGGTTAATATATAAATATAATATATATAATATATATAAATTTAGGGGCAGCAGTGGCTCAGGAGGTTGAGCAGGTCGTCTAATAACCGGATGGTTGGCGGTTCGAATCCCGCTTTCCCCAGATATCCTGCCGTTGTGTCCCTGGGCAAGACACTTCACCTGCATTGCCTCCAGTGTCCATAACACTGGGTATGAATGTGTATAAATGTATAAAAATGTTCGGTGGTGGCCGGAAAGGCCGTTGGCACAGATTGGCAGCCACGTTTCCGTCAGCCTGCCCGAGGGCAGCTGAGGCTGCAGAAGTAGCTTGCCACTACCATTGTTTGTCTGGAGTGAATGAATAATGTACCTATTTGTAAAGCGTCTTTGAGTATATGTGATAAAGCGCTATATAAAATCGATGCATTATTATTATTATTATTATTATTAATAGGGTATTCTTATTGTAAAGTGACTACCTAATATTTTTTTCTCTTATTGCTTTCTTACTTTTTGCTGTCATTTTATCTACGCATATTGAATTCCCACAGTTCAGATTTGTGGGTTACAGTGGTGTGAAAAAGTGTTTGTCCCCTTCCTGATTTCTCATTTTTTTTGTATGTTTGTCACACTTAAATGTTTCAAATCATCAAACAAATTTAAATATTAGACAAAGATAACACAAGTAAACACAAAATGCAGTTTTAAATGAAGGTGTTTATTATTAAGGGAAAAAAAAATCCAAACCTACATATGGCCCTGTGTGGAAAAAGTGATTGCCCCCGAAACCTAATAACTGGTTGGGCCTCCCTTAGCAGCAACAACTGCAATCAAGCGTTTACGATAACTGGCAATGAGTCTTTTACAGCGCTGTGGAGGACTTTTGGCCCACTCATCTTTGCAGAATCATTGTAATTCAGCTACACTGGAGGGTTTTCGAGCATGAACCGCCTTTTTAAGGTCATGGCCACAGCATCTCACTTGGATTCAGGTCAGGACTTTGACTAGGCCACTCCAAAGTCTTCGTTTTGTTTTTCTTAAGCCATTCAGAGGTGGACTTGCTGGTGTGTTTTGGATCATTGTCCTGCTGCAGAACCCAAGTGCGCTTCAGCTTGAGGTCACAAACAGATGGCCGGACATTCTCCTTCAGGATTTTTTGGTAGACATTAGAATTCATGGTTCCATTTACCACAGCAAGTTTTTCAGGTCCTGAAACAACAAAACAGCCCCTGACCATCACACTACCACCACATTTTACTGTTGGTATGGTGTTCCTTTTCTGAAATTTTGTTACTTTTACACCGGATGTAATGGGACACACACCTTCCAAAAAGTTCAACTTTTGTCTCGTCAGTCCATAGAGTATTTTCCTAAAAGTTCTGAGGATCATCAAGATGTTTTCTGGCACTGAGATCAGCCTTTATGTTCTTTTTGCTCAGTGGTGGTTTTCGTCTTGGAACTCTGCCATGCAGGCCATTTTTGCCCAGTCTCTTTCTTATGGTGGAGTCATGAACACTGACCTTAACTGAGGCAAGTGAGGCTTGCAGTTCTTTGGATGTTGTTGTGGGTTCTTTTGTGACCTCTTGGATGAGTCGTTGCTGTGTTCTTGGGGTAATTTTGGTTGGCTGGCCACTCTTGGGAAGGTTCACCTCTGTTCCATGTTTTTGCCATTTGTGGATAATGGCTCTCATTGTGATTTGCTGGAGTCTCAAAGTTTTAGAAGTGGCTTTATAACCTCTTCCAGGCTGATGGAGCTCAATTACTTTGTTTATCATTTGTTCCTGAATTTATTTAGATTGCAGCATGAGATCAAGCTTTTGAGGATCTTTTGGTCTACTTCACTTTGTCAGGCAGGTCCTATTTAAGTGATTTCTTTATTGAGAACAGGTGTGGCAGTAATCAGGTCTGGGTGTGGCTAGAGAAATTGAACTCAGCTTTCCAAAGATGTGATAAACCACAGTTAATTTATGTTTTAACAGAGGGGCGGGGGGGGGGGGGACAATCACTTTTTCACACAGGGCCATGTAGGTTTGGATTTTTTTTTACTCTTAATAATAAACACCTTCATTTAAAAACTGCATTTTGTGTTTACTTCTATTATCTTTGTCGTATATTTAAATTTGTCTGATGATCTGAAACATTTAAGTGTGACAAACATCCAAAAAAATGAGAAATCAGGAAGGGGGCAAACACTTTTTCACACCACTGTATACTCTACTGGAAAGCTTCATGGTTTTTGTTGTGGTCATTTTTTTGAGACTTCTGTTGGATCACAGAAATAGAGAATAGGGAGGCACCAATCCAGTATCCATATCGGATGTCCATTCTGATATGACTGGATTGGTATCAGAACATGAGCCACTGATCCACCATTTGATCTATTCAAATTCAGTACTGATTGATGCTGCTAAGGTTGCAAACATTTATCCGGTGCTGTTATGCAGTGTGGATGATTCTGTGTACAACACTGACCATAGATATAAAGACACACAAAAAACCAAACGGGTATAGAGAGGGATAATAATTTTTACATATTAAGAATATAAAATTACAGTTCTATAATTATGAAGTGAAAGTATATGTGACACAGAATTGTTCTTCATTTTAAAGATTGTTACACAGCAGTGTTTCCTCTGGCTCAGACTTGGCATGGAGGCAATGCGGTTTGAGCTGTGTGTGTGTGTGTGTGTTGGCGGGGGGGGGGGGGTATGCAGCTCTGGGAGGGGGAAAAAAAAGCAAGAGCCCACTGCAAAATCTTTCCAAAATTAGCATCTCTACATGTATGGCAGCCATTCCATTTGAGTGTCTGTTGAATTCCAACACAAGGACACCTCAATCTACTTCAGGAGGTACCGATTAGGTGATCATCTAAGCATGGTAAAATGCATGAAAGCTGCGAATAAAAATCAAGAGTTATTCCACAAATTTGCACTTCTGATTTCTTCCTGAGTTAAAACTTAAGTATTGTAGTGCTTTAGAATAAACGTGAACTTGTTTCCTTTGCATTATTTGATTTAAATCAACATATTTTTTGTTGTTTTTGGCTACTTGTCATTTTCTGTAAATACACGTTCTAAATGATGATATTTTTTGACTTAGAATTTGGGTGACTTTTTTTTTTCCACTAGGTTAGAGAATAAAACAAAATTGTTAATTTGACTCAAACACATACATATAAATGGTAAAACCAGATGGTGATAATTTAGCAGTGGTCTCTTCGGGCTCTTAATTTTTTCCAGAGCTGTATATACAGTACATAAATGTATTGAATTTAAGACCTTTGATTCACAAAATAAAAAGTATATGCTCATATTACAAATTTTGTGCTGAAAAATAACTGTTTTCTGTATAGTTTTGAATTATTAGTACATTCATAACTGTTTTAAATCTGAAAAATATCACCAATCTCATACTTTGAACAGTAATCACAGTTTTAGTTCCTGATATTTTAATAAATTTAAGACTACAGTTTAGATTTACTTTTTAAGAATATACTTTTCATACTTATTTTGTGTTTCCTTAAAATACTACTTATTCATATCTAGTAATGTAAATCTATATCCTTAATTCATTCTCTGGACTTTTACTAGTGGGTTGGTTGTCTAATAATAGCTGTTTCTACATACTGTATGTATTTTTTTTTTACTTATTTTGAAATAAAACAAAAAGAATATTAAGCCACTTTCTGATTAATATAACTTTAAATGATTATTTTAAGTGCAAATGAAGCCAATAAGAAATAATTACTTAATCTTTGCCTGGCCACGTAAGTGACCGTTGCAGCCAATTGTCTGAAGGCAGGGCGATCTTGGACTAGGGCAGTGAGGTCAGCCCGAGGTCTTATCGTTGCGACCTGGGTCATCCAGGACAGTCTGGGCCGACCTTGGGGGCGATGCTAGCACTGTGGGGGGCAGACAACCACTGGCAGAGAGGGTCTGGTTGGCCGGTGTCCCGTCTTTAAACCTGGCCATGTGGCCGAGGAGCCACAGCCTCCCTCTTCTGATGGGGATGGGGCAGCCAGCCCTCCTGTAAACCTCGTTTTTGGTGTGGTGGAACCATCGCATGCCAAGGATGTTATGGAGATGGGTCCGATGGAATGTATCCAGATGGTGGGTGGTTGTGGTGGAGAGGGTCCAGGTCTTAGATCCGTAAAGGATGATGGGGATCACACAGGTGTTAAAGATTCCCAACTTTGTGGACGTGTGGGTCTTCCCGCTCTGCCAGATTCTCTGGAGGCAGCTGAAAGCACTGCGAGACAGCTGCAGGCAGCGGGTGATCTCTGGGTCTGACGAACAAGAGCTGGTGATCTTAGATCCAAGGTAGACAAAGTCATTGACAGTCTTAACCGGCTCGTTATTGATGGTGATGACTTGTGGTGGTGGTGGCAAGAAGTCTGACAGCAACTGGATCTTTGTCTTGGCCCAGGGATGATGCTTCCTCTGCAAGCAGCTCCACTGCCTCAGCGATTATGTCTATATGCGTGGCAAAAAGCGCCACATCATCCGCATAGCACAGGTCTGTGAAGTGGGAGTGGAAGTCAGCTCCAAGATTGGGGCAGTGTTAAGATAAGATAAGCCTTTATTAGTCCCACAATGGGGAAATTCCAGGATTGCAACAGCACAGGGATAGCAACACTCAGAGCAATAATTAAGAAGATACGGAAGATATAAATAAGAGCAGTGGATATACATATATACACATAAATATATAAATATACACCACCGTTCAAAAGTTTGGGGTCACCCAGACAATTATTTTGTGTTTTGCATGAAAAGTCACACTTATTTACCACCATGAGTTGTAAAATGAATAGAAAATATAGTCAAGACATTGACAAGGTTAGAAATAATGATTTGTATTTGAAATAATAATTTTTTCCAGATACTCAACCTGCTCAAAGGAAGGTCAGTTTTATAGCTTCTCTAACCAGCTAAACTGTTTTCAGCTGTGCTAACATGATTGCACAAGGGTTTTCTAATCATCCATTAGCCTTCTGACTCAATGAGCAAAGACATTGTACCATTAGAACACTGGAGTGATAGTTGCTGGAAATGGGCCTCTATACACCTATTGTGGGCACATATGGGCACATAACCCACGAATAAAATCGAATGGTCTCCTGAGCGGGAGCGCGCATTCTCTCAAGTCAAATCAGCTTTGGCAAACGCTACCTTGTTGGCACACCCAGTTCCAACAGCACGCATGGCGCTCACCACCGACGCGTCCGATTTAGCAGTGGGGGCGGTCGTTGAACAGTATGTAGCTGGGACCTGGCAACTGCTCGCGTTTTTCAGCAAAACCTTGCGTGATAGCGAGCGAAAGTACAGCGCGTTCGACAGGGAGTTGTTGGCACTACACTTGGCCATCCGCCATTTCCAGTTCTGGCTGGAAGGACGCCGTTTCACCGCGTTCGTGGACCACAAGCCGCTGACTTTTGCAATGGCCAAGATTTCAGAACCTTGGTCGGGTCGGCAGCAGAGACAGCTGGCCGCGATATCGGAGTTTACCACCGATATCCAGCATGTCGCAGGTAAACATAATGTAGTGGCAGACTGCCTCTCACGTGCTGTGACAGCTCCAGGCCCCGTGGGGGCAGTCTCTGCAGCCATGGCCGCGGGCCAGGGTAGCGACGCGGAAGCGCGCGCAGCCCCGGTCCGCGTAGGGTTAAATTATGCAGCCATGGCCGCGGAGCAGGTTAGCGACGCGGACGTGCACGCGCTCCAGTCTGGACCAACAGGGTTAAGGCTGGAGGACAGGGTGCTGCAAGATGGTATGCCCCCGCTAATCTGCGATATCTCCACTGGGCGGCCGCGTCCGGTGGTACCAGCTGCGTGGCGCCGCCGTGTTTTTGTCTGGATCCATTCTCTAGCGCACCCGGGGGTGCGCGCATCGGTCAAAATGGTAGGAGAGAAATTTGTATGGCCGGGGTTGCGCAAACAGGTCAAGGAATGGGCGACAGCCTGCATAGCGTGTCAGCGAGCCAAAATACACAGACACACTAGAGCTCCTTTGGAGCCTTTTCACATCCCGGCTAAGCGCATTGATCATGTGCATGTCGACTTGGTAGGCCCCCTTCCGTCGTCACAGGGGTACACACATCTTTTGACTATGGTGGACCGCACCACGCGTTGGCCGGAAGCGGTCCCACTGGCACCAACCACAGCCGAGGAGGTGGCGCAAGCGTTTTTAACAGCTTGGGTAGCGCGCTTTGGAGTTCCGTCGGACATGACGTCCGACAGAGGCCCTCAATTTGTTTCCGAGCTCTGGTCATCGATGGCCCGCAGCCTAGGGATAACGATCCACCACACTACCGCGTACAACCCACAGGCTAACGGTTTATGCGAACGTTTCCATAGGTCATTGAAAGCAGCCCTCAGAGCGTCGCTTACGGACACAAATTGGGTAGACAGGCTTCAATGGGTTTTATTGGGGTTGCGTTCTGCACCTAAGGAGGATTTGCAAGCCTCCCCAGCTGAGTTAGTGTTTGCACAGCCTCTCCGTCTGCCCGGGGAATTTCTCCCCGATAATCCTGCGCCAAATTGCCCCCCCGCTCAGCTGTTGCAGAGCGACACGGGATCAAACACGCTTCCGGGCCCGGTTCATCACAGTTTTCCACGCGTTTTTGTGCCGAAAGCTTTAAAAAATTTGGAGTTTGTGTTTGTCAGACATGATGCCCATCGCCCAAACTTGCGGCCACCTTACGATGGACCGTTTAGGGTGCTGGAAACAGGAGAGAAGCATTTTTTGCTGGATTTGGGAGACAGAAAGGAGTTAATTGGTATAAACAGACTCAAACCCGCTTTTGTTTTGGCGGATGAAGCAGTGCAGTTGGCGAGGGCCCCCCGTCGTGGCAGGCCCCCTAGAGGGCATTCTCCAGAACACCCACAGAGATTGACTAACAGTTTTAATCCACAGGCAACAGTTCCACAGCAGGAAGACACTGCGGAAACAGTAAAGCCGGCTTACAGCAGAAGACTTAGACCTAGGCAACTGGTGAACTGGTGGATTGATATGTAGTAATGTTGTTATGTCATGCAACTCTGGTTATGTTTGTTCCATTTTAGGCGTTTGGGGGGGGGTCATGTGGGCACATATGGGCACATATGTTGGTTATACAGTGATCCCTCGCTACTTCACGCTTCACCTTTCGCGCCCTCAGTGCATCGCGGATTTTTCAAAAATATTCATCAAAAATTCAAAATTGAGAAATAATGGGCGGGCGCTAGCAGAAGGCAGGGAGACTACATTAGACCATCAGGTATCCACACGGACAGCCGCTCAACTCTCTGTTTGCTGTTCTCGTGTTGGCTCGGCTCGGAAATCTCGCAAGCTGATTGGCCGAGACGTTTCACCCCGCAAGCTGACTGGCCGAGACGTTTCACCTACCTCCTCTCCCTGCCGAGCACCCATGAAGGGAAGGAAGACCGCATTCATTGCTTTTTATCGCTCGTGTTACCTAGTCTCGCCGCGTGGAACTTTTTGCTGTTCTCTTGTGCCATTTTGTGCGAAATAGTCTTCCCGTCGAGCCACTACGCCGCCTCCTGCAGCTTCAGCTCTATCGGAAGCTGCCCTCGATGATCCTGCGCCTCCAGCACCTCACGATGAAGCGTCACCTGAGGAGCAGTAAAGCTCTCATTAACCTGTGCAGTAAATCATTTTCATCTTGAGTTACGTATCTTGTTATAAGAATAAGAGTTCTAAAAACATATTTATGTACACTTTGTTTACATCTACGTATGTATGTACACGTACACACACACACACGTATCATATGAGAGAGAGAGAGTGAGAGAATGAACGTACGTATTATTTATGGATGACGTCATTAGGGGTGACGCTACTTCGCGGTTTTTCACTTCGCGGTCGGTTCTGGAACCCATTAACCGCGATAAGTGAGGGATCACTGTATATGCTCCACAAATATATTGCTGTGTGTTTATTGTGTGCTGCACGTCTCAGGGAACAA
Source organism: Pholidichthys leucotaenia (assembly GCA_020510985.1). NCBI lineage: Eukaryota > Metazoa > Chordata > Actinopteri > Cichliformes > Pholidichthyidae > Pholidichthys > Pholidichthys leucotaenia. Next base: position 97,924,403 of record CM035837.1, read on the forward strand.
AAGGACTGAGTCTCCAAGAGACACGAGAGAGTGTGAGATTTGGCCTTTGTTTCAGGGAGATGACCTGGGGAGAGGTCTGGACCACCAGAGACTAAAGGACAATGGTGTGGAAGATCAAAGGGGTTACAATGTGACTGTATGTTTGCTTAAACACCATTTGACTTGAGTTTCGAGGTCCGGGGTATAAAAAAGGAGTTGTGAGATGATTCTTCCTCTTTTCCTGCTTTGAGATTGTTGGAGTGTGTGATCTGTGAATAAAGCTGAACCTGAGGAATAAACTCAGTCTCATCCTTGTGCACATTCTCCACACTATGTAGATATTGCACCAAAAACCAGACATTTGCAGCTAGAATAGTCATTTACCACATTAGCAATGTATATTAGATATTAGAGTGTATTTCTGATTAGTTTAAAGTTATCTTCATTGCAAAAAACAGTGCTTTTCTTTCAAAAATAAGGAAATTTCCAAGTGACCCCAAACTTTTGAACGGTAGTGTATATACAAAGTGCGGAGCATTGTAGCAAGATGGAATAAACAGCATAACCGTCTACTTAGTTATCCTACATAGTATGAATATGTACCCATACATATTGTCACCCTCCGTAGCGACTGCTAATGTCCTAGTTGTATATACTGGAGGGGACCATTGTGTAAGTCTATTGCATCTTTTGCATTCAATACTAGTAGGTCGTCACGTTTTGGGGTTTTTTTTGCTGTCTCTGCGAGCAGCCCTGCTTAAGTTATACAGTCTTGACAGCTGTAGGTAGGAAGGACCCGTGAAACCTCTCGGTTGCGCACCTAGGATGATGTAGTCTGCTGCTAAATGAGCTCCTCAGTGCGTTCAGTATGTCCTGCATAGGGTGGGACTCGGACTCCAGCAAAGATGACAGTTTAGCCACCATCCTTCTCTCTCCTATCTCCTCCACTGGGTCAAGGCGCTGCCCCAGGACAGAGCTAGCTTTCTTGATCAGTTTGTTCAGTCTCTTCCTATCAGCTGCTGTAATGCCACTGCCCCAGCAGACCACTCCAAAAGTGATGGCTGATGCCACCACTGTGTCGTAGAATGTCTTCAGCAGCGCCCCTTGTACACCAAAAGACCTGAGTCTCCTCAGTAGGAATAGCCTGCGCTGTCCCTTCTTGTAGAGCGTGTCGGTATTGTGTGACCAATCTAGTTTATTGTTCAGATGAACACCCAGGTACTTGTAGGATGTCACCATCTCGATGTCTGTTCCCTGTATGTTTACTGGTGCTGTGAGGGGTTGTCCTTGCCTGCGGCAGTCCACCACCAGCTCCTTAGTTTTCCTCGCGTTGATCTGGAGGCAGTTCCGATGGCACCAGTCCACGAAGTCCTGGATAAGTCTTCTGTACTCAGCTTCATCTAGGCCGACGATCGCAGAGTCGTCAGAGAACTTCTGTAGATGGCAGTGTGTTGTGTTGTGTGAGAAGTCCGCAGTATAAAGGGTGAACAAGAAGGGAGCCAAAACCGTTCCCTGGGGGGCTACCGATGATAGTGTCGGACACACAGTTCCGGGTTCTCACAAACTGTGGCTGGTTAGTGAGGTAGTCCAGGATCCATGATGACAGGTGCTGGTCCACCCCTGCGCACAGCAGCTTGTCCTTCAGGATCATCGGTTGGATGGTGTTGAAAGCACTGGAGAAGTCAAAAGAACATGATCCTCACCGCATTCCCGGGCTTCTCCAGGTGGGACAGAGAACGGTGAAGGAGGAAGATCACTGCATCCTCCACGCCAATGCCATGCTGGTAGGCGAACTGGAGTGGATCCATCGCTGGTCCCACCAGGGGGCAGAGGTGAGCAAAGAACAGTCTCTCCAGGGTCTTCATCATGTGGGACATCAGGGTCACTGGTCTGTAGCTGTTCAGGTCTTTGGGGCGGGAGGTCTTTGGTACAGGTGCCACACAAGAGGTTTTCCACAACTGTGGTACCCTCCCCAGCTTCAGGCTCAGGTTGAAGATGAGCTCCACAATCCCACACAACTGATCTGCACAGGACTTGAGGAGCTTTGCGCTGATGCCGTCTGGTCCCGACGCCTTCCTCGCCTTGATCTTCCTCAGCTCCGTCCTCTCCTGGGTCTTAGTGAGGGTCATGTTGGGGGGCTGTGTGTTGGGAGTGGGGTGTGGGCAGCAGGACTCGATGTCTTTAGAGGCAGCAGTGGTTGTTGTGCAGTCGGGGGGGAGGGCGGTTGGTCAAACCTATTAAAAAAACAGGTTCAGATTGTTGGCCCACTCCCTGCCCCCCATGGCCTGGGAGGAGGTATTCTGGAGCCCAGAGATGGTTTTAAGGTTTCTCCAGACCCCACCGATGTCGCTCTGTTGCAGCTTGTCCTCCATCTTCTTCTTGAAGCTGTCCTTGCCTTCTCTGATCTTCCTCCTCAGCTCCCTCTGTACAGACTTAAGCATCTCCCTGTTCCCCGACCTGAAGATCCTCTTCTTCTCTCTCAGAAGTGTTTTTATCTCAGGGTTGATCCAGGGTTTGTTGTTCGAGCAACACCGTATGGTCTTGGTGGGTACGGTGTTGTCCACACAGAAGCTGATGTAGTCCGTAATGGTGTGAGTGAGGCCTTCGATGTCCTCACCATGTGGATCGCAGAGCTGCTCCCAGGCAGTGGTTTCAAAGCAGTCCTTTAGAGCGTCCATTGCCTCCTCAGACCATAACTTCACTGTGCGCATGACCGGAGGTTGTCTGTGCACTAGGGGCTTGTACACTGGCAGGAGATGAACCAAGTTGTGATCCGATCTCCCGAGTGGGGGGAGTTGTGATGAGGTGTACGCCTCCTTAGTGTTTGCGTAGAATAAGTCCAGTGTTTTATTGTCTCTACTGTGGCATGTGACATACTGGGTGAACGTGGGTAGAATGGGAGACAGTGAAATATGGTTGAAATCACCTGAGATGAGGAGAAGAGCAGCTGGGTGTTCTGTCTGCAGCCTGCCAGTTACTGAGTGGATGACGTCATGCACTGTCCCAGCGTTCGCCGTTGGATTTGCATAAATAACAATGCAGATCACGTGTGAGTATTCCCTCGGGAGATAGGTAGGCCGCATGCTAACAGCTAGCAACTCGATGTCTTTGCTACAGTGCTGTTCCTTAACCGTGATATGTCCCGGTCTGCACCAGTTGTTATTGACGTACATCATCACCCCACCGCCCCTTGCCTTCCCACTGTCTGGTGTTCGGTCTGCCCGTATTGCGTGGAAACCCTCCAGTTCAATGTTAGCATCTGCTGCTAGTCCTGTTAGCCATGTCTCTGAGAATAGCATCAGACTACACTCCCGGTATATGCTATCGTAGCGGGAGATAGCCGCTAGTTCATCTGTCTTTCCGAGTATCGATCGTACATTCCCCATAATGACAGATGGGAGGGCGGGTCTGTACCTTATATTCCTTGCCCGCCGTCTTACACCAGCACGACACCCACATCATTTTCATCTAAATTCTCCTGGTATGTCGAGTTTTTGCGTTAGCATCATGGGCCGGTTGAGTGCTAACAGCTGGTCCCTGTTATACTGCCTCCTGCCAGAAACAGTGGCTCCGTCCGCTGACTCAGGAGACATTTGGGCGATCTACGTGTTGCGGATGGAATAAAGGTGACGCTGGATCATAAAGATTGGCAAGAGAGCCAGATAGTAACAGAAATGGGCAGAAATTGATCCGCTGTTGCAAAAGGTAGCCTACTTGTGTGGCGCCGGAAGTACAAAAAAAAAAAAAATGTGTTCCGTCACGTTCTTGACCCAGTAGTCAACCGCAACATTGAAGAGGTTTGGCGCGGCGACGCATCCTTGCCGGACTCCTGAGGTGGTGACAAAAGGGTCTGACATGTCACCCTCACCATGGACCTGCACGTGGTGTTGGAGTAGAGGTCCTGGAAAATGTTGATGTACTTGGACGGGACTCCAATGCCACGGAGGAGTTGCCAGAGGGTGTTCCTGTTGAAGGCAGCTTTGAGGTTGGCGTAGGCCGCATAAAAAGGTTGGCGATACTCCCTCCGTTACAATAGAGTGAAAAAGTGTTTTAAAAAAATTCACTTCTCCCACTTAGCTAAATGTTATGTCTCCACCAGTACATTAAAAAAAAAAAATACAGTATGTTGCAATGATAGACAGCCTATTGTACACATCTTAATTTGATATTTTCCCAATGCCCATTAATAACATCAGCTAACAAGCTAGCATTTATACCTGCGGAGAAAAAGTTGAAAGCATCCTTAAAATAAAAAAGGCTCACCTCTACATCACTGTCAGACAACTGGAATTTTCTCTTCTTTTCTTTCATTTGACATCCTTTGACATTTTTTTTTCTTTTTTAATTCATAAATTGTCAGAAAAACTGTTGGCTGTCTGTTGCTTTTTTTCAGACAAGTATATCCTGTTGACTGCTTTTCACAGTTAAAACACAAACATCCAATATGATAGTTAAATCACTATAGAGGGCTTTTATTTTGAAATGATTCAGGAATTGTTAAGATGTGTGGGTGGGAAAAAAAAATTAGAATTCAGTCCGGTCATGTCTAGTGAATCCAGCATTTATGGTGTACTGATTTTAAGGATATTGAGCAGGAAAACACAGAAGCGCCCGGCCCTGTACACCTGGTATGTCAGGAAACAACGGGAAATTCTCCGACAATTCAACCAGGCTCATGGTTCTGGTAGCAATTTGATGGACAAAGGAAATCACGACCCAGCTTAAAAAATAAAACAACGAGAATTCGGTTAAACGAAAGTGTTTCATCGTCGACTCTAAAGTACAGCACAGTAACTTTGCATATAATAATAATAATAATAATAATGCATCAGATTTATATAGTGCTTTATCATAGACACTCAAAGATGCTTTTTACAGATACATTATTCATTCACTCAAGACAGACAATGGTAGTGGCAAGCTACTACTGTAGCCACAGGTGCCCTGGGGCAGGCTGCCGGAAACGTGGCTGCCAATCCGGGCCAACGGCCTCTCCGGCCACCACCGAACATTTATACACATTCATACCCAGTGTTATGGACACTGGAGGCAAGATGAGTAAAATGTCTTGCCCAGGGACACAACGGCAGAATATGAGGAGAGTGGGATTTGAACCGCCAACCATCTGGTTATTGGACGACCCGCTCTACCTCCTGAGCCACTGCCGTGCATATGGAACTTAAATTTAAAGTATTGTACAATCAAGGCTTGAATGTTGGAATATTGGGCCATTTGTGGTCCCACCCAGACGTCCTGTATGTGGACTTTTTACTGGTGTCATCCTTCTCTCCCTCCTCTGCTTTCAAATCTCCTGGACCCTCTGCCTGAACACTTTCCTCTCTTTGGCTCCTCTCTTCTGTCTAATCTTGCCCTCTCTGAGCTCTGTCTAATTCAGGTTTTCTCTCTGTCTATGGCAGGTTAGAAAATATCAAGTGCCATGTAAATTAAAGGAGACAACCAAAAATTTCTAGTTAAGGATACAAAGAGCACCCACTTAAAACTTGAGTAATGACTTCAGTCTTGAAGGTTTGAGGTTTTTCTCCAAAATTTATAACAATTTTCTGATAGTTTTCTACTTTTCTCTGTAAATTGATCTAAATTTGAAACCATTTTCCTCAAATTTGTAATTTCATCTTGTAAAATTGACTTTTCTTGTACTTTTGAAACTTTATTATAAATTTGTGGATTATATTATGGCTTATTTTTGTCTGCTTTGTAAAATTACTGTTTTTTTTAATAAATTTGAAAGACTGTGGTATTTTTTTCTTTTTCCTTCTAACAATTTATAATTTTGACCATAACTTTGCAGTCAAAACAGAACAATAACTTAACTCTCATTACAAAGAAAAAAAAAATTAATAAAATTGTATTTAATGATTTAAATGAACTTAAATGACCAAGGATGCCATTATTTCTGTTATAATACCCCCCGCAACCCGAAAAGGATTAAGCGGAAGAAGATAGATGGAATATTTCTCTATATTTATAGTTTTTTTTTTTTTAGAAATCTCCTCACCACCAAGAAAAACCTCCCTTATTTTGAAATCCAAATGCTGGCACTTTCAGTTTGTCTGAAGGCTGCTGACGGATTAAAGTCATTGACTTCGTGAATTTTGGTCATCTTAACTTGCCAGGTACATAATTGGGAACATTACACACGTGGACAAAATTGTTGGTACCCCTCTGTTAATGAAAGAAAAACCCACAATGGTCACAGAAATAACTTGAATCTGACAAAAGTGGTAATAAATAAAAATTCTATGAAAATTAACCAATGAAAATCAGACAATGCTTTTGAATTGTGGTTCAACAGAATTATTTAAAAAAAACAAACTCATGAAACAGGCCTGGACAAAAATGATGGTACCCTTAACTTAATATTTTGTTGCACAACCTTTTGAGGCAATCACTGCAATCAAACGATTTCTGTAACGGTCAATGAGACTTCTGCACCTCTCAGCAGGTATTTTGGCCCACTCCTCATGAGCAAACTTCTCCAGTTGTCTCAGGTTTGAAGGGTGCCTTCTCCAGATGGCATGCTTCAGCTCCTTCCACAGATGTTCAACAGGATTTAGATCAGGGCTCATAGAAGGCCACTTTAGAATAGTCCAGTGTTTTGCTCTTAGCCATTCTTGGGTGTTTTTAGCTGTGTGTTTTGGGTTATTATCCTGTTGCAAGACCCATGACCTGCGACTGAGACCAAGCTGTCTGACACTGGGCAGCACATTTCTCTAGTGTTCTTTTCTTGGTATGCTTCATTTTTGCATCTGTGAACATAGAGCTGATGTGCCTTGCCAAAAAGTTCCAGTTTTGTCTCGTCTGTCCATAGGACATTCTCCCAGAAGCTTTGTGGCTTGTCAACATACAGTTTGGCAAATTCCAGTCTGGCTTTTTTATGATTTGTTTTCAACAGTGGTGTCCTCCTTGGTCATCTACCATGAAGTCCACTTTGGCTCAAACAACGACGGATGGTGCGATCTGACACTAATGTACATTGACCTTGGAGTTCACCATGAATGTGTTGAGAGGTTGTTCTGGGCTCTTTTGTTACCATTCGTATTATCCGTCTCTTCCATTTTTCAAGTTTCTTCCCGCGGCCATGTCCAGGAAGGTTGGCTACAGTCCCGTGGATCTTAAATTTCTGAATAATATGTGCAACTGTAGTCACAGGAACATCAAGCTGCTTGGAGATGGTCTTATAGCCTTTACATTTAACATGCTTGTCTATAATTTTTTTTCTAATCTCCTGAGACAACTCTCTCCTTTGCTTCCTCTGGTCCATGTTTAGTGTGGTGCACACCATGTCACCAAACAGCACAGTGACTACCGGTCACCCTTTAATTAGGCTGACTGACTGATTACAAGTTTGTAGACACCTGTGATGTTAATTAGAAGACACATCTTGGTTGAACATGTCCCTATGGTCACATTATTTTCACTCTTTTCTAGGGGTACCATCATTTATGTCCAGGCCTGTTTCATGAGTTTGTTTTTAAAAGTAATTCTGTTGAACCACAATTCAAAAGCATTGTCTGATTTTCATTGGTTAATTTTCATAGAATTTTTATTTATTACCACTTTTGTCAGATTCAAGTTATTTCTGTGACCATTGTGGGTTTTTCTTTCATTAACAGAGGGGTACCAACAATTTTGTCCACGTGTGTAACTTAATATTGTAGTGTCTGGTGAAATATATCCTCAGTAATTCAGTATTCCCCCTTGCCTTTCCCTTCATATGAAGCCGGCTGCATTTAAATTCTAACCACATCTCTTAGTTAAGCGACTCCTCCATTTTTGCTCCCGTTTCCAGCGGGTTAAAACCATGATAAATGCCTCCAGTGCTTACATACCTCTTCTGATTTTTTTTTTTTCCGCGCTTAAAGTACTTTTAATAAACTAATTTTTCTGTCGGACTGTCAAGCCTTATTATGCTGCATTTCCCCTCTACTCCGCCTTGGTCCGCGTGCGCTTTGGACGAGCCCGGCACGCACGTGACGCTGTACATGCTCACTTTTTTCATCTACCCAGGCCAAGTGGTTGACGCATGCACACAACCATTATTTGTAGTTTCACTCCCATCCGATAGGTCGCGCCGAGACCCTGACGCGCCAGGATTTTCACCAACTAAGAAATTGCGGACTTCTTCACAAAGTTTCTCTTCAAATAGAGTCCATTTCTGCTGTTTGACTTCCCGGTTTTCACTCCTTTTCCACGAAGATGCTGCTGCCGCTAGTGAGTCACTGCCTGCTGACTGACTGGAAAGCTCGTGTGGGCAGGGTGCTTCTAAACTCCGCGTGGATGATGGCCACACGCGTTGTTCGTGTGCGCGTTTGCAGAAAGTCATTGCTTCATATATTTTTCTTAAATTCATATTTCCTTCTTGGTGTGGCGGTAAATTTTCTGGCGAGGCAGCCCACCACCGAGAAATGTTACCAGAGGAAACCCTGGAAGTAATGTAACCTTTTAATTTTACGCTTGCATTAGATCATCTCGGTATCTGTATTGGCAGATTTTGGAGCAAAGGTATCATGTTGGATCAGTGATGCAAAAAAAAAAAAAAAAATGGATGAGTGCATCCCTAATGGTGAGACCAAAAGCGTATTATGCATTTCAGATTTATTACACGAGGGCCTGGTGTATTCAATACTTGAATGATTTTGGATTGAGTTTCAATTTAAAACGAGGTTCAAGAGCAGAAAAAAATTGGCTTGTGACATGTATATTTGATCTTGCCTTGTTGGATAACTTCTGGATTTTCCATCCATCCATCCATCCATCCATCTTCTACCGCTTTTCCGGAGGTCCGGGTCGCGGAGGCAGCAGTTCAAGCAGAGAAGCCCAGACTTCCCTCTCCCCAGCCACCTGCTCCAGCTCTTCAGAGGGGATACCAAGGCGTTCCCAGACTAGCTGGGAGACATAGTCTCTCCACCGAGTCCTGGGTCTGCCCCGGGGTCTCCTCCCAGTGGGACGTGCCTGAAACACCTCAAGTGGGAGGCGTCCAGGAGTACAATAAAAAAAACTTCTGGATTTTATTGGTTATAAATATCAAACTAGCAAAGTTGACAGCATTGTAATGTGCCTGTTATTGTCATATCTTCTGTGTTCTAAGTGTTTGTAGTCCTTTACAAGCAGCTCCCATCTTTAGCACCTGGGGGTCTCTAACACCCCCCTCCACGCCCCAGTCTCCTATATTCATTAAATTAATCACAGAATCATACAGCTTTTTAGTGTGACCATCTGTTAATACCACTCAATGAAGTGGAGTGGAGAACCTTGTGCATCCATTGGCTCTTGTAGACCCTCAGCTGATCTGGCTCCAGCTGGTATTGAGGGCCTTACTGTTGCTAGTTAGCCCAGGGCTGGAGCATTGCTCTCTGGCCCCCATGACTACTTTAGCCCACCTCACCTCCCCTAACAGACAGTTGGATGAACCCTCCGCTTCACTGCTCTGGAGTAGCTTGAAACAGAGTAACGAGTTAACTTTCAGAATGATCTACATAATTCATATCCTGCCCCCACAGGAGCCTGCTGAAGCATTAATTAATATCAGGCCCTGCTATCAGCAACCATCCCAGTGTGGGATTCCTTCTGGCTCCTATTTTTGGCACCCATGGAATTTGATATGTTGTGCAACCAGAATACAGTTTGTTGGACATTGATGAAAGATAGGGTGTCCTGATGGCTTTGTACACAAACTGAGCTCGTGTATGTGTGCATAGAGAGAAATCTGGACACCAATGTACAGCAGATCTGATGTCACAGACACAAGCTGACCACAATGATTGATGCCGTCACTTTTTGTCTTTGTTGCATTTGGCAGCCCTAATCTCATATGAACTTGTGTGTCTATCTGATATCTGATCTACTGACCTCCACACTTTTGTCTGTTTTTCCCCTCTACAGAACTCAATACGGCACAATCTGTCATTGAACAAGTGTTTTCTCAAAGTGCCTCGCTCCAAAGATGATCCGGGAAAGGTGAGACCCTTAAATATTTTATTAATTTTAAAGAGCTGAAGAATGCGTGAGCTGTAAAGAAAATGCAGACAAAATGTGTTGAATTTTAAGCAAGTATGTGCAGTGGGCAGAACTCACCATGATATCATATCCCTGGTGTGTATCATGCTAGTTCTGGTAGAAAAATGTTAACTTTGAATGTCTGCCAGGAGTCTTGACAGTCTGAAAATGCATGGAATGCTTGTAATCTATTATGAACCTCCCACCCCCACAGAAGTGCGTTTTTTAAATGTAAGGAGAGGCTGGTGTTTTTGCAACCGACACGGACGGCAGGTGTGGGTGAGGAGAGGAGAGAAGAGTCAGACTGGTGGAGATGGGGCCGTAACAGGGTAGAAGTTGGGCCATCTGCAGAAAGCTTTTTTTTTGTCCAACTCAGGAGAGAGACTGAACCTACTCACTCATGTTCTCTCCCCCCCCCCCCCCACTCTGGATAGAACGATTTATATTTCATGATAATTTGACATTTGACTGTGAGATGGGCCACCTTCATGTGCAACTTTACTTGACAGTCTCTTGCATCATCAACTCGATAAGTAGTAACTGTGTTAATGATAAAAGGGTGCCTGTGGGCTTATGTTGACTATGAAGGTGTGTGTATAGGTGCAACCATATGTAGTACAGCCCAGATACCATTCCGCCAGTGTCAGAGCACATATGCTTAAGGAACCACACAAATAATTACACCTACACACACAGACGCCAACACACGCATGAGGAGCTACGCCTAGCTGTGTGGAAGATGGGGACTGAATGCTAATTTTGTGTTTTGCTGTAATCCTCTGATATTGACACTCCTGGGAGCTGCTCCACTAAATACAAAATAATCTATTGCTGTATGGATCCCATTCCAAATGCATGGCCAACATGCTCGCATCCTTAATGTTTAATTTGGAATTTTTCTCACTCCCCCCCTTCCCTCGAAGACAACTTCAAAAGGGCGCTAGCTACTCTTGATATGTTGCATCAATATTGTAATGTGGCAGGAATATGAGAACTGCTGGTTGGATGAGATAGGAGAGTCATGTCGTTCACTGTCTGTCTGCCTCTCAGAGATGCTGTAAGAGATGGCAGCTGGCATTGTACGTACACACACCCCGTATACCTCGGAGGTAGAAATGCAGTCTGAAGGCGACTGTTAATAATCTCCATTTTAATTGGTTTCATGTCTCAGTCTGGTGCTGCAAAGGATAACTGCTGCCATTCTGTTTTTGTCTTACCTACTGTATATTTACATACAAAAGGGGAACCAAATGACATAAGTTGTAATTATGTATGAAAATGAGCTGCGTCATTTAGTGGAAGAGAACAGGTAGTGTACATCTGTTTTCAAGGCCTGTGCTTCTTCTTTTTTTTTTTTTTTTTAAGGAATAAAAAAATCTTTCCAGTTGCCTTTGTTTTTTCTATGCATGACTGTATTGGGGCTTTGCTCTGTTGTTGCCCCAGACTCCAAGGATACACTTCGCTTGGCATCGCTACAGTATATTGCAGTATATTTGTGAATAATTTAATGACTCTTTATATGTTTTTCTTTTTTTCTTGCCAACTCTCCAGGGTGCGTGTTGGGAAATGCAGAAACTCTCATCCCATGAGGGTTGACTTAAAGTCCTCTTCCCCCTCCTAATTAAGAGAAGCTTGGCTATGTCTCTGTGACACTTAATTTTGAATTATTTGTATATAGGCCCCTGTCTTTAATCCATAAGGGTGATCACACAAATATATAGTATAGAGACAGTGTGCCTCAATTTTTCCATACAGTCTTTACAAACTGTGCATATAAAATGAGGTTTTCACTGTCTTTGTTTGCTTCATCAATATGTGATGTTTCTGCATCTTATGTTGATTGTGCTGTGAATTATTCCACCCTCTGAGGAAAACATTAATTGACCCCAAAGCTTCATACATGTAAAAAGTTTTAATTTTAACCCCCCCCCCCACCACCACCACCACCACCACCCATGTAGGCCAACCTTGGATTTTTATTTTAACAGCAGCAGTAGCAGCAGCGATTTATGAGAAAACAAGAGATATTCTAATTTCAACAAGAACAGACTGTTGTGTATGCCATAGTTATTGTATAGATGCTTGAATTGGAGAGCTTGTTATGTGGCCTCTCTTGTTGTTAAGAGAATTTCTTACAGAAATATCAATTATTCTCTCAGCTAAGGAAGTAATTTTAAAGGTCTTGATCTCACTTTCTCTTGACAATTGAGATTTTATCACGGGTCATATGAAATATTAAAAATAAATTCAGAACTTGCAGGGCCTTAGGGTGAAAATCTCATTTTTAACAACTGCAAGCACTGTTGCTGCTGGCTTCGAAGGGGAACAACATTGAAAAATAAATTAAATGGGGCTGAATGCAAAGATAAATAATGCAGCCTGCTTGTGGAATTACTAGCTGCAGCCCCAGAGCTGGCCCCAACTGTTCTCTCCTCGATTAGCCTTTCGTAGACCTTAGAAGAAAGCAAGACGGCAGGGCGAATGCTGCCTCGATTCCTGGGCTGAGGCTTTGGATCCTTCATCCTCAGCAACTCCGCTCTGCTTCAATACCTGAGGCTGAGGAAGTATAGCTTCAGGAAAGGCTTAGCATTTCACCACCACCAGCTGCCCTCACCAGCCGCTCATTGAGGAGCAGCCTCAAAGGAGGAAAAGCCAAATCTTTCTTGCTAACAAAGCCCACCCACACACTGCACAAACTCCTAACATGCTGCTATCAACTCAAATAAAAGCACAAGCTGATAGGACCGATTTTAGCAGCTCAGATGAGGCTTCTATGTTGTAATGTGGAGGTATATTTTAGAGCCAAGTAAAGTTGTTTGTAATGTCAGAAGAGAAATATCTTAATCCTGTTTATCCCCTGCCCTTTTTTGCTGTTTTTATAACACAGCTGGCAATTCTACGGCATACAGTGTAACCATGCAGCAAAATATGCATGGAATTTATTATTATTATTTTGCAAACTGTCCAAATATGTCGTGTAAGCTCACATGGAGTCTTCTGTCTACAGGGCTCCTACTGGGCTATCGACACCAACCCAAAGGAGGACGCCTTGCCGACGCGGCCAAAGAAAAGGCCACGTTCTGGAGAGCGGGTGAGTTGGCTGAACAAAACTGCACATCCTCAAGAAAATCCATTCTTACCCACCCACTGTACTGTTTAGAGTTTATGTGGTTCAGTGTTTTTCCCTACCTCTCTGTCTACCTCAGTGTCTTTTTTTTTTTATACTCTTGCCATCTTTTCTTTCCCACTTTCCCTTTACTCCTTCTCTACCACATGCAGACACACACACACGCAGTAGGAGTTGATATCCAGACTTTATGTAACTGCCTCTTCATGCAGTTTTGCTAGCCTGTCATGAAGTGGGCTTCTTATTAATAAACTATGCCTCAGGCAGCCATTACATACATTAGATTTTGCACTCACTTTTTTTTTTTAAGAAACATCAATTAATGCAGATCTCTGTGCACTGACTATTCTGAGCGCGAGCTTTTGTCTTTAATTATGCATGAGCTTCATCCACAACAGTTACGCAGGTTTTTTTAGTGAGCTGCTCAGAATGACCTGGCCCATGGGCATCCCAACACAGGGGGCTCTTGTCTCTTTTTTTCACCACAATGTGGCTGACCAGAGGCTAGCATGAAGACACACATACACAAGCACCAAACTTAACATACCGTTCATGTAGTTGCCCTGCGGCATCGCAGTACACATTTATTCATTAAAATGTTTTGTTACTGTTGTGACATTTTACATATGTTAAATGTAGTGGTACCAGAAGATTAGATAGTTTTTTTCCTCAACCAAGGAGGTTAACCCTTTAATTGCCCTAGGCGCCATGTGGTGCCTGGGGCAATGCAAGGCCCCTAGTGGTGAAGAGTGGTAAAAAAAATTTTGTCAATAAAATAGTTCAGATTTCCAAGACTATAACTTGAAAGTTGCAAGAGATAATGGCTTGCTGTCAATTAGAAAGATGTAGAATTTGATCCAAAGTTTCATATAGGAATAAATTTACGCATCTAATTTGCATAATGTCACGGCAGCTATATAAATTACATAACTCAGTCAAAATTGGACTTTGGACACATTTACACAAAGAATGGTCCATTTTTATTTTTTTTTTGGCGCCGTTTTGTCTACAGGGGTATGTTTTTATCTTATCTTCAAAGTATATGAACCAGAAAATCAATAAAATGTGAAAAAAACATATTTCTCTCTTACCTGTTGCCAGGAGGGGGAGGCTCGTTCGCCCATGTGACCGGTCCGTTTTCGTCCACCTTGGTTGATGGTTTGCGTTTGCGCGGTCATTGACACCGTGTACCACATGTACACGGGATGCACGTGGGATAATCATAAATACACATGGGATAACGTGAATTTCGTTTGTATTACATGGCTATTTTTTCTGTTTGGTGCATTTTTCTTGTGAGAATGCGTGACAATTGCGGGTGCTGCCATCTTGGTACTGGTAGCTCAGTTTTTCACCCGTCATGGTCGATGCTTCGCATTTGGTCAGTCATTTACACCGTGTGCCACATGTACAAACTCGTATGATTATCCCAAGGGAAATTCGTTTGTATTACGTGGCTATTTTTCCCGTATCATGCAGTTTCAGTCACAATCGTGGTGGCCATGACCAAACATGGCAGCATCCACAATGGTACTGGAAGCTCAAAGCGGAAAAAGGGAGAAGAATAATGAGGATTTCTTCTTATTTGCTGTATTCCATGTCAGCCATGATTCCTCCGGTGCGTGTCTGTCACCTTCTGAACTGTCAGATCAATACAGATCAGTACAAATTGTCAGTATAGCCAGGGGACGTCAAGAAGTTGACCGGTGTAGTTGCTGCGCGGTGCCACTGGGGGCGCGCGACCCATCCATTTAATGTGGGCAGTTAGAGGATTAAGTTTTTGCCGGTGTTTGTCTGCTTTTCTGTTTGTCCATTTGTCTGTTGGCAAGATTACGCAAAAACTATCTGACAGATTTGGATGAAATTTTCGCCAAAGGTGGCCCTTGGCCTAAGGATGAATCCATTAGACTTTGGTGATGATCTGAGAGTGTATACCCCTGCCAAGGCCCTTGTTTGTATGTGTGTAGCAGGATTACAAAAACACAACTGGATGGATTTTGATGAAATTTTCAACAGAGGTGGTCCTTGGGCTACAGAGGAACCTGTTGGATTTTGGTGATGATCCAAGATCACATACCTCTGCCAAGGCTTAATCTTCTAGCAGTGGTTTAACAGGATTACGTTAAAACTACTGGATGGATTTCGATGAAATTTTCACCGGAGGTGGCCCTTGGGCTACAGATGAACCCATGAGATTTTGGAGACGAACCATAAGCGCATGCTTCCACCAAGACCCTATCTTGCAATGTACGGAAGCAGGGAGCTATGGACAGATGGATGGACAAAGGGAGGGAGGGAAGGAGCCTTGGCAGAAGTATGTGCTCTGTGTGCTTTTCTAGTTATTAATATGTAGGTCTGTTTTAACTGCAGCCCTACTGATTACAGTTCTGTTCATCAGAACACACAGTGTGGTGTTTTCTGTAGCACACACTCCATGCTTGACCTCTCTCCTCTTTTAATTTATGATCCTCCATTTTCCATTAAGAGTCTCTGAGACTGAGAGTTTGTGAAATCTCATTTATGTTTATCATAAAATAAACATTATATTGT
The DNA here is from genome assembly GCA_020510985.1 of Pholidichthys leucotaenia. NCBI lineage: Eukaryota > Metazoa > Chordata > Actinopteri > Cichliformes > Pholidichthyidae > Pholidichthys > Pholidichthys leucotaenia. The sequence goes on from CM035837.1 coordinate 97,940,076, forward strand.
AGGCAGCCAATCTTACAGTGAGCAGTTTGGGAAGACGAGCATGGCAGAGATATCTCTCATAACTGGGTACCTACACTCAAAGATGAGGGGATATATTTATGTACATGTTTGGATGGGAGGTGATGGAGAAGTTGGGGGTTTTCTCCATCTTTTCAGAAAGCGCAGCTCAAATGTGACCTAAATAAAGTCGTTGCTCTGTCATATGACATCCACTGTGTTCTGTTTTTCCTTGTATCATAACATTCATTACAATACAGGTTAGACTGTGCAACCTCAAGTAGTGGGATCTTGTGCATTTGATAATTGGATTTTGTTGACTTTTTTTTCCCCCTGTTCTGCCTCCACTTCGTGCCCCCAACCCCCACAGGCTTCTACACCGTACAGCCTGGAGTCAGAGTCTTTGGGGATGGAGTGTATGATCTCTGGAAGTGCCTCTCCAACGCTGGCAATCAACACTGTGACTAACAAGGTACTACAGCCAGCAATCCAGCCTCCAGCTCCAACACACACCTGGCTACACTGCTGCACCCTGACCCCACCCACTTCTCCAACCACCTACAGCACTATTCCCCACAGAGAGAGGAACACTTTTGTGAAGGGGAGATGCAGGCACACAAACACACACACACAAGCATATGCTCATGTGCCTAAAGCTTCTCTTCATTCCAACCCACACCAAAATACACAACTACCTGCCCTGCTGTACCGCTCTCTCTTGCTCCACCCCCCCACCCCCCCATCAGGCAGCAGGCTCTTGTTATCTTCAGTCTGGAAATATGATGCTCACTCTGATACTAGCCGTTTGCAACCTGATAGACCTTCTGCGGTCTTGCACACTTGCAGTGGAATACTTCACATGCTGCCCGGTGTTTCTGTACCTGTAGTGGAGGTTGACACCCCGAGTTGTTTCTGATTCAGTGACCACACTACAGGTGACGGCCCCCGCTGCTGGCGCCGTCTGCTCTCATTTTTTAAAGTATCTCAAAAAGCCTGGAAACACTTGTACATCATAGAGGAAAGCTTCAGGGACCGCTAGCGCTGTTAGCTGTGAGTGTGCCGCTCACTCTGAAATTTAAATAGGCTTTTTAACCTTAAGCTCTCATCCTCTGAGCCCAGTGGGGGCAGCTCTCGGGAGCACTTTTAAAAAGCCTACAAGAGATGCTTTTCATTTGCTGCAGGCATTACAGAAAAGGGGAACAGTAGTGTCCCCAGGAAAATTTAGAGGTGCGTGTGGTTTATATATGCATGATGGGCCTTGTATAGTTTGAGTCTGGGGCAAAAATGTTAACATACATAAGTGTGTGTGCGTTAGCTTGTTTTAATGAGCATGTTATGGATTGTTTGCGCGCGGCTTTATTATGGACAGCAAAAATGGCAGATTTTCATGTTTCTGTAGCAGATGGATTCATGTGCCCAAGTGCAGTGAGAGATGACCCTTTCTGTCTTTTGCTGCTGTAGAAAAGCTCTTTCAGCCAATTTCCACCAGCGGCATCGAGGCTTAGGTATTAACAGCTGGACAAATGCACTGTCAGGTACTCCATCCTCAACAAGCAACATCCAGAACATCTACTGCGTGATTTCAAAGCAGTTTTGACTAGTAGCTTTATTTGTTCATTTGATTGTGACAAAACTGTTATGGTGTTTAAAAAAAAAAAGGGGAATACTAAAAGAAACGGCAACAGATCTGAGACCCGGACTCCACAGAGAGAGCTTGTTTCTCACCGTCTTACACTGTAAACACATGACAGGCCACGCCTCTTTCGGTGCAGTGTGCCAAGCCACAGGAATTCCCTCCCTCTGTTCCTCTCTTTCTTTCTATTCCAGTCTCTCTCCCTCATTCCCGCCTTCTCTGATAGACCAATAGGAGAAGTTGGCACTACTACTACTGAACCAGCAACAATCCACTGACATTCCTCGCGATTGTACTCTCCTCTTTTTCCTTTGCCTTTCTCACACAGGCTCAGACTTTTCTTTCCCCCCACCACCAAATGTTGTGTTGTGAGGCAGTCCTAATCACTGGTGTGAATGTGACACTAAAGTGTGATGATGGCAGGAAAGGAGGGATTGTTGGAATTATGTTTGCCAATGAATAGTGTGTCATTTTTCTCCTCTCTTTTGCTCTCATAGCCCGTCTGTTTCTTCCTCTGCCTCTCTCTGTCTGCTCAATCCCACGTGCAGGAATTGTGCTGAACATCGGCTGCCATTGTTGGAGACACCTGGGTTTTGATTTCATAATCCATGTCTCATGCTCCAGATTAGGCCCCCATGTAAAAGATACTTCTGGCTTTTTACTTAATTCACTACTAAGAATAGAACTCTGACTCTCTTGCCTGCTAGCCGTACACCACATTTACTGAGGAGTTGCTGCTGCTTGTATGAGCGTGCTTTGCTCTGCGTGTATTTATGTGAGTTATACTACCTGTATGCACATCTGTAGCAACAGAAGTGTGTCATCTGCATGTGGATGAAATGTGTCTGTTAGTTGTTGCAACAATGCATGCTTGAGTAGGCGTCTTCACTCAAGGGTCTTAGGGGGTCTGGGTAAACCACAGAGCAGTGAGGTTTTGAAATCATCACACTTTATGGTTGGGTTGACTAAAAATAGACTGTGGTGAGAGACTTGATTTTAAAAGCTTGTTTTATGACTTCATTACACATAACATTTGTATTTCTGTGGCACGCTGTTTATGATTAGCATTGTAGGACTGCTTTTGTAGACGTGCTTAAGCCTTCAGTCTGAGCTGCTCATTGAGTTCCCCTTCACGCTAATGAACACTGGAGCCAAGCCCACACTGAGTGGAAGAAGGCTAGAGTTGCCTAATGAGCTTCTCTTGCCACCCCCTGCCCCCCTTCCCCCACCACCACTACCACCACCTCACCCTTCTTCACTGAACAATGTTGCCTGGATTTACTACATGCACAGTTTTTTAAAATTGCATTTTTTTTTCTACTTCATTGTACCATTGCAGGAGCCTAGCTCCATATTACAGGCTTAATGTGATCAGATGCTCTTGCGCTGCACCCTGGATTTGCACCAGCATATTAGTCAGACAGACAGCCAGTCAGTTAGAGCAGAAAAGGCAGTCAGCGGTGCCCGAGTGCCCTCACCTCTTTGCAGTCACAGCGGTGCCACGCTACGGCTTAACAGAAAAACAAGGAGCTTCAGTCCGCTGCTGCTGTTAAGAGGCAGGGCCGGGCCACTCTGCCTGCCTGAAGGCTACTGCGACTGCTGTTTCATTGTGTGGAGCACAGAGCCCACTGTTCCACTCACAGTGATGAGCAGTAGCCACCGTACTGCACACACACGAGCACGCAGCGATCTTGGAATACCATCTCCTCTTCCACTGAAACACCGTCACTGCATTACTGCCATTGCTTCCTCACAAAACAAAACTGAGCACATGGGCTATTTTGTGTGGGTGTCATTATATTCATTATCTGTACTCTTCTTCGTACTGTCTTAACTGTTTGACAGCACACTTTATTACCAAAGGGTGGGAGGGCTTAACCTTGTTAGACGATAATTAAGATTGTCGTCCTGAAGTGCTTCTGCTAGTTTCGCTCCTACATTGAAAGGTCAGCGTCTCGGCTGCACCAAAATCCTTTGTTAGCTGTCCCAAATGAATTTGTGCTCTGTGAGCAGATGTGGCTGACAGTGCCGGTAGTTTGACCTTTAGTAATGGGAATGTCTCAGCCATCTCCAGACGTCTTTACACATTCAGATGGGACCCCCTTAGTGAGTGTATTGTTGAGCAGCAGCCTGTGTCTCCTACAAACATTCAAGAAAGTGGAAAAACTGCTCTGCAATTAAGACATGTCATTGCATGCAGCACAAACATACCCATACATGCAATTTAAACACTTGTCCTGAAAGGAAAACATTATCTATCTATACATCAGCATAGCATTTTAATTACATCTTCTCCAAAGAGTTTTGACAGTAAAATTGTGTTTGTTTTGTGTGTGTGTGTGTGTGTGTGTGTGTGTGTGTGTGTGTGTGTGTGCTTTTTCTGACACAAAGCTAATGCAAATGTATGCATTTCAGGTGGCGTTGTACAACACAGACCAGGAAGGGAGCGACAGTCCAAGAAGCAGCCTTAACAACAGTCTGTCTGATCAGAGCCTGGCCTCCGTCAATCTCAACAGTGTGGGCAGTGTGCACAGCTATACACCAGTAAGAACATGACACAAAAATAAATATTTAATACAAAATAGCTGAAATGAAAATGTACATAAGTTGGGCTTTAAGATAAGAAACTGATCCTATAGGGCCCCCTCTGACAATGAAAGAATTAAAAGATAAATGATACATGATGTGGTTCACCCAGACTGACCAGAAACACGGTGGAACACCCACACCTGCAGGAGCTATTATGAGCCACTGTGAAGAAGCCTTTGTTTAGGGGGAGAAAGATCTATCTTTTTCCTACACTGAATACTTTCATTTTCCTTCTTGTCTCAAAAATGAAGCGGCCCTACTTTTGCCAATTAGAGTGAATATACTTTGGTTCTGGATTGTGTCTTGGCTTGGCTGCAATGCATTCATGAAGGCGTCTTCGTTATTTGTGGCTATTGCACTGAAACATGTACGAGACAAAAAACCCAAAGGTGCCAGTGCAGATTTCTGTTTGCCAAGCGCACTTTGAATCCTGCTGTTTGTAGTGTCATATAATGGTATTTTTGGCTTTTGGTAGTGTTCCAGCCCACAAGAATTTATTACTTCAGTATTTTAAAGCAGCGTATTTATGAGTTTTGTGTAATTGCTAAGCACATTTCCCCCCAATTTTTTTTTAAAGCTGTTTGAGCTCTACAGTCACTATGCGAATGAAAATGAAAAAACTGCCAAGCGTAGAAAGTGTAGAGTTTCCCATATTTCATCTGATCAAAAAGCCCCAGGAGGCTTTCTTCAGAGGAGCCAGTCATAGACGGCAATAGACCGAGGTTCAAGGTGGACATGAGCTGGAGTACAACATCAGGAAAGGGGTTAAGGGAAACAGAGAAAAATGTGCACGCTCCTGGAAGCCAGACAAAGAGAAGTGCCTCCTCTGATGTCCTCCCACCAGAGATGCCCCCTCTTTGGTGTGGTCCTCCCGCATCCTAGAGCGCTCTGTGCTCCAGGCACTGGGTATTGATCGACTCAGCCTGATGGATGTGCTCTCTTTCTTGCAGCCAAAGAAGCAGCTCGCAGTAAACACTCTGGCTTTATTATCACCTCTTCACTCTTCGCCATGCCAGTATGTGAGCCATGCACTTGAGCAGCATGCCCACATGTTGGAAGAGGAAGATGCTATGATCAAAAATTGTCTGTAACCTTGCTTGTTTCATTAGCCCACAGTAATAACAGGTCAGGGCCTACTTTGTGAAGCAGCGATAGTTTTCTAAGACTGTGGTGAATCTCATACACAAATTCTTTGCTGGAGGGAACACTTTGTTGCTGCCTTAACACCCAGGAGCAGTGCATAACATTGACTGCCCACACAAATACATGGATAAAATGGCTGCTTATTTGTAGAAGGTATTGGTATTGATTTTGTTTTAAATACATTTTGCTAAGCCACCTGGGTATTGGCTTTGTGTCCATTCTAGTTGCTCTCTTAATGTTGTGTGAGCCAAGGCGGTAAACACCGATCTGGATTGTTATGGTTTACGTAATTGTTCTTTATATGTTGTATGACTGGCTCCTCTTGAGACAGAAATAACTATTACTACATGCACACTACAGAGCAATTAAACCAGTGATTCCCAGCCGTAGGTAATTTCCAAGAAGACAGGAAGTATATGAACAGATTACTGGAATGGATTTAAGGAAAAAAAATAAATACAATTAATGTAAGATTAGTTAGCTGGAAGTAGTGTTTGAAATATATGAACATTTATCAGTTGACATCTGAAATGATCAAAAGAAGTAAAGCACCACAGATGCTGATGCCTCGGTGCTTGTGGCATGATAGCATGCGATAGTTGGTATTGTGTCAGGTCATCCATGCACACTTTTAAAATGCTTGGTATGTGTTTATGCAGGTATGACGCTGATGTCACTCTGACAACACACACGAGGTGTACATCATCCCAGGGCTGTACGCTGGCATTTTTGTCATGGAGCTTGAAAAAGAAAAAAATATAGACGCACAAGAATAAAATTGGGAGCACATAGAAAAATGCAGGAGTAACAGATTTTATGAACATACATGTATATTTAGACCACAGTGTGCAATACCAGGTAAAAGTATCAAAATTTCAAAAACTATCACCATAATCATCAGTGTTGAAGCAGAATGGGCTGAAATGTTTCACTCTGTGTGTAATGAGTATTGAGAAAGCTTCTTGAATTATCTTGCAAAAAAATAATTTATTGAAATACAGTTTTTCTATAAACAGTAAACACGCAATATTGTTATTTAGCTTACAACCCGTTATCTTGACAGCTCCTCTGACTGCTGACCCTCAGACTCACCACTGTGGACATGAAACAAATGAGAAGAAAGAATGAAAAACAAAAGAAAATCTGATTATTATTACAGATGTGATAGAACATTTTTAAAGTTGGCGTTACCAAATAAATTATATTACAGATGTTATGTTCTCAACTTAACAAATTGTTTGGTTTTCTCTAAAAAAAAAAATAACCTCAGGTGGTTTTTACCCCCCGCCAGTCGATGGGGTCATAGAGCCCTTTGGGCGAAGACCGAAGGGGGATTATGTTATAAGTCAGTCCATCCGTCCATCTGTCCCACTTTTGTGAAATCAACTCCTCCGACAGTTTTGTTCCGATTGTTTTGAAACTTGGTACCATGGTTGGATATACACTTATGATGGCATATTGCAATTTGGTTCTGATCGGATGATTTTTGCAGGAGTTGTAGCCCCTGACCTGACCTATGACCTTCTGTTTCACCTCACTTCATTGACAGTAACTGTCTTGTGAAAAAAACTCCTCCTATAATTTTGTTCCAAATGTTTTGAAACTTGATACCAGCAGGGTTTGGTAGACTCTGATAATGCACATATTGCAATTTCACTTTCATCGGATGACCTTGAGGTCAAAGGTCAGAGTTTCCCTAAATCTTCTAAGCACAATAACTACTGAAAGAATTTATGTAGGCTTTTCAAATCGATATAGTAGTTGTATCTAATACACATCTTGGATAACTTGCACACTGACCTAACTATGGGAGTGGGGTCAAGGGGTCAAAGGTCAAAATTAACATTGCAGTTGCACTAGAGTAAATGGAAAATGCTAAATTTACTATTATTATGAAACGAGTAAAGCTAGGACCACTAAACCTGGTAGACAGGTTCATCTTGGGATCCTGACCTCTGACTGTAGGTTTGGAGTCAAAAGGTCAAAGGTCAATGTTAACATTCCCTAAGCCTTATTACTGTACAACAAGTAAAGCTAGGGTCACCAAACTTAGTACACAGGTACACAGGTCACCCTGTGACCCTGAAGTGTGACTGTGGTTTTGGGATTGCAAGGTCAAAGGCCAACATCAAAATGGCTTATAAACTACTGTATATCTCAACAAAGAAAGCTAGGGTCACCAAACCTGATACACAGGTTCACTCTGAGACCATAACCGCTGACTCCGGGAGGCTGGCTGCCTCCAGGGACGGACTGATGACAGGGTGGTCCAGGGGGCCCACGGACTTGTTTTCTCTGGCCATATCTATATAGGTTGATTAATGTGCATGTATTTGGAATGTTTTATTGTGTATATATTATAAGTTGATGGTTATGCTGGTGTTCAGAATGTTTTTTGTTTCTGTGTATGTAATTTTGGAATTAATTTGTTTTACTTTAGTTTAGGAGACACGGCAGTATTTTAGTTTTACATGGACTCATTTAGTTAACCCCTTGCACTCTGGTCAATTTCCCTAAAAACGCCAAAAAATAACGTACCCAAAGTAAATCAAAAGCTGTTCTTCAACCCTTTGCAGCATCTTCATGGGGTTGGTCTCATTTAAAAGAAAACACTTTGAATTTTTTGGCAAAACAGTCATAATCTCTCTAAGTGTTCCTGCCACTGAGTAACAGTCATCTAAACATACTGAACTTGAAGAAAATAAATTTGGCCTGGGTGTTTTTTTGGATACAGATGCTTGCAAATAACACACAGCTTCAGATCCGGGCTGGAAAATGCAACAGAAATGTAGAACCAAGTGTTATCCAGCTGAGGTCAAAATTTTGTAACAACACCACAAAAAATGAATATATTACACAGCTTTTTTGTCAGGTTGTTCCCAGGCGTTTTGGAACTGTGCCAAATTGTGCCAAATGGCACAGTTTGGAAAAACGTCTATAACTTTTGAATGATTCAATATACAGTGGTACCTCTACTTACGAACGTCTCTACATACGAAATTTTCAGGTTACGAGACGCCTCAACGGGAAAATATTGCCTCTAGTTACGAACAAAATTTCAGGATACGAAAGGCAAAAAAAGTACGCGCTCCTCGCAGCTCCCGTATTTTACCGAACGTAAACATACCTGTAGCTGCTCTGCCATTGGCTATCGCCTAGCATCTTCCTGGTATCCCATTGGCCACGAATGGGTGCGTTTGGTTGATCTCGCTTTATCTTATTATTATTTACTATTCTTACTACGTACTTTATTTTATCCTTCTTACCTCTTGTAAGACTGTTGACTGAACTACACAATTTAGAGGAAAAAAAATTAACTGCCATGTTTATCACCATCTACGTTATAACTCTGTACTTTCACCTTGTTCTTAATAAAGTTTTGGGAAAAAAAAACACATCAACGATCAGCACGGTATTAAAACAAAAGGAAGCCCTTACAAGCCGATAAAAGCAAACGTCCTTGGATCGTTTCATCACAAAACGTCAGGCAAAAACCACTGATGAGACAGAACATGAACCAAAGAAGGCAAAAGGTGACGCCGACGCCGACGATCGCAGTTAAAAGGTAAATGAACATAATTTTTATTATTCTTTCTCTTTTATTATTCTTTCTCTCATTTTAAACTCTCATTTTATGTTTATTGTGCAGTAATCTAATTGTAACATGTATTTGTTACATGTTTTGATGCGTTTTTACGATTTATAAAAAATTTATGCCCGAATTTTGGGGGCTTGGAACGGATTACGGCATTTACATGTAAAATGTGCCTCTACTTACGAATTTTTCACGTTACGAGAATTCTTCCGGAACGAATTAAATTCGTAAGTAGAGGTACCACTGTAGAAGCTTCATCTTGGGCTCTAATGAAAGGTGAAGGGCTGTGTATGTGTGTGGGGGGTTGTTTATTCATTCATGAATGAATGAATGAACAAACAAGCCCCCACACACAAAGAAGCATGCCACGTAAAAAATGTGTGGCTTTTTTTTTTTTTACAAGAAAAAATAACCTACAGTGCACTAAAAATTATACTAGAATATTTGTAATGTAGAAGATAACAACTCCCACCCCCCCACCCCGCTACAGAGGACGGACATCGCCCATCGCTACATGATGGAAAGTGGTGACGGTGCGCCGCGGTCCAATACGCACAGTTGTACTAAAATATCTGCAATATATCTGCAATCCGCTACAGAAGAGTAGCGCGGGCGGGGGGGCGTTCACAACATGACGGGGGTGCCGTTCGCAACATGACATGTTGCGATAACGCACAGTTGTAATTTACCGATCGGTCAAAAGTCATTTGGATTACAATTTTCAGGGATAAAGAATAATTTAGCTTATATTACTTACCTGTCAACAACAGCAGCGTAGCTGGCGAACTTCTCTTCCTCATTGTCAGACGAACATGAAGCTGGTCCGCTTGTTACGGACTCGTGGTTCTGGTCACGCGACCCGGTCAAACCATAATTCCATTATTGCGGTTTTGCACTTCCATGATTGCGGTTTTGGCGAACAATTTTTCAAAACAAATAAAAACAGTAGTAAGAAAAAAAGACTGGCGAACGCCTGTGTGTCACCCAGCCTTACACAAAACAGCTTTCAAACTTCTGTGCTTCAATTGGCTGGCTGTATTCGCAGCCGTTGTTAGGCGGGTCCTTCTTGCTAGGTTTTCAGTCATTGGTTCTTCAAGGTTTCAGAAACCCAATTCAAGGCTCTTATTAGTCGAATGAGAGGTCAATCACATCTAAACCAATCAAAGCACTCCTTTGGCTTTCTGTTCACGGCTGTGTCTGTAGTGGAAGAACGGAAATGCAGCTTTTTTTTTCCAGTGCGCTCTAGGATGCAGCCCCCTCGTGCACCCTCGTGCTCTCTAGGACGCAGAGACGTGCCCGCCCGCAGTACACCGGAGTGCAAGAGGTTAAATGGCAGAATAATCCGCTTCGCCGTGTGGGGTGGAACAGCAGTCCACCTGTCTCCCCTAGTTTTAGTTATTTTGGAATGACTGAGTTAGGCCATTTGTATTGTGTTTTGTCATTGCTGTTAGTGCGTGATTCGGGTTCCAAATTAGGGTGGGTCCAAATTGTGTGTGTGTTTTTGGCTTTTGTGAAGGGGGGGGGGTGTTGTGTTCGAGTTTGGTCTCTTATTTGTATGGTACAGGTGGAGGCTCCACCTTCCGGTTCTGCCAACACCTGCGGCTATAAGAGGGCAACGGGCAGGAGGGGCGGTCTCTTTGCCACCACTTCTGCCTGACGGCTGCGCCGGTGCTGTGTAGTGCTTCTATAGTAAACGTGTGTTCAGTTTGACACCTGGCCTCGTCCTTGGCTCCAAATACAGACATAACACTTCTGAGAAAACAATTTAACATATTAACAGTTTATTAACATATTAATGATGTTGTGGAGTGTGTAAATGAAGAGGCAGCTTCATGTCAGATGATTTATTACACACTCACATCTCACAAGCACAGAACAGACTGACTGGTTACAGCAAGCAGTCCTCTCTATATACAGTGGTACCTCTACTTACGAATTTAATTCGTTCCGGAAGAATTCTCGTAACGTGAAAAATTCGTAAGTAGAGGCGCGTTTTACATGTAAATGCCGTAATCCGTTCCAAGCCCCCAAAATTCGGGCATAAATTTTTTATAAATCGTAAAAATGCATCAAAACATGTAACAAATACATGTTACAATTAGATTACTGCACAATAAACATAAAATGAGAGTTTAAAATGAGAGAATAATAAAAGAGAATAATAAAAGAGAAAGAATAATAAAAATTATGTTCATTTACCCTTTAACTGCTATCATCGTCGACGTCGTCACCGTTTGCCTTCTTTGGTTCATGTTCTGATCCAAGGACGTTTGCTTTTGTCGGCTTGTAAGTGCTTCGTTTTGTTTTAATACCGTGCTGATCGTTGATGTATTACGGCCATATTCTTTGGCGAGATCAACCAAACGCATAAAGTTTTGGGAAAAAAAAACAACTTCGTGGCCAATGGGATACCAGGAAGATGCTAGGCGATAGCCAATGGCAGAGCAGCTACAGGTATGTTTACGTTCGGTAAACTACGGAAGCTGCGAGGAGCGCGTACTTTTTTGCCTTTCGTATCCTGAAATTTCGTTCGTAACTAGAGGCAATATTTTCACGTTGAGGCGTCTCGTAACCTGAAAATTCCGTATGTAGAGACGTTCGTAAGTAGAGGTACCACTGTATATCAAGTCACCTTCACAAGCTTCAAGGCACTTCCTCATACACAGCATGATATTTACACTACGCTTCATTCAACCCCCTCTCACCCTCTTGGGCATTGTTCTCCCATGTGTATTCATTGTCTCTGTCTGAGGTGTGAAATAACCTGACTTCCATACCGCCCCCCCAGCATCTTAAATAGAACAATAGAATATCAGTCCACATGCTGTTTTGGCTTCAGTCTCCTCCCATATCTGCTGTAACTGGGGTTTACTGCCTCCGTGGTGCTGCTGTGCTGGTGGGGGGCTGCTGGGAGTGTGTCCGACTGCGGGTGAGCCGTGGTGGTGGTGGTGGGGAGGGGTTCGCTCTGTCCGTGTGGCTGCTCTGATGAATCGTTCCCCTGGGGAGTTCTCCGTGGGGGTCTTCCCCACCGAGGGGCCCTCGCTAACAGCACTTGTTCATCCGCCACTACAAAGGCAGGTTTGAGTCTGTCTATGCCAATTTTCTCCCGTCTACCCCCCAAGTCTATCACAAAATGCTTATCCCCTGTTTCCAACACTCTGAACGGTCCATCATAGGGTGGGCGCAATGGAGGGCGGTGGGCGCCGTGTCTGACGAACACGAACTCCGCGTTCTTCAAAGTTTTAGGCACGAAAACACGCGGAAATCAGTGGTGGGCCGGGCCCGGCAGTGTGCCTGTGTTTGCGCTACGCTGCAAAAGCTGAGACGGGCAGCTGTCCGGCGCGGGATTATCTGGCAGAAATTCCCCGGGCAGCCGTAGGGGCTGCGCAAAAACCAGCTCTGCCGGGGAAGCTTCCAGATCCTCTTTTGGCACGGAGCACAACCCCAATAAAACCCACGGCAACCTGTCCACCCAATTTGCATCCGTCAGTGAAGCCCTGAGTGCTGCTTTCAGTGATCTATGAAAACGCTCGCATAACCCATTGGCCTGTGGGTTGTATGCGGCTGTGCGATGAATTGTAATACCCAGGCTGCGGGCCATCGCGGACCAGAGTTCGGAAACAAATTGAGGGCCCCTGTCGGACGTAATGTCTGACGGGACTCCAAAACGCGCTACCCATGCTGTTAAAAAAGCGCGTGCTACGTCTGCGGACGTGGTTGCCGCCACTGGGACTGCTTCTGGCCAGCGCATGGTGCGGTCCATCACTGTCAGGAGGAGCGTGCACCCCTGTGATGGCGGGAGGGAGCCCACGAGGTCCACGTGACCATGGTCGAACCTCTTAGCCGGTATCCGAAACAGCTCCAAGGGAGCCTTCATGTGTCTGTATACTTTGGCTCATTGGCACGCCACGCAGGCTGCAGCCCACTCTTTTACTTGTTTGCGTAGGCTCAGCCACACAAACTTCTCTCCCACCATTTTGACCGACGCGCGCACTTCTGGGTGCGCCAGAGTGTGAACCGACTCAAACACGCGGCAGCGCCACACGACCGGGTCCCGCGTCCCGTGGACACATTGCAGATTGGGGGGGGGTGTGCCATCTTGCAGCACCCTGCTCTCCAGCCTTAACCCTGTTGGTCCAGACTGGAGCGCGCGCATGTCTGCATCGCTAATCTGCTCCGCAGCCATGGCTGCGTAATCTATCCCCACATAGACCGGGGCCACCACCACATTCAGTTTACCCGACACATGCTGAATATCGGTAGTAAACTCTGAGATCGCGGCCAGCTGTCTCTGCTGCCAGCCCGACCACGGTTCTGAAACCTTGGCCATCGCGAACGTTAGTGGCTTATGATCCATGAACGCGGTGAAGCTGCGCCCTTCCAGCCAGAACTGGAAGTGGCGTATGGCCAGGTGGAGGGCCAGCAACTCCCTGTCGAGCGCACTGTATTTACGTTCGCTGTCGCGCAAAGTTCTGCTGAAAAAGGCGAGCAGCTGCCAAGCCCCGGCGACGCACTGCTCTATGACAGCCCCTATGGCCACGTCTGAAGCGTCGGTGGTGAGCACTATCCGGGTCGCCGGGTCCGGATGCGCCAGCAGTGCGGCGTTTGCCAGGGCTGCTTTAACCTCCGAGAATGTCCGCTCTCGCTCCGGGGTCCATTCGACCCTATCCACGGGTTTCTGTCTCTTGAGCGCGGCGTACAATGGTTGCATGAGCTGCGCCGCGTGGGGAAGGAAACGGTTATAAAAGTTCACCATCCCCAAAAATTCCTGCGCGCCATGACCATCTGAGGCCGGGGAAAATCCGCCACGGCGCGGACTTTGTCAGGCAGCAGGATCGCTCCTTCCGGAGAGACGCGGTGCCCCAAAAAAATCATGCTCCGTCACGTCGAACTGGCATTTCGCCGGGTTGATTATTAACCCGTGCTCCTCCAACCTCCGGAAAACCGTCCTGAGGTGGGTTTCGTGTTCGTCTTCGGACGCACTGGCTACCAGGATATCGTCCAGGTAGACGAACACGAACGGGAGATCGCGCAGCACTGCATCCATCATGCGCTGGAACGTCTGTGCCGCACCTTTTAACCCGAATGGCATGCGCAGGAACTCGAATAAGCCGAATGGAGTTATTACCGCTGTTTTGGGTACGTCCTCAGCGCGCACTGGGACTTGATGGTAACCGCGGACCAGGTCTATTTTGGAAAAAATGCTTGCTCCAGCAAGGTGGACGGAAAAATCCTGTATGTGGGGAATCGGGTAGCGGTCGTGTGCTGTGGCGTTGTTCAACCTGCGGAAATCACCGCACGGTCACCACGATCCCTCAGCCTTAGGGACCATGTGTAGCGGGGATGCCCATGGGCTGTTCGAACGTCTGATGATGCCCAGCCTTTCCAGGTTGGCGAACTCCTCGCGCGCTATGGCCAGTTTAGCTGCGTCCAAGCGCCGAGGTCTTGCAAAAACGGGCGGCCCGGTGGTGGTGATAAAGTGCTCCACCCCGTGTTTAGCGATGGCCACAGAAAACGTCGGGACCATGAGTGCTGGGATCTGAGTGAGCAGTGCGTGGAACTTACCGCCTGTAGCTGTGACTTTGGCTTGTGCTGTTGGCTGGGTCACTCGAGCTATACAGGGGAGAGAGTCAAAGGACAGTGCATTAACCAGGCGCCTGTTAGCAACATCAACCAGTAAACCATGTGCACACAGAAAATCAGCCCCCAGGATATGGTAATTCAGTGCTGCTACGACAAAAGTCCACTCGTATGTACGGCCGTGTAGAGATAAGATCAGTGTCCTCTCACCAAAGGTCTTAATTTCCGAGCCGTTTGCTGCCAACATCATGGGGCCGCTAGGTCCTGCCAGCCGGTCGGCGTAGGTCAGCAGGATGAAGCTCTTCTGGGCTCCGGTGTCCACGAGGAAATGCCTCCCCGAGCACACGTCCGTCAAGTAGAGCAGCTTGTCCTCTTCACCGAGGGTCGCAGCTGCTACCGACCGCCGGCCTCTGAGTTTTCCCGAGCGCTTAAATTGGCACGGTGGCGCACATCTGCGTGCGTTCTCTCTGAAGCGGCAGTGGTAGAAGCAGAGCGTGTCACTCTGGCGCTCCTTGGCCCCCGCTGCTGCTACCGACGGTGGCTCCTCGCCTCCTCTGGTCGTCTCGCTGGGCTCCGCCGCTGCCGCGTTGACTGTGATCGCCCTGGTGGTGATGATGATCCGGTCTGCCTCCTGGGCTAGCGCACGGTAGTCCTGCGCGGCCAGCAACGGCGAATTGGCCAGAACCGCTCTCGCCACTGTTGGAAGGTTCCGGAGGAAGAGGTGGGCAAACAGAAAGTGCCCGTCGTCCGTGCCCATTAACGCCAGCATCTTCTCCATCAGGTCTACAGCCGACCCATCTCCTAACTCGGTCCGCGCTAGGAGCCTCTCCGCTCTCTCACATTCCGAGAGTGTGTAGCGCCGGGTCAGCGCAGCCTTGAGCGCCTCATATTTGTTGCTGGCTGGTGCTGATCGAGCAGGCTCGCTACCTGCTGGGCTGTGCGGGAGTCCAGCGCTGCTACCACATGGTAGAACTTAGTGTCGTCTGCCGTTACTCCCCAGAGGGCGAACTGGGCCTCGGTGTGGTGGAACCAAGAGTGCGGGTTGGGCTGCCAGAAATCCGGTAGCTTGACTGAAACTGCACACGCGTTGCTTGCTGGGGGTTCCAGTCCTGGTTGTCTGTGGAATGGCTGCTGCGTCTCTGGGGCTTCCCGACGGGCCGGCTCCAGGGTTCTCGCCTCGTGTTCTATAATACGTCTTGGGTCACCAGTGTGGAGTGTGTAAATGAAGAGGCAGCTTCATGTCAGACGATTTATTACACACTCACATCTCACAAGCACAGAACAGACTGACTGGTTATAGTAAGCACTCCTCTCTCTATCAAGTCACCTTCACAAGCTTCAAGGCACTTCCTCATACACAGCATGATATTTTCACTACACTTCATTCAACCCCCTCTTACCCTCTTGGGCATTGTTCTCCCATGTGTATTCATTGTCTCTGTCTGAGGTGCGAAATAACCTGACTTCCATAATGTAACCATAGAGCCACCAGTAGCAGAGCACATCGGAAAAAATAATGTGAGGAAGCATAAACTTTAAGAATCAAATGTTGCCGTCTTAGGAGTTGTTAATGTTTTAACATTGAAACCGCTGTATAATTTAAGGCCAAAACTTAGGTGTAACCTGTTTTTTTTTCTCCTGCTCTTCTCTTCTGATGTTGCCTGTCAGTTGCTTTGACTTCAGAGGCAGCTGTGCTGTTATTGGCGCATTGCGATTTGAACAATGTGGGAATTGTAGTTTTTACTGATGAAATGAAAACTACCGTCAGAATATACATTGTCCTTTATCTTCAAAACTAAATGGCAAAATGTGTCTGAAACCAATCAATGTAATGAATAAATGGTGTAGTTGCTGAATATGTTTAGTTTTCAGTAACAACCGCTATTTTAAAAGTTTAGCACGAGATTGTTCACAGAAAGTGGTCTGTGGGGCTGTGAAAAAGTCACACTGCCACCTCTGCTGGCCTGGCATAGTTATTATGCCTTGGTGCAATGGAGGCATATGGTAATCACTCAGTGTGTGTGTGTGTGTGTGTGTGTGTGTGTGCGCTTTCCTGTTATCAGCTTTTCAGCACGCCCGGTCAAAGTCAAGTGAAACTAAAGGCTTGCATCTTTGTATCGCTATATTTTCTTGACTTGTAATTTGCCACAGTTTCGAAATACAGCTTTGTTTTCAAAATAAACACAAATTCAACTCACCTTTATACTGTCAATGGAGCCGCGGAAAAAAGGTATTGTAGTAACTAGGCTGGGCCAGTAGAGATCACACTGAGGCAGCTACACCTTGGTGCTTTCATTATTACAGTAACTTTTTCCCAGCTCCACTGACCGTAAATGTGAGCTATTTTTCTGTTTATTTCAAAAGCAAAGCATTATCTCAAAATTCTGGTGAATTGTCAAGAAAATATGACTATATAAGCCTTTATTTCCACTTGATTTTGACCGGGCGAGCTGAAAAGCTGGTAACACAGATACACACAGACACATCTACACGTTACTGTATGCCTACATTGCTTTGCACAAAGGCATAATTATTGAAATTTACATTTGAAAATATTAACAGCTGAAATTTATGCAAACTGCTCAAAGAACAGTTGTTGGAAAAAATGATTTCTAAACAGTTCTACGGCCAGATCATCACGGGTATCTTTTAAAAATTATGTATTAGAACCCTGTACATGTAAACATCATTAACATCATTCCATAGAAAACAAGGAAATCTTGAATGTTTGCACCTGACCCAGTTAACATCAGCTATTTTTGTATGATGACTTATGTTAAATTAAGTCATACAAAAGTTTACCAAAGCCAGTTTTTTTTGTTTGTTTTACACCTTGATCTTGACACACACAGATTTAATTATGGGTTCCTTGTAACCCAAGCTCGCAACAGAACTTAATTGACTGGGGAATATTCCGTTAACTCTAGCTGCACTGCGGTTATGTGAGAAAATAGTAAATGTCATTAACATAGGATATTGTCCAAAAATCCTGGGATGAGCATAAATTGTGTCTCATTGAGCTCCTTTTCATTCAGAAACTTCCATCAGGTGTCAGAGGAGCAGGAGAGTAAGCAGAGAGAGTAGTTAAAGCCAGTGGTGCCTACAGAACCCATGTACACCAGCAGCAAATTATTTACAAGTTTTTGGACCAATTAAGAAGGGAAATTAGAAAATTTCCCATGAAAACCTGAGCATTCCAGTGACCCCTGATAGAAAAACACTGGAAAGAGACAGAGGAGGTTCCAGTACAATATTTTTTTTTTTTTTACTGAATTAATAAAAAAATTGACATATTTCTTAAAAAAAATCTTTTTAGGCATGTTCCAAGACTGGCAACCTATTGAATGGTAAGGGGAACCACTTCACTACTAAAACTGTGCCAGTTTAATATTTTATTCTACTATACAAAAAATCAGCTGAGAATCACTGACAAGATATTATTAATCCCATGAGGGAAATTAACAACCAGTGTGATTTTTTTCTTTTCTTTTTTCCTTACCATCAGCTGTCCTTGTAGTTTGTGGCTCTCTAAAAATATTTTTCAGAGATTAAACATAATTAATTTTGCTGCAATTCTGTAACATTATCTTTTCATCTTACCAGGTGACCAGTCACCCAGAGCCCGTGTCCCAGTCTCTGAACCTCCAGCAGCCCCCACAGTCCCAGTACAACATGCCAGACAGGGACAAGCAGCTCCTATTTTCAGAATTTGAAGATCTCAGTGCCTCCTTCCGCAGCCTTTACAAGTCTGTTTTTGAGCAGTCCTTCAGCCAACAAGGTAAGTGGCCTCATGGGAGTATCAAGTGGAAACCTAATAGAGGGCCTAAGCTATGCTCATCAAGGAAACAGGATGATTCACAGAACAATTTTCGTAATGTGGGTTAGTTCTTAACAGCTGAGGCTGTAGAGTCTTTAGGCATTAATGAGGTTTACAAAGAACTGAGCAGGTATTCAACAGGCTGATGAGTCTATGGGTCAAATCTATACTGATTATTTTCCTGATCTGTTGCTTGAGAAATGCAGAAAAGAATTCATTTTATATTTAAAACATCTACGAGTTTGTGTCCTGAATATTTTATTAAAGGGTGTAAAGAGAAATCCCTGTCCATTAAGGCTGATTCTGGACGATACAATACCTACAGATGTGGACAAAATTGTTGGTACCCCTCTGTTAATGAAAGAAAAACCCACAATGGTGACAGAAATAACTTGAATCTGACAAAAGTGGTAATATATAAAAATTCTGTGAAAAAAAATCACACAGTGCTTTTGAATTGTGGTTCAACAGAATTATTTTAAACAAATTCAGAAACAGGCCTGGACATAAATGATGGTACCCCTAGAAAAGATGGAAAATAATGTGACCATAGTGACATGTTCAACCAAGATGTGTCCTCTAATTAACATCACAGGTGTCTACAAACTTGTAATCAGTTAGTCGGCTTATTTAAAAGGTGACAAGCAGTCACTGTGCTGTTTGTTGACATGGTGTGTACCACACTAAACATGGACCAGAGGAAGCAAAGGAGAGAGTTGTCTCAGGAGATTAGAAAGAAAATTATAGACAAGCATGTTAAAGGTAAAGGCTATAAGACCATCTCCAAGCAGCTTGATGTTCCTGTGACTACAGCTGCACATATTATTCAGAAATTTAAGATCCACGGGACTGTAGCCAACCCCCCTGGACGTGGCTGCAGGAGGAGATGGATAATACGAATGATAACAAAAGAGCCCAGAACAACCTCTAAACACATTCATGGTGAACTCCAAGGTCAAGGTACATCAGTGTCAGATCACACCATCCGTCATTGTTTGAGCCAAAGTGGACTTCATGGGAGACGACCAAGGAGGACACCACTGTTGAAAACAAATCATAAAAAAGCCAGACTGGAATTTGCTAAACTGCATGTTGACAAGCCACAAAGCTTCTGGGAGAAAGTCCTATGGACAGACGAGACAAAACTGGAACTTTTTGGCAAGGCACATCAGTCCTATGTTCACAGACACAAAAATGGAGCATACCAAGAAAAGAACACTGTCCCTACTGTGAAACATGGAGGAGGTTCTGTTATGTTCTGGGGCTGCTTTGCTGCATCTGGCACAGGGTGTGTTGAATCTGTGCAGGGTACAATGAAATCTCAAGACTATCAAGGTATTCTAGAGAGAAATGTGCTGCCCAGTGTCAGACAGCTTGGTCTCAGTCGCAGGTCATGGGTCTTGCAACAGGATAATGACCCAAAACACACTGCTAAAAACACCCAAGAATGGCTAAGAGCGAAACATTGTACTATTCTAAAGTGACCTTCTATGAGCCCTGATCTAAATCCTATCGAACATCTGTGGGAGGAGCTGAAACATACCGTCTGGAGAAGGCACCCTTCAAACCTGAGACAACTGGAGCAGTTTGCTCATGAGGAGTGGGCCAAAATACCTGCTGAGAGGTGCAGAAGTCTCATTGACAGTTACAGAAATTGTTTGATTGCAGTGATTGCTTCAAAAGGTTGTGCAACAAAATATTAAGTTAAGGGTGCCATCATTTTTGTCCTGGCCTGTTTCATGAGTTTGTTTTTTAAAATAACAGATTCAAGTTATTTCTGTAACCATTGTGGGTTTTTCTTTCATTAACAGAGGGGTACCAACAATTTTGTCCACGTCTGTATTGCGATACTTGGGTCACGATAATGCCATTCCTTTTCCATATTCCAGTACCATACAACAATTACAATACTATTCCAATAACCCCCCCCCATTTCAAATTTTGTCCTCAATGTACAACTGTCAATATCTGTTTCATATACTGTAAGTTTTTCAGTCTTTTCAACTTTCCGCGGCCACTTTTGTTTCGGTGGCTGCAGGCTCTCAGACCTCCATGGGATGGTGTATTGTTTGGGTCCTTTTTGCTGCCCACATGTTTGGGCTCCAACATCTTGTGTTCCAGGGGGCTTCATTTTCTGCAGCAACACATCTCTGCACACAGGGAAGGTGGTGGACTGTATTGTTTAATTCGCTCACCCCGAGTTTGGAGGTGACTTTGTTGCGTGGGGGATGTCCGGAGTTGGTTGTTGGCCGGGTTTGATGCCACTTGCGGAGTGTTTTTTAACTTAGCTTTGCTGAGTGGCTTCAAGAGGAGTGTGCCAGCCTGCCTGTTCCCAGTGTTTTTCTTTTTTTTTTTTTTTTCATGTGGCGCTCCTTGTTGGTTGAGTGTGTCGTGTCAAGGTCTTTCGTTCCATCTTTGTTATGAAATCAGAAAAAGGCCTGACATTTTAGTCAACTTTTTAGTGCATCCAGCTGCTTCCTAGCTGGTACACCTGGCTGCAAATCTCGCAAGACAAGCTATGACTTCACCTGAAAATGCGCACTTGTTTTGCATCATCTGCTGTACTGAAAGCTCAGTTGGTTGATTAATACTCAAGAGTTTGCAACATTTACTTTATATATACAGTAGTGTGAAAAAGTGTTTGCCCCTTCCTGATTTCTCATTTTTTTTGTAACACTTAAATGTTTCAGATCATCAAACAAATTTAAATATTAGACAAAGATAACACAAGTAAACACAAAATGCAGTTTTTAAATGAAGGTGTTTATGATTAAGGGGGAAAAAAAATCCCAAATCTACATAGCCCTGTGTGAAAAAGTGATTGCCCCTAAACCTATTTACTGGTTGGGCTACCCTTAGCAGCAACAACTGCAATCATGCATTTGCAATAACTGGCAATGAGTCTTTTACAGCGCTGTGGAGGAATTTTGGCCCACTCATCTTTGCAGAATTGTTGTAATTCAGCCACATTGGAGGGTTTTCAAGCATGAACCGCCTTTTTAAGGTCATGCCACAGCATCACAATCGGATTCAGGTCAAGACTTTGACTTGGCCACTACAAAGTCTTCGTTTTGTTTTTCTTAAGCCATTCAGAGGTGGACTTGCTGGTGTGTTTTGGATCATTGTCCTGCGGAAGATCCCAATTGTGCTTCAGTTTGAGGTCACAAACAGACAGCCAGTCAGTCTCCTTCAGGATTTTTTGATAGACAGCAGAATTCATGTTTCCATTTACCACAGCAAGTCTTTCAGGTCCTGAAGCAGCAAAACAGCCCCAGACCATCACACTACCACCACCATATTTTACTGTTGGTATGATGTTCCTTTTCTGAAATTCTGTGTTACTTTTATGCCGGATATAATGGGACACACACCTTCCAGAAAGTTCAACGTTTGTCTCGTCAGTCCACAGAGTATTTTCCCAAAAGTCTTGGGGATCATCAAGTGGTTTTCTGGTAAAACTGAGACGAGCCTTTATGTTCTTTTTGCTCAGCAGTGGTTTTCATCTTGGAACTCTACCATGCAGGCCATTTTTTCCCAGTCTCTTTCTTACGGTGGAGTCATGGACACTGACCTTAACTGAGGCAAGTGAGGCCTGCAGTTCTTTGGATGTTGTTGTGGGGTCTTTTGTGACCTCTTGGATGAGTCATCGCTGCGCTCTTGGGGGGATTTTGGTCAGCCAGCCACTAATGGGAAAGTTCACCACTGTTCCATGTTTTTGCCATTTGTGAATAATGGCTCTCACTGTGGTTCGCAGGAGTCCCAAAGCTTTAGAAATGGCTTTATAACCTTTTCCAGACTGATAGAGCTCAATTACTTTGTTTCTCATTTGTTCCTGAATTTCTTTAGATCACAGCATGATGTCTAGCTTTTGAGGATCTTTAGGTCTACTTCACTTTGTCAGGCAGGTCCTATTTAAGTGATTTCTTGATTGAAAACAGATGTGGCAGTAATCAGGCCTGGGTGTGGCTAGAGAAATTGAACTCAGCTTTCCAAAGATGTGATAAACCACAGTTAACCTCTTGCACTCCGGGATACCGCGGGCGGTCACGTCTCTGCGTCCTCGTGTGCACTGGGGAAAAAAAAAATCTGCATTTCCATTCTTCCACTACAGACACAGCCGCGAACAGAAAGCCAAAGGAGTGCTTTGATTGGTTTAGATTTGATTGACCTCTCATTCGACTAATAAGAGCCTTGAAATGGGTTTCTGAAACCTTGAAGAACCAATGACTGAAAACCTAGCAAGAAGGACCCGCCTACCAACGGCTGCGAATACAGCGAGCCAATTGAAGCAGAGAAGTTCGACGATTGAAAGCCTGCGTCTCGTGCGTAAAATCTGTTTTGTCTAAGCCGCTGTGTGTAACGGTAGCGTTCGCCAGTCTTTTTATTACTACTGTTCTTATTTGTTTTGAAAAATCGTTCGCCAAAACCGCAATCATGGAAGCGCAAAACCGCAATAATGGAATCATGGTTTGACCGGGTCGCGTGACCAGAACCACGAGTCGTAACAAGCGGACCAGCGTCATGTTCGTCTGACAATGAGGAAGAGATGTTTGCCAGCGACACTGCTGTTGTGGACAGGTAAGTGTTACAAGCTAAATTATTCTTTATCACTGAAAATAGGAATAAAAATGACTTTTGACCGATCGGTAAATTACAACTGTGCGTCATCGCCACATGACGGACCGCGGCGCACGGACCGGACCGTGTCTCACATGACGGACCCGCGCTCCTCTGTGGGGGGGGGGGGGGGGGGGGGAGTTGTTATCCTCTACATTGCAGATATTTTAGGATAATTTTTATTGCACTGTAGGTTATTTTTTCTTGTAAAAAAAAAAAAAAGCCACACATTTTTTACGTGGCATGCTTCTTTGTGTGTGTGTGTGGGGGGGGGCTTGTTTGTTCATTCATTCATTCATGAATGAATCAACAAACAATGAACAAACATTTACACACCAGTGTGGAGTGTGTAAATGAAGAGGCAGATTCATTGCAGACGATTTATTACACACTCACATCTCACAAGCTCAAGAACAAACAAGGAATAAACAACCAGAAAATTGACCAGAGTGCAAGGGGTTAATTTATATTTTAACATAAAATAGATTTTTGGTTTTTTTTTTACCCTTAACAATAAACACCTTAACCTGTTGAACTCTGGTCAATTTCCCTAAAAACGCCTAAAAATAACATACCCAAAGTAAATCAAAAGCTGTTCTTTCACCCTTTGCAACATCTTCATGGGGTTGGTCTCATTTAAAAGAAAGCACTCTGAATTTTTTGGCAAAACAGTCATAATCTCTCTAAGTGCTCCTGCCACTGAGTAACAGTCATCTAAACATACTGAATTTGAAGAAAATAAAGTTCGCCTGGGTGTTTTTTTTTTTTAGATACAAATGCTTGCAAATAACACACAGCTGTCAGATACTGGCTGGAAAATGCAACAGAAATGTAGAACCAAGTGTTATCAAGCTGAGGTCAAAATTTTGTAACAATACCACAAAAAATGAATATATTACACAGCCTTTTTCTCAGGTTGTTCCCAGGTGTTTTTGAACTGTGCCAATGCTTCAACATAGAAGCTTCATCTTGGGCTCTAATGAAAGGTGACACTCAGGGCTGTGTGTGTGTGTGTGGGGGGGGTTGTTTGTTCATTCATGAATGAATGAATGAACAAACAAGCCCCCCACACACAAAGAAACATGCCAAGTAAAAAAATGTGACCTTTTTTTTTTTTTTTTTTTTACAAGAAAAAAATAACTTACAGTGCAATAAAAATTATACTAAAATATCTGCAATGTAGAGGATAACAACTCCACCCCCCCCCCCCGCTACAGAGGAGCTCAGCACACAAAAAAACTTGTGGCCATGACGGACCGTTGTAATTACCGATCGGTCAAAAGTCATTTTTATTACTATTTTCATTGATAAAGAATAATTTAGCTTATAACACTTACCTGTCCACAACAGCAGTGTCATTGGCGAACATCTGTTCCTCATTGTAAGACGAACATGAAGCTGGTTCGGTTGTTACGGACTCGTGGTTCTGGTCACCCTACCCAGTCAAACCATCTCCGTTTCCATGCTTGCGGTTTTTGCAAACCATTTTTCAAAACAAATAAGAACAGTAGTAATAAAAAAAGACTGGCTAATGGCTAAGAGTGGCTAACGCTACCGTTACACACAGGTCTCAATGTGAGTCACCCAGCGGCTTAGGCAAAAAAGATTTTACGCACAGGGACGCACGCGTTTCAATCGTCGAACTTCTCTGCTTCAATTGGCTCGTTGTATTCGCGGTCGTTGGTAGGCAGGTCGTTCTTGCTAGGTTTTCAGTCATTGGTTCTTCAAGGTTTCAGAAACCCAATTCAAGGCTCTTATTAGTCGAATGAGAGGTCACTCAAATCTAAATCAATCACACTCCTTTGGCTTTCTGTTCGCAGCTGTGTCTGTACTGGAAGAACGAAAATGCAGCTTTTTTTTTTTTCAGTGCACACTGAGATGCACTACGACGCAGAGACGTGACCGCCCGCGGAATCCCGGAGTTCAACAGGTTATTTTAAAAACTGTATTTTGTGTTTACTTGTGTTATCTTTGTCTAATATTTAAATTTGTTTGATGATCTGAAACATTTAAGTGTGACAAACATACAAAAAAAAATGAGAAATCAGGAAGGGGGCAAACACTTTTTCACCACCACTGTAAATAATAAGAGATCATTGTGCATTTAGGGATCTGTGCATCATCTCGAGTGGCAAGTATCATGATACATCACCGAATCAGTCTTTTTTCTCCCCCTCTTTCGGTTTCTCCCTTTCGGGTTGCTATGGCGTACCATCACCTGATATCACGATGATCTGCATCTTGATTTTTTTTTACCCTCCTCATTAGCCCGGCTTGGGACCAGCACAAGGAGTACCCCTGTGGCTGGGTAACCAACTTTCCTTCCCCCATTCTGTTATGCTGAGTACCAAGCTAGAAGGCAGGAAGTACTGTTTTTATATGGTTTTTGGTATGACCCGGCCAGGGCTTGAACCCACAACCTTACAGTTATGTGGGTGGAAGGTCACATTAAAACATAACATACAAACTTATGGTATATTTTAAAGTTCTTCCTGTAGGCTGCATTTCATCAGAAGGATGGAAGCGGTTACAGGCAGCAGAAGTCCTCAGTAAATCTGTTGGATTAGAGATTCAGGTTAAAATGATGGAGAATCTATGTATTATAATACATATTGGTGTGCAATCCACAGCTTTTCAGAAGGTTGTGAGCCCCTGTAGAACAAAAAGCACTTTTGCCTGTAATCTGATTGACTGATAAACATGAAACTCTTGACAAGCGAGTTATGAGCAGAGTAGACTGAGCTTTCTGTGCGTAACCTACTTTGACAAATCAAATGCATTTCATGCTAATATTTTCAAAGGGTTTCTCTCCTTTAATCTGTCATCTATGTTTTATTAGCTAAAAGTTGTAACCTTTTTTTCTTTGGTGCTTAAAAGTGAAATCTCTTAGTCAGACAAGCTCTTGCAATTAAAAAGCGTAAATAATCGAGCTAGAGGATTTCACACTCTGCAGCCGTAGACAGTGAGCTAATTCACTGGCTTTGATAATAGGTAATGAGCTTGCATTATTATTTTGGTGCCTCGTTAATTGCTTTCTGTATTTCCCTCGTTGGACAATGGGCTTTCTGTGCCGATAAGAGATGCACCTTTGTCACCCCTGCAGTGAGTGTTACGTGCCGATTGTGGAGGTGCAGGGCTGGAGTCAGCTCTAAAAGCACTCCAGTGAAATAGGTTTAGTGTGCCAAAGCTGTGAAGGACAGCGCCTCTTATGACCACTCCCCACCACTCAGATGATTGGAGTTGGGTGTGCAGATGTTCACGCTCCAGTCATGCCCGCTGAAGAGCCGTGCTGCAGAAGATTGAATTTGTCAAAGACAATCCAGCACTGTATAGCTGGAGAAGAGGGACAACAGCGACTTGAGCTTGTGAACCTCAGGATCATAACCAGTGCTGAGTCATTCCCTGACACGACAAAATGGCAGCTGGTCTGTCTCAAGAGGAAAAGTACTTCAACGCAGGAGCTCCCAGGCCCATTACTGTAAGATGCTAAGATCGATGACCTTAAGTAGCGGTTTCGTCTTGTTTTGTTTTGTCCAAGTGATGATCCTTTACACTTAAGCTCACTGAATAAGCAGATGCTCTCTCAAACAGCCTGGGCTACAACTACAGATAGTTTTATTATCCATTAATTTGTGCATTATTTTCAGAGTCAGTATTTCCAAGAACCCAAACTAATGTCAACAAATTGCCTTTTCTTTAATAACAAATTCTCAACGAGGCAAATATATTTATTTTCAATAAAAAAGGAATCAGAGGGAGACTGAAAATCCTCATTGAAAAGATGGAACACGACTGACAGCTTTAAAAAAAAAAAAAAAAAAAAAAAAAATTCCATTATCCACAGAAAACAAACCTATTATAAAGACCGAGTCTTTTAACTGTTCTCCAAAGGCCACATCATTTTATTTATTGAAGCCTTGAACATCTTTTGACTCTAGGATGTACAGTGCTCACCATTTGTCACAAAGAGGTTGTTTTGATTCTAGGAATTATTTTTTTGTCATTTAGTGGAGAGATGACTAATGGATTTTGGGAAAGTAGATGGCCCTGTAATGGAGTGGCGATCTGTCCAGGGTGTACCCTGCCTCTCGCCCAAAAGACGCTGTGAGAGGCTCCAGCACCACCCACGACCCGAAAAGGATTAAGTGGTTGAAGATGAATGGAAAACAAAAATGATTTATATTGTAAATGTATTATGAATTAATAATTAAAATAATAATACAGTAATTTGGGATGTAGCCAAATATTTGATTATCTGGATATTTGTTTGTTAAACTGATATTCTGCTTTTTAAAAATTTGGTGTTTGGATATTTGGGTTTGTTCCCCAAATTGCTTAATTTTAATAAAGAGAAAAATAAGCAAATTTATGAGAAAATTCTAGGGATGCACTGATCTCTGATCTGTTTTAATAACCAAACGGACAAAGTTCTAAGCTTTCAAACATTGCATGACATGACTACCAACTGCAAATGGCTTTGCTAAACTTATAGCACCTAAACAGAAAATGAGAGGTGAGACAGCTGGCTGGTTTCAAACACAGTGGTGAATCTATGAATTTTTCTCCGTGAAATAAAGTAGATGGACAACAAATCTCACTCAAATGAATCCATTGGACCTGTGGCAATGAAACGGGACTGGATTTGTTTATTATTATTAATGTTGAGAATACAAGGATGCTTGATTGGTGAGCTGCTGCTATGTTGCTTGCTTGTGCTAGCTCGTTTTATGTGTTGTTTACCTTTGCTGCTGTGATTGCGTCTCAAATCAGTCTTAATAACCAAACAGACAAGATTCCAAGGTTTCAAATGATTTATGGCATGACTGCCAACTTCATGTGGGTTTACTACACTTCACTGTGTGGTAGCAAAAACATGTCGGGTATGCGTCGGGCTCACAGCTGCGGCTCGTGACTGTTATGAGGTTAAACTCTCGGCCACTGCCATCAATAAAAAACACTTTTTTTTGGGGGGGGGGGTTTCAACCGATATATCGGTGCATTGCGTAGAAAATTCTCGCATATTCACAAGAAAAAAGAAGCAACTTTTTTGATTTATTTTTTTAAAAATTTTGTATACTTTATTGATCCCCCAGAGGGGACACGGTACGGCGCTACCCCTTTACCATTCACACACACATTCACACCTAGGGCCACTTTTAGAGTCTCCAATTAACCTAACCTGCATGTTTTTGGCCTGTGGGAGGAAACCGGAGTACCCGGAGTAAACCCACGCAGACACGGGGAGAACATGCAAACTCCACACAGATCACTGTTGGTCAGGGGCTGGGATCGAACCAGGGATCCCATGGCCAAGGGTGAGTTGCTGTGCTGCCGCAGTGCTAACCACTGCGCCACCGCACCGCCCAACGTGATGACAATCTTAAAATTTACCAGTCACAAATTTATATGAATAAATTAGCAAATATGTAGGAAAGGACGCCAAGTTAAATGCCAAAATAATGCCAATTTATTAGTAAAGCTGGAAATTTAAGGAAAAAAAATGCATATTTATACAAAAATTTTGTAAATTTATGAGGCAGAGCACATCTCAAATTGACAAGAAAGCAGCAAATTTATTTTAAAAAGTTCCCCCATTTACATGAAAAAAAATCATTTGCATGCAAATTTCTTCTCCCTCATTGCACTGTTTATGCAGTCTAATGAGGGGGGAAAAAAGACTGTACAGAATATTCAGATATTCGCTCAAGATCGTTTTAGAATATTCAAAGCCCCAATACTGTATTCACTACAGCCCTAACAATGAAAAACCTAATGAGGATAATTGCAGTGATACTATGATAATTGAGTCTTAATTTTCAGTACCCTTACAGCTCCATGTTGGTATGTTTTGTTTCCAGGTTTGATGGGCATACCGTCAGATTCCTCCCAGCAGACCCACACCTCCTGCTCCTATCAGCACTCCCCCAGTGGCACCATTAACACTCAGAACAGCCTGTCCAATAATCAGTCCAACAGCCACTCCAACAACAGTGGCCAAGTGCCCCTGTCCCATCCTGCCCAAGCCCACCCTGGGCACGGCTCACCCCACACACAACATCTCCCGCAGCACGGAGGCCCCCACAACCAACATGCCCAGCACAGCCAACACAGTCAGCACCCACAGCATCAACAGCACCCCCAACATGCTGCTCACCCGCAGCATGGGCAGCACCCACCGCAGCACTCGTCCCACAGCCAGCATCCGCAGCAGCACACGCCGCACCCCTCCCAGCACCCACAGCATAGCCAGCACCCTTCTCAACATGGACAACAGCACCAGAGCCTCTCCCACCAACCCCATCCTGCCCAGCAGCAAATGGCGTGTAACACAGGTAAAGGCTCTCCGTCACTGTTGTTATGTGGTCCAGCATAGCCAGTCCTGTTCATCGTACATGAATCAGAATAAAGGCAACTAAACTGATTATTCTGGTCACTTTTTAGTCCCAAACACTTATCTATAAATCAGTGATAAATTGTTTCAGATGCTAAAGAGTAAATCATCATCTGGTTCATTGTCGGTGCTGTTGAGAACAAAGCAGTGCTGAAGATGCTGGCTGTAGCAACCTTTAGAGAGTCATCTGGCTCCTCCTAGTGGCCACACCACAATTTTGAACCGTTTAAGTCTGCTGAGTGCATCATCACACCAAGTTGCTCATGATAAACAATTGGAGCAAATGTTGTTGAGAGTGAATAGATGTCTATAACTGCAGGTCACAAAGCTGTTTTTAAACTTGCACTGCAGTAGTATACTTTTCTACGCATTACCCCACAGTAGAGCTGGGCAAGTTGACCTTAAATCAGCATCATGGTTTATTGACCTTTTCAGGTCGTGTTCCCATTTTAAAGAATTTCAGTTCAGTTATTTTTTATAGTACATATATCTTTGTTTCTCTGGTATGAAGATGGAATAAATGAAAACCAAAACAAAAGAAACAATCGGTGTCATCAGCCAGTTGATTATTTTAATCATCACTATTGGTATCAGTCCAAAATTTCACAGCTGGTGTTCATAGTCCCCAGTTTAAGGCTGTGTATCCACTGAGGGTGGGGTTTTTTTTCTCCTCTGAGCATCTACAGTATTTTCTGTTCATTTTCTATGTAGTCCGGTGTTTAATCCACTCAGTGCAAAAACGCTGTCAGCGGTGAGCATTTTTTGTCGCTGCGCTCACAGTGCTGAAAGTTTTGAAGCAATACAGCACTCATCAGCGACACATCTCTCTAACCTGCCGATCAGAATTAGACTAAAAGTACACCATGATCCATATTTAACAGCAGAAGCTCAGAGGAATGTATGTTTTCTTTTGTTTGATGCAGTTTAATGCAGGTGGAAGAGCATTTCAGGGCAAAACGAGTGAAACGCCAACTGCAATCTTTAGGTGACAGGTCAAGCTAGGATACAGGGCAAAGACCTTTTTTTTTTTTTAAGAATGCCTTTGAAGCACCCACAAAAATTGGTCTAGAGCATTTTACGCACTCGTTTTTTTTTTTTTTTTTTTTTTTTTTTTTTTTGACATGCAGTCTTACTCTGCCAGCTCACTACTAGAAAGTGTGATGTCCTTTTGAGATTCTAATGGACACTTTTGTGAGTGACATCACATGTGCAGTGTCCTAGATATGAAAGGTTGGCAAAAGACTACCAGGTTTCAGTTGTTCTACAACGCAACAGCGTGAATACTGTAGAAGTTATAGACAGTTAGGTTAATCATTGTATTGAATCTCACACAAATAGATGTAAATCTTTGCTAAAATGCTGCGTGCACTGCTGGTGGGAACAGGCTGTTGGCATGTTGTCTATTTCTAACATTTTACTACAGGATGGGGGATTCCATTTCATAGTAAACATGATACCCCGCACCAAAACCAGAGTGACTGACAATGCAGAAATCCTAAGCTGTTGTAATGTGAGGGGTGTTGTGACTTACTACTTAATTAGCCTCATCCGGCTAGCTTGTACCAATACTGAACACCTTTATTAAACCTTGTCATTATCTCAACTGGACTTTAACTGAATAACGTCCAAAAACACAGACCTTAGTTAGCAGTTGGCAGCAGACACAATAAAACAACCAGCTAAAAAAAACAAATGTTCCTACCTTTTCAGAGTTAATTCTGTGTTGTTCTTCTTAAACGTATTCATATATGGTCCAGCAACCATCCAACAACTATTGCCTACATATGAGAAATACCAACCTCTGACCTTACTTAGTGTATTCTTGTATTCTCCAGTCTGTCTGTGTATTTTTTCTCCTTAAAGAGCATTCTCATGATTAAAATGTGTTAGGACACTTCAGGCTAGACCTACCACTTGATAAAGGAAAAATGTGAATATATAAGAGCAACTTGAAGAGCTTGGAAAAGATGTCAGTTAACTTATCATTTAACATAGAACAATTGGGATAGGCTTAGGAACTAAAATTATTTAAATTTCCTCCTTCTTACTGTCACATTACAGATGAAATACACTCTGTGTTTGTGTGTGTGTTTGTGTTGCAGGTTTACTGTCTGACTGGTACCCAAATCTGGATGCACTGAAAGAAAGCTGTCGTATTGCAAGCAGCTATAACTGGGCTGATGTTGACCTTTCACCTTTCCAAGGTGAGGTTTGAACTCATTTTGAATTGATGATTATCTAAAGTGTACTTATTTGGTTTCTGTTCCACGAATGTTTTAAGGTTTCAGGTGTTCTTTCCCTTCTATTCCTCCTCTCTTCATATATGATCGGAAAACGGCAGACCTTTAAAGATAGAAGCTGATATTACAGTACTGCCCCAGCTTTTGATTGAGTGCTGAAGTGTTGACAGTGTGGAGTGGAGTTGATTACGAGTTTAATTAAACCGAGCTCTTCAATTAAATAACACTGCCTTCAAGTTTAATTACCAAAACACTGAACTCAGCAGGTCAGTTTATCCAATTACAGTCTAGGATTGCAAGGTAGGATGTTTTTAAATATCACCCACTGAAGGTTACTGACATAATGAATATATATTGCAATAAAGTTTTAGCTTCATGTAAATTGGTTTCTCATTTACTAAATTTATATTACGTGAGCAGTTTCATAGGTTTCATTGACACAATGAGCAGAGAAGCCGTCCAATAGTAACTCTTGTTTATGCTCTTAACTCTGCCTTTACCTTCCCAAGGACTGAGAGAGAGCATGAGACAAGCGGAGCTGAACAACTGGTCTCTGGAACCCACTCAGATCGCAGACCTCTGCTCATCCATCAACCAGTTTTTTGCCCGCACTGGCATAATCCAGCCACAGGGGGCAGTGCAGCCTCCTGTTTGCCATGGCTCCATGCACACCAACAAACCCAGCCAGCACCTCAATGCAGGTTAAACAACCGTTTCATAATGTTGTGAAACTTCTGTTAATGTTTTGGTCATGATCACTTAAGATTTTACTGTTGTTTAATGTCATATAGAGTCTTACCTTACTTGGTAACAAAGTAATCAGCACAATTCTGGTTAAATGAGCTTATGTCATGGCACTGCATCCCTCTGTTCAGCCACAGTTGGTGAGAATCACTACTCCTCCTGGCAGTCTGGTCTTTTAGGGCACATTCACACTACCACTGTTTGGTCTGGACCAAAGGAAGTCTGGTCCGCTTCCGCGGATAGTTTGGTTTGTTTGGTGCAGTTTGAATGTGCATTCGAACTCTGGTGCTCACCAAACAAGCGAACTCCAGTTCACCTGAAAACAGGGGGTCTTGGTTCAGTTGCAAGTGAACACTGGTGCACTTCACTTGCAGTGTGAATGCAAACAAACTATCCAGCGGAGCAAAGGGCAGAAATGCCCCTCGGCATTTGTGTAACCATAGCAACACGTAGTCTGAGAAGAGGAAGTGGCATTTACCATAGTGCATTTTGGGTAGAAAATAACAAAGACAACTGCGCGAATTTAAGAAATCCTTTTTCTGGAGAAAGCCAAGGAGAAAAGTTAGAAAATGTCTCGTTTGTGGCGGACAAACAATCTGGCTGAAGGGAACGTATTTCCGTTTTCGGTCCTGGGCAATCACTAAGCCAGATTTTTCTTCTTCGCTGAGATTTTTTCTTCCTGGTCAGTGGTGGTTTTGGCTACAGCACCCCAAACAAGCAGCTGTTCTAACTGCCTGACGCTGTCCAAGCAGTTTGGTCTGCTTGAATAAAGTGCAGTGTGAATGCGAACCAAACCAAACAAAGGTGCAAAAATTCTTGGCATTCCCTGTAGCATGGTAAATTTTTGAAAGCGATCTAGCTCCAATAACATAGAGCACCTGAGAGGTTCACTGAAAAAGAAGTGCTATTATACCTTTAGCATAACTTAACACCTCAACAGTCAGCCATGGCTTTTTCAAACTTCAAGGAGACGCGGCTTCTATCCCCTGCAGATAATAGTACATTTCACTGGCGTATCAGGTTTCATGTCCTCACATTGCTGATGTCACATGAACTTGTCAGTCAGTCTGGAAGCTGGTGATAACAGCCACTACTGATTAGTTGAGTCATTGGCATTTTTACAAGTCTTTTAATTTTGTCACTGTGAAACTCTGCCCATATCAGTGGTTGATTGGAATACACTGATTTATCTAATTAAATGGTTGTTGCTGTTTGTCATCCATTTTAATGGACAATGTTGCAAAATGCAGTCGAGATTTTGCATAATTACAGTCATTTTTAGCTCATTCTAGCAAAGCCAAAAGGAGCTAATGCGATAACCTGCTGTCCGTCCGTCCGGCCACATTTCCTGGGAATTGCTACTCCTCCTATGCATTTGGTCACCAGACTTGCTCACAATGATCCTCTGGTGGGCCTACATCCAAGTTGTGCTCAAGGTCAAAGGTCAGGACATTTATGATTTCACATAAAATGATACTTCTCCTGGGCCCCTAACCTTGACTTTAAGCACAACCTAAATGGGACTGCATCTTGGCTGTACTTGGGGTCAAGGTCAGTGGTGAGGAGCTCTGAGCACTCATGGGGTGTTTTCATCAGGCCGGAATGAGCTACTCCATCACTGATTTTTTTTTTTTTTTTTTGTATTAGCACTGAATAGCTTTCATATTTACAAGAAGAGACACTCTGTCAGCCTGCCTGCCTGTGTGTGCACGCGCGTGCTTTTCAGCTGGGCTGTGTGTTGCTTTTCATGTCCAGCGCTGCACCGAGCAGGATACTTTTTTGTCAGAGCTGTCATGGGAGGGAAAAAAAAGAGGAGCGGTGGATCACAGGGTGCTTATTAAGGCAGGGTGAACCGGGATGTACGAACAAGCACAGAGCATAGCTGAACAGGGAGACTGCCCCGTGCCAAACCATTGTGTCTCCCTCAGCTTTTGTCTCAGGACTTGCTGGTCTCTGCTGTACAGCAGCCGGAGATGGTCAGAGCTGCTGCAGACTCCACAGATTTGACTCAAAAAATGCTCTTAACCCTTTAACTGTCCAGATTAAATGGACAGGTCGCGCGCCCCCAGTGGCGCAGTGCACCGACTGCACGTCAACTTATTGACTGAGTTATGTAATTTATGTAGCTGCCGCGACATTATGCAAATTAGATGTGTAAATTTATTCCTATCTGAAACTTTGGATCATGTTCTGCAGCTTTCTAATTGACAGTAAGCCATTATCTCTTGTAACTTTCAAGTTATAGCCCTGGAAATCTGAATTATTTTATTGACAATTTTTTTTACCACTCTTGACCACTGGGGGGGCTTCGAGTTGCCTTGCATTGCCCCAGGTGCCACATGGCACCTAGGGCAGTTAAAGGGTTAAAAGAAACTTCTCCACTCTTGACCACTAGGGGGGGCTTCGAGTTGCCTTGCATTGCCCCAGGTGCCACATGGCACCTAGGGCAGTTAAAGGGTTAAAAGAAACTTCTCACTCTCAGTTGCTGTGATATTTGTGTAACTGTGGCACACACAGCTGTCTGCTGTAGCTTCAAAATTAATATAGTATTTATCTGTCAGGATAATGACAGACAGCCTTCTGAATTAGTTCCACTCTGTGTCACTGTGCTGTGATGTGGTGATGATGGCATCTAGGGGGCGGCAGTAGCACAGGTGTAGTGTGGCCGACTACTCATCGGAGGGTCAGGGTTCGATTCCCGCTGTGTCCGCAGTCTGCATGTCGAAGTGTCCTGGAGCAAGACACTGAACCCCCAGTTGCTCCTGGTGGGTCAGGCCAGCGCCTTTGTATGGTGGCTCTGCCGCCATCAGTGGGTGAATGTGTGTGTGAATGGGTGGATAGCAGGATCTGTAAAGCGCTTTGGTCATCCAGAGATGAGTAAAATGCGCTATATAAGTGAATGGCATTTACTTACTTCACTGCCCGTTTGTCCGTGTTGTCCTACTTTAATGTCAGCAGAGATGAGGTGGGCAGTGACCCAAATCGCTTGCAGGATCATTTCCCCACGTCAAGTAGCATGGGTAACCCTGTTCAGACAGCAAAGAGAGCCCAAATCATACTGGGTTTGCTTGGAATGGAGCTTAACAGTTGCTCCATACTGTGCTGATGTCCCTCCACCCCTCTCTACTACAGAAGTGCGTTCACAAATTTTCTCATTTATCTCCACAGTCTTCCGAATTTTATTCAACTAGCTCTGTATATTTGTATCTGCACATGAGTAAACACCCAAATAGCCTACATCAGACCAACTTGCTGCAGTTATCAAATGATTCTAGAGAGGAATAGCTGGATCAAGGATACTACATATTTATGCTGTTCAGGGACGCAATGCAGGCAAAGTGAGGGTGCGGCCATTTCCACTCATTCTGTACCCAAGCACTCCTCTCGCGCCGTCTCCTAAAGTTTAAAGATGAAAAGATGTACCAATCAAGCTGCATCTGAACGAATCCTTGTTTTTTTTTCTCATCAGGAAATCTTTATATGGACTCCAGACAGAGCATGTCCATGATGGGCCCTCCAGGATATCCCCACATGCCTCCTATGAGCAGTGCAGGTCCCACAATGACAGGTAAAGAAAGTCATTACTGTTAATCGACTTTTAATTGCACAAAGTAACTGAGCTCCTTTAACTTTGATTCTTCTTCTGTTCTCTTTCTTCAGGACACCATGCACAGATGAACCAGCAGCACATGATACCTACAAGAAACTTCCAGATGCATCGCATGCCAGCTGATGACATCCAGGATGATTTCGATTGGGACTCCATCGTCTAGCCACTAGACCTCCTTTCTTTCTTTTTTCTTTTTAAATTTGCAAACGAAACAGGAGAGAGTCGAGGAGGTGGAAACCAGGCTGAGCTGAAAGGCCACAGGTGGAGGAGGCCTCTGGATGAGATTCAGAAGAACATTTGAGCTTTGGAGGAATATAGACTTCACAGTCCTGACAGTTAAAAAACCCCACATAACTAGAACATGTTACTTTGAAGACAATCACATTAAGTCGGACATGTTAAAATGATTGCTTTTAAACTTGTCTGCAGATGAACTGAACTCGTACACATCTGAACCACATGCTCCTCAGCCAGTTCCCTCCATGTCCCTCGTGAGCAGCCTTCCAAAGTTTGAGCCCCCCACCCCCCACCCCCGACCTCCGCGCCGTAACTGTTATGTGATTTGAGCGACGTGTTCAGCTTGTAATTCTTCTCGTGTTGACATTGGCCTCAGCTGCCTCTTGGATGAGTTTCTCTCTCTTTTTTTAAATTAGTTTTTGTTTTTTGTTTTTCTGAAACAGGCCGTTTGTGATGTGATGGTGCTCTTTGGTCACTTTTGGGAGAAGGTGGGCTCTATTGAGGCTGAATTGGTGGAAAAGTTAAGTTTACAAAAACATGGTGTTAAATGAAATTAAATTAACCAGGAAGAAGAAAGGCGGAGAGATCACGAAAGGAGTCATGTCGTGATCCGACATCACGATCAGCCTCACTGCAATAGATGTAATGGGAGTACCTTTTTTTTCCCCCTTGGTCTCAAGCACTTAAAATTGGGGGGGGGAAATTACATAAGCAGAGATGACAACAGGAAGTTGGATATTTGAATTTTTCCAAAAATATTTTTAGCCAGAGCAGCCGAAGATCCATCATCTGTATGTTGCTTAAGGGATCCAACATCAAACTGCCTGACCTAGGGCAGATATTCTGGTTTACCTATTGTGAAAGAACCACAGGAATCACCAGATTAAATCACTAGTTCTCATTTCAGCCTTGATTTTGGGTCATAACATAATACTGAAGCCCCTATCAGCAGCTTTGCACTTGGTGGCAAATGTTTCATCCTTTTCGGGGCTACGAAGAATTCACTGCACTGAAGGTCAATGGCAAAAACACCAAAAACTAGAATTGCCCTCAACAGAGATGCAGACTCATGCCCTGGAGTCCTGTCCTATTTGGGCTGAAAGTCAGTGGTAAATTCTGTGTCTCACTCTCTATTGTAATGGGAATGGCCACATTAACTAGAATCTTCAGGGTCAAAGTCATTTCATATTTGGATGTTGTATGACATTATAGCTTATATTCACCTTTTTGCTAGCACTAAACCATAAGGCAAGTTTAAAGGTTACAAGCTAGACTGCTCATTTAAAATGTGGTGACCTAGCGACCTAACTTCAGACCTCATCGATCCTCAAGGCCATTTGGCATTTATGTACCCAAGACACCGTCCTAATGTGCACAAATTTCCTGCACGTAACCGTAATAATAAAGTCACTATTGGCCAAAATCGATTTTGACCGATGACCCTGTGACCTTGACCTTTGAGCTTGTGCCCCCCAAAACATGCTAAGCCTGAGGTTCACCTGTATACCAAGTTTGGTAACCCCTAGCTTTATTCTTTCTCGAGTTACAGTCCGGATAGACAGAGGCGACCACCATGCCCACGCCTCGACACTATTGCCGTGGGTAACAAGTAGAGATGGATAAATGTGACAAACACATTCAACATTTGCCCAATCCTCCATCTTGTCCTAAAATAAATTCTCTGAACTGGGTTTTTGCACTAAAGTGCAGCACTAAAATCACAAAAAATTCCAGTCTCTGTCATAACAGCAGCTTTCTGTACCTTAGCTAGTGAATTATTCCTGTCTGACTGAAACCATAGCCCTCTAAAAGTTAGGAGTCAGGGTAAGCCGAAGTAGTACGAAAATTGTTGGTCATTGCTGTTTAAACCGACTCTCCTGTAAGTTTGACCTTGTATGTGTTGCTATGACAACCAGCGCCACATTTATTTCCAGCATCCAAAAAAATCTGGGATTACATCAAATCATCATCAGTTTATTTCAGCTAAGATGTTAATCCACATGTGGAGAACGGGTCCCAGATGTTAATGTAATCTCTTTTTTTTTTTTAAACATTTCCTCATCCAATCAAAAGTTGCTGTAACAAGACTAAACAAAATGATGTTTATAGAGTTACATTTTGAAGTGTAGAAATTTTACATCTATTGATCATTAATCATAAGATGGGATATTCCTCCATCCATCCATCTTCTTCCGCTTAATCCTTTTCGGGTCGCGGGGGGGCTGGAGCCTATCCCAGCGTCTTTGGGCGAGAGACAGGGTACACCCTGGACAGATCGCCAGTCCATCGCAGGGCCAACACAGAGAGACATACAACCATTCACTCTCACAGTCATAACTAAGGACAATTTAGAATCCCCAGTTTTGATGCCAATTAACCTAACTTGCATGTTTTTGGCATGTGGGAGGAAACCGGAGAAATCCCGGAGTAAACCCACGCAGACACGGGGAGAACATGCAAACTCCACACAGATCACTGTTGGTCGGGGACTGGGATCGAACCCAGGATCCCCAGGCCAAGGGTGAGTTGCTGTGCTGCCGCAGTGCTAACCACTGTCTTTTACCATTCTTTTGGACAATAAGCTACAAGGAGCCATATCTGAGACTAGAGAGCCGGGAGTGAATTGTAAAACCATGTGAAAAAAGTGGTGTATCCAATTCAGCTTTCTTCATAAAGTGCATCATAATGGCAAAAGATATGCTAAATATCGTTGATAAACTTGTTAAACTCTAATTGGCCTCAAAACTCCAAGTATTTGTTCGCTCTTGATAAAATAAAGGTTTTGAGTTTTAAGAGCATTTTAAGAGTGAAGTTTTGTAGTAAGAATGAGAATAAGGAAATGCATAACCCAGCTACGTGAAAAGAAAAGAAGTCGTCTGCTAACCAGTGCTTCTAAAAGTCATGAATTAACACACATCAGTTTTTATTATATGTTCAAATTCTGTGCTCAATAGGAACAGTGAGTGTTTATTTGATTGTAATTTTTTAACAATTTCTTGGCTGGATCTAATGATTTTATAGACGCAGCGTGTTGGTGATTTTGAGAGGCGCTGGTAGGTATTTAGATTTTATTGTGTAGTGACAGTAACTTTTATTTTCAGCTGCTGGTTGGAGCCTCATATTTAATGCAGAGCTGTGTTATTCTGTAGAATTACTTCCAAATTATAGAAGCATTTCTTCTCGGTAGTGAAAACATAAATTGTAATGCATCTACATGTAAGACTTACTGACAAAAATGAAACTTTTGAAAGCTAACGCGGATATAAACCATAGAGACCATGTGGCACAGCTACTAAAAACTGTCTGATGTCGACTTTGATTGATGATCAATAGAATAGACATCACCGCTTTTTCTCTGTTTATTGTCAGATCTGACATTTAAATTATAGAGTAATTATTTCTTCTTAAACTGCCCAATGTGTTCTTATGAGAGTTGGATTTTGCTGTTATACAATCATGAGAATGAGAAATGTGACTCATTACGCAGTACATGCAGTGTGTGTTGGTCGAGCGTATGGCGTGTTTGTGTGCGTTTTTTTTTATTATTGTAATTTTAGGGCTATGATTGATTGCTGCAATCATCTCTATGCTATCTATGAGCACAAAAGCAGATGCACACGGTGACTACAGACTAGATTTGGGACGTGTGTTCTGGTGGAAACTGTTTCTCAAGCACAGAGCAGGGAGATCGGCGTTTCTGTGGAAACGGTTTTCTGCGTCCTGTAACAAGTGGCTCCTCAATCAGACAGGTGCTGAATTTAGAGACACTATATTTAAAAAAAAAAAAAAAGAGGAAAAAAAAGAAAGAAAAGCTTTTGCACAATTTTTGTTTACTCAGCCGTTTTAAGATGCAAAGCACCATCTGGATCTGGAAGGCTAATCTCACTCGTTCATTCATCATTCAGCTCAGTTAGACTGTCTGACATCTAGCAGCATTGTCCACGGTGGACAATGAACACAATTATTTCTCCTCTCTGCAATATTCTTTAACTGTCCTCTGCATCTATGACACTATATTTCAGGATGTTATTGGCTTTCTGACAGTTTAAATAACATTCATACCACTCATGTCTGCATGGGAAATATGAATCTAGCAGTTATTGAGCAAAGACTGTTGCCTAAATTAGCATGTTGGATATTTATATTCAGATTTTAATCATAATTGATAAAAAAAAGTACTGGAATAAACTGGTATGCAGCAGATAAAGATGGAATAAACCTTCCCTTATTGGTTCTGCTGTGCTTTCTTCGATTTTATGATGCATGGCCATTTATTCTCCTCCAACAGTTCTATCGGTTTCTCCTCCATCTCAGCTGTCCGCTTCACTGATACAAACCTTTTTCTTTTTTAAACAAAATATTCATCATCTTCACCCTCCCTGAGGTATCTCGCTACTGATGTCTTTTGGGGCTGATGCAATTTTTTTTAGACTCTTCTGTTGTGCTTTTTTCGTGTGAAATAAAGTTGAGGGAGCTTCAGGTTTTTCACTAATAGCTGCAGTTGAACCAGTCTATGCTTAGATATGTATTTACCGTGTAGACATGATGGAGGTCACACAATCTTAACCAAGAAATCTTAATTAATCCCACATTTTAAATGATAAAAGTGGACCTGTTATGCTCAGTCATGACTATATTAGAGATATCTCATTATGTTAAAGGTCTCATGTTGTGCAAAATGGTGTTTTTGTGGGTTTTAACTTTATAAAATGTATATTTACATGCTGACTTCACAAAGAAATTGCACTATCTTTAAGATAAGAAAAGATAAGCCTTTATTAGTCCCACAATTTATTGAGTTAAACTCTTAAAGAAACTAGCAGATTGCACTTCCTGGGTGTTACGCTGCCACAAACCAACAAGCCCCGCCTTAATTTCCTCTAAGTCTTAATTTCCTTAAGTTTCCTCGAAGTGGTGCCAACTAGGCGACCACTCTGGTACGAGTGGTGGCCTAGTTGGTAGAGCATCCGCCCCACAACCTGGGAGGCTGGGGTTCAAATCCCGGCTGGGTTATACCAAAGACCAGGTAAAAATGGCACTTTCCACCCTCTAGCTTGGTGCTCAGCATAATAGAACTGGGAAGGGCGGGCAGTGAGGAGTGGCGACCCCTGTCCTGTATTAGCTTTGTAATGCGACCGAAATGTGGTCGCTTGCCTCATAGGCGATCAAATAATAATAAGTCTGTGTTTGAAATGTCAACTCGTTTTCTATCCCAGTACTCATTGTATAGTGAGTTCAAATGTAGTGGACTGTACAGTGAACTCAGTAGACCAATGAGTGAAATGATTAAGTAAAAGACATCAGATTAATTCTGTTAAAAAGTGAATGTTAGAGTAGGGGGGAACATTGATACAGTTTAATATTGCAATACATTGTGGTGGTGTTACTGATCAGGGACATCGGTATTGTGATACTTTATTAAAATTATTAATACATGTTGCAAATGCAAACTTATTTAGGCACCATAGTAATAAAATCTAAGATTTTTCAGTCCATTAGGTGGCACTAAACGCTCACTGTCTGGTTAGGTCAGCACAGCAAAGGAGAAACTCCTAATATCTAGATGGGAGTTGAACAAGACAAAGATCGGGACGGGAAATTGCAATATACGATATTGCAATACTTGGCACATCACAAGAGCATGATAATATCACATTGTAGCCCAAGTATCATGATAATATCGTATCATGAGGCCTCTGGTGATTCCCACCCCTCATGAATACCTATATGTATTTTGAGGTAAACATGTTA
This sequence comes from Pholidichthys leucotaenia, assembly GCA_020510985.1. NCBI lineage: Eukaryota > Metazoa > Chordata > Actinopteri > Cichliformes > Pholidichthyidae > Pholidichthys > Pholidichthys leucotaenia. Next base: position 97,982,020 of record CM035837.1, read on the forward strand.
CATTGATTTTACTATATTAATTTATACAAATACTTTGTGGCTGCTTGTTGTGATACCAGAGTCTCCTCTCACTCCCATTGTTGCACATTGCATTAATAGGATACATTGGCTAACCTAGTGACCATCGGTTGGACACTACTTTTCAAGATGCATTGTGGGATATTTTGGAGTGTACCGTCTTCCTCTTTGTCTTCCGACTGCACCCTGTTTGGGTTCACCGCAGGGTGTCAGTCTGCATAGTTGATTGGCAAGGATTTTCCATCAGATGCCCTTTCTGACACAACCCGGGGTTGGGACAGGCACTAGGAGTACACCGGCTTGTGCTCCCCCTGCGGCTAGGTAACCAACTTTGCTTTTCCCATTGTAATATGCTGAAGACCAAGCTAGAAGGCAGAAGTGCCACTTTTATGCTCTTTAGTATGACCCAACTGTGGGGCAGATGCTCTACCACTAGGCCACCTCTCCAGTTTTTGAGTGTTCTCTATAGGGGTAAAGTAGACATTTGGATACCCCTAGAAATTATAAACACCCTATGCAGTTCCCTTTATAGTGAGTAGGGAGTGATTCTGGACACACCTGCTGTCTTTGTGTTAAGGTCTTTAAAGAAGCAAGCGGATTGCACTTCCTGGGTTTTATGACGCTACCTTCACTTCTCTAGTTAGACCACAAACGCACCCCGACTGTGGATGCGACGCTCAAATCACCTTAACCAGATCACATTAGGGGTTCATTGATATTAATGAGCAGGACTATATAGACAGCTTTTTTTGGTGATCTGCACAACCACACAAATGTTTAACACAAGCACCTACATATACTGTATGTCCTTGAAGATGCCAAAACTTAAAATCAAACCTTTTAAAAATGCACAGTGTAGAACCTTCAAAAACGTTTTCGAGCTGAAGCCTTTAGGACATGGACGTTACTTATACAGTACATCCAGTGCACTGAGCTCCTTATCTGAAACTTGATCCACGTTAATGTAAACGTCCACTGTCATTAACGGTATGTTTTAGGACCATAAATGAGGTAAAGCATAATGGGTCCACTTTTGAGACACTTTATCTACTAGAGACTCCTTTGGCAGGAAAAATGTTTCTTTATCATTTTGGATTGACAATCCTGGGCCGTTAATTTTCTCATCTAATCTTATTACGTGTTTTTTGTATTTGTTTGGGGTTTTCTTTTTAAATTGTGAGAAAAGGCACTTTCAATTGGACATTACTGAAGTGTATTTTGTGCACATAGCAGTTTATCTGGAACTGTAACCAGCCTGGTTTTATACTGTTAAACTGAACAGGAGAAGTCTCCTTTGAACTGATGACACTGCCATTCGTTTAGACGTGATTGATCAGCGAACATTTTTTTTTTCTTCCTGCCAGCCACAGCTGTCCGCTTCTCTCTCTTCTTGCCATAATTTATTTTGTGTCCAACTCTGTTAAATGTCCGTTGTGTGTTGAGAATTGTTTCACCTGTGGATGTCTTTAGTTTTCAGCTTTATCTGGCTGCCAGGATTGTAATAAATAGATTAGAGCTCAGACAGCTAAGTTTAGCAAAATTGTCACCGTTTTTGGCCGAGCGTGCCAAAGGACTGCAACCGAAAACGGCGGCGAGCGGGAGATTGCGTGTGTGTGTTTGTGCGTGTTTGTTTGTTAGAAATGGGAGAATGTCCCACTCAGTCCTTTTGTTGGCATGAAGGTGAAGTGTCGCAGCTCTTCCGGGCGAAGACTGTGAACACACAAGCTAAAATAATACATAAGCACATCATCCAGCGGGGGGGGGGGGGGGGGGGGACTAAAGATCTTAGCAAACAGATGCAGTGGGTTTGGGGGGGGGGGGGTGGTGACTGGATCACAATCACAGTTTTACATCCGTCTGCGTGTGAGTGTGTGTTTTGTTTTCAGATGACAATTTTTTAAAAACCGTTCAACATGAACCTGCCAGAGAGATTATCAATAATATTTTTTTTGGGGGGGGTGGACAGCAGAAAAAAAGAAGCCTTGTTACACAATGGGAGCAAACTACCAACATCTACTGCTGACTGGGGCCTGTTTTATTCAGTGCTGGTGTGTTGTGCTTGTACATATGTCTTTCAATCATCCCTTTTTTTCCTCTCGGGGGTGGGGTATCAAAGCAGAGGGTGGGTCTTCTTCACAAAAGAGGAAGGGAGAAGAATAGAGTATTTTGTTATTGTCCAATCAGAGGGTGACAGTATGTATATATCTATATTGTATATATGTGATGAAAAAATGCATTGGCTTTTTGTGTGACACTACCTTTTACCTGTACTATGGTTCTACATTCAGTGTTTCAGTGTTGATAATATATATTTGGTTTGTGTTTTGTTTTTCCCTTTTTATTTGTCTCTGTCATTTCTTGTAATTTTTTTCTCCTATTTGTCCTTTTTGTTTTGTTTTTTGTTTACTGCACGGTTTATTATTTTCGTCGTCCGATGAGGTGACACAGCTACTCTTTGTATTCGTTTAGTGCTGTAAAATAACTCCAAGTGTTATTAGAATTGTCGATACCACCGCCCACCCCACCCTCCCTTCCCCAATATGCATGAATGGCACTTAAAGAAATAAAAATATGGTAACTTCACTGTGGAATAATAAGACGTTTGACCTTGTTTTTCTGGTGATGGTAAACATAATCTTTTTATATGAATAATTTATTTGTTTATTTGGTTTTAATGTAATTTTTACATTGTGTCATGTAAACTGTCTTATTTAGTGTGGTAATTTAACTAAGTAAGAAGTTTGTAGTAGGGCTAGGATATTTAATGCATTAACTTTTTTGATTAATGTGGGCCGATTTAATGGGTTTTTTTTTTTTTTTTTTAAATTGACACTAACAGGTCACTTCCTGAAGTGGTATCTTTAGTTGTGACTGGTTTGTCTCAGCAGCTGGCTCAGCTTAAATGAAGGGTAAGTCTTGTTTTTTCAGGGTTTAACTTGGCAAAGGTTATACCACACAACACTGGTCCACTCAGGGCTCGTGAAGTGCACTACCTCATCCTGCACTCACACCCAGCTTCAAGCCCACACATCTGACGTAGTGCTCTTGATTGACGCTGCCTACTCAATAGTATGAGAAGAGGGGGAGGTTCTGTCAAAGTGAGCAGAGGAAACACCTAACCCCACCAGGCCACTCACTCTGATACAGCCTATAAAATAAATGAAGGCATCTAACTCACCATTAAGGTCTGGGTTGAGTTGGAGTCATACTACAATGTTTGGACCGACGTGTACTGACGTTTTGGCAAACATCTGGCTCCACTAGCAAAGTTGGTAAAAGTTAATAACAGTTGGTGTTTGTTGGTGAATACTGACAAACATAGTCCATCCATCCATCTATCTTCTTTCGCTTAATCCTTTTTGGGTTGCGGGGGGTGCTGGAGCCTATCCCAGCATCTTTGGGCGAGAGGCTAGTGTTCTTTCAAAATTTTCAACATGCTGAAAATTTACCGATGTATGGAAATAAATGGTGAAAGTTGTGCTTAGTTTGTAAAAGTTGCTTAGCGCTGGGCTTTGTTGTCCAGAGCTAGCCTAAGTTGGGCTCCATTGGCGAACGTCAACTGAAATGCTGATGGAAGCAGATATTTTTAGACAAAACTAAACTTTTTTTTTTTTTGCTTCAGTGAAAATGTAGGACTTGCCCCATATAGGCTGTTCAGTCTCTCTCTCTCCCTCAAAAAAAGTCTTAACAGTCTCAACTTCAGTCCAAGTAGGAATAACAAACTTAAAAGTATCCAATGAAACTGGCAGAGTGTATTCCCAAGAAGGGAGACGGGGAGATGTGTACAGTAGATAAATGGGTCCAGAATACTAGGAAGCCTCCTCAAATACTGACCTTTACTGAACATCGCCTGACACTGACCTACACTAGTTGTTCTCTAATTTTGCTCAGTTGTTTTCTTTTTTTACAAAATAAATGTTTGTGTTGAAGTGCCTTGGTTATTTAAAAAAAACATGCTAGGACAGCAGTGGTATAGCCTCAGCTGATATTCTGTCAAATTCTGAACAATGAAGAATGACAGTATTTCAGAATAAATCAAGTATTAATACGTACATTATCTAATTCTGATCTCTACTGTACATAGTGCTTGTCTAGTCGCAAAGACCACTCAAAGCCCTTCAGTAGTAGCTACACTAACCCTCTATTCTCAGGGCCTATCAGAGATCTTACCTTGGGGCAATTAAGAATCACTAATCAACCTAACATGCGTGTCTTTGAATTGTGGGAGAAAACCTGACATCCTTTCAAAAAGCATTGAACTTATCTATCAACAACTGAATTGAAATATAGACAAATATTTGCTATTCATAGACTGTGAGAGTGAATGGTTGTCTGTCTCTCTGTGTTGGCCCTGTGATGGACTGGCGATCTGTCTAGGGTGTACCCTGTCTCTCACCCAAAGACGCTGGGATAGGCTCCAGCCCCTCCGTGACCAGAAAAGGATTAAGCGGAAGAAGATGGATGGAAGGATGGCCACAGTAGATGGCAGTGATGCACCACCAGACTGATTTGAACACTCAGAATTAAATATAATGAGGAGGAAGAACATGAAGGCAGCTCATTTCAGTATAAACAACTGAATATGATAAGAATGAAAATTAACTTGATAAATCTTTAACATGAAATGATATAGTAGATATCGTGGCAGGCCTACATATAAAAAATAGACTATAAACCTGGCAATGAAATGAATCAGCCTATTAAACAAAAAAAAACAATTATGAACTGATTACTTCTGGTGTTTCAGTGTTGTCATTTATTTGTCATGGCTAACCAGAGTAGCCCACACTTATCTTTCCCTAAATACTGCTGCTTCCTGTCTGGATCAGCCTCACATCTGGCATGGAAGTGCCTCTGCTTTTCAGCAGCACTTAATGGTATACGGTCACACTGCAGGTCTTGATGCTCAATTCCAATTTTTTGCTGAGATCCGATTTTTTTTTTTTTGCGTGGGCGTTCACATTACAACTTCGATGCGACCCCCATCAGACTCCAATGTGAACAGTCTACAGCTATGAAATGACCCGCATGCGCAGAAGAAAGCGTAACGTCAGACACAGCGTTGTAGAACGATTGAGGAGGAGGGGGGGACAGAACTTCTTAACCCTGATGCAGCACAGCAAAATAAAATGTTAAAATCATAAATATGAGCCCAGCTTCATTCCTCTACAGGCCAGATGACCGCTGTGACCAGCTCTGCTCTAACAGAACTGATCGCCTCTGACAGCCCTCTTTAAAATGAGTAAATGTGCTGTTACTGTGTGCCTGTAATGTCTGACGGTTTCAGCCCCCACCCCCCCAGAAATTTTGAAGTTATTGTGCAGTCGGAGCCGATAAAAATTACAATCCAGTGATAAAGGGAAGGAGATTGATTAAAAAGAGAGCACAAATGACCTGTGTCTGCCATGTTTGCTGTATCCTTCACCATAGAATTGCAGCGTCTGTCTCACTTCATTGAAGAAAAAGTCGGATGAAATGCGATACAACCATTCAGGCGGAGGTCACTTTGGAAAATATCAGATATGTATCCGAATTAGGACCACATATGAAAGTGGCCTGGGTCTGGTGTGAAAAAATCGGATGTGTGTTGTTCAGACTGTCATTAAAAAATCAGATATGGGTCACATTTGTGCAAAAAAATTGGAATTGAGCATTAAAACCTGCAGTGTGGCCGTAGCCGCTCTGTATAAATATTAACCAGCTAAAAATGATTTGAACAGGATTAAAACAAACTTGAGAACATTTCAGTTTTTACAGTCTTAATATTCTTCAGGTTCCTGGAGGCAACAAAATTAAATGATCTTTTTTTTTTTTTAAATAAAGTAAACCATTTAAAACATGTAATTTTTATATATATATATATATATATATATATATAGAGAGAGAGAGAGAGAGACAGAGAGACAGACAGACAGACAGACAGATTTGATTTTTAAAAGATCTTTAATAAACACACTTGTCCATCATTCAATACAATTTCTATGTCATGCTATATTACACAGAAAATTATTCCCCCAAAAAACGCCCCAAAAAAAGCTGTCCATCACGAACTGAGCAGAGGACATTCTCCAGGGACCAGAGGGTCCTGAAACCTTCCACATCCCCATTCCCCATAAAAAACTGAAAGTCCAGCCCGATTCTGGCTTTAAGTAGCCTCACAAATAAAATTTTGACATCAACATCATTCTCAACATTTTCAAGTTTTCTTCTCCGGCTTACATAGATAGCCAACTTTGCCTGCCCTAAAACAAAGTTCAGTAGTTGACACTTCTGCTTAAAACGACGATTGTACATAAAACCACAAATGAAAACCTGCTTAGAGAAAACTTCCTTAAAAATGTGAAAAAGTTCTGTGAGAAGTTCAAAGAGGCCACTCAGGCGCTGACATTCAGTAAAACAATGAAAAACAGTCTCCCTAGAGAAACAAAAAACACACTGATCACTGACACTGCTGTTAATCACAGAAACAAAAGCATTGACAGCTATAATACCATGCAGGACCCTCCACTGTAAGTCTCCATGCCTCTTAGGGAGAGGGGCTTTATAAAGAGCCCTCCAGGCAGGCCGATGCCCTTTTCCTAGTCTAAAATAGGCTCTCCATGGAGTGTCCACACAGGTGTTCAATCTGTCTTTGTTGAGTGCCATCACCACCAGTCTGTAGAGTGCCTTACCACTGGCTCCTCCAAAGTCCACACCAGTGGGAGCACAGAATGCCAGTAAGGAGCAAGGAGAGAAGTCAAAGTCCATACAAAGCGTGAGAGAGGGAAACGGGTCCGTGCTTTCTGGCTGCAGCGTGCCATTGCCAAAGTTCATGAGTAGGGAGCGCTCAAGTCCATGAAGCTTCTGTTTCCAGTGTGCAAGAAGGCCATTGATGAAACGATTTGATCTGACACCAAGATGAGCTGCTAAGGCTGAGGCGTTGTTGAGGCCAGGACCAGCCAGTTCCACCACTTGCTTCAGAGTGAGAACGTTCCTGGAACACAGCCTATCAAGGAAGGTCCTTCCAACTCCCGGCAGGACACCAAGGCGACCACCAAAAACCAGCGGCTCCCTCAACAACCAGTGGAGGGAATCGCATGACCCTCTTTGTTTTTTAAAAAGAGTCCATACTGAAAAAAGACTGCGGTAAAAACTGGGCAAAGACAGTGCACTAGAGTTCTTAAAATCCATTAAAAACACAGGGAGGTCTAGCCCAAGCCCAAGGACTCTCTGTAAAATAACACAGGCCAAAGGCCTCCATACCAGGTCCTGGGGGCCCGTCAGCAGTCTCTGTATGAAAGCCAGTCTAAAGGCAGCACCTCTACTAGCTAAATGAACCACTCCTTGCCCCCCTTCCTCTTTGGGAAGAAATAACAGGGCTTGAGGGACCCAGTGGAGTCCACCCCCCCCCAAAAAAAGTCCACCAAAACAGACTGAATTTTTGACAACAAACCAGCAGGGGGGTCCATGCACATGAGGTGGTGCCACAGGGATGAGGAAACAAGATTATTTAAAATGAGCACTCTTCCTCTAAAAGATATTCTTGGCATTAGCCACTTCCACTTGTTTAGTCTCCCGTTGATTTTCTCTATGACCCCATCCCAATTTTTTTGCTCAAACTGCTGATTTCCAATAAAGACGCCAAGATACTTAAACCGTCCTTTTTTCCAAATCAGCCCACCAGGCAGCGTAAGCTGATTTTCTAGGTTCTCCCCCACCATCAGAGCCTCGCTTTTTCCCCAGTTTATTTTTGCAGAGGAAAGTTGGCCAAAAAGATTTACACTCCTAACCAAAACGTCAATGTCACTCTGCTTGTTTAGCAGAATGACTACATCATCTGCATAGGCCGACAGCTTGAACGTGGTGTCACAGCCAGGAAAAGTAACTCCTGATAGATCCCTTCTCAGGCAGTGAAGCAAAGGCTCTATGGCGAGGGAGTACAGCATCCCTGACAGAGGGCAGCCCTGCCGAACCCCCCTCTGGACTTTTAAAGGGGCAGACAGGCCCCCATTTATCTTCAGCACACTCTCAATGTCACTGTACAAGACCCGTATCCTGGCTATGAAGCCTGGGCTGAACCCAAAAGCAGCTAAAACTGTCCATAAATATTGGTGTTCAACCCGGTCAAACGCCTTTTCCTGGTCAATTGAAATCAAACCAGTTTCTACCACCAATGAACCAGAGACCTCCAAAACATCCCGAATTAAAGTGACGTTGTCACTAATCAGCCTGCCAGGCACACAGTAAGTCTGGTCTACATGAATGAGCTCGCTCATCACCTTTCTCAGTCTTCGGGCCAGAGCTTTTGAAAGAATCTTATAGTCTGTGCAGAGCAGAGAGACTGGCCTCCAGTTCTTTAGGCTCTGGAGGTCCCCTTTTTTCGGCAACAGTGTGATGATGGCCCTCCTGCAGGTCGTGGGTAGGGTCCCCCTTTCCAAGCTATCTTGGAGAACCTCCAGCAGGTCTGGACCAAGCAGGGGCCAGAATTCCTTAAAAAAGTCCACAGAGAGACCATCTATGCCTGGTGATTTTCCATTCTGGAGGCTCATTAGCGCTGTATGCAGCTCAGACAGAGACAGTGGAGCATCCAAGCCGGCAACAAGGTCCTCTGAGAGCACTGGAAGACCATCAAGGAAAACCTGGCCCAGTGACGTGTCCTCCCTCCACTCTGCTCTAAACAATTCACTGTAAAAGCTAGCAGCGCATTTCCTGATCTCTGCTGCTGTGGAGATTGTTCTCCCGTCATCGTCCAACAAGGAGTGAATAAGTTTTCTCTGTCCATTTTTCCCCTCCAGTCCAAAAAAGTACTGGGAGGGCGAGTCCATCAGAGCTACATCCATGTAGCGTGAGCGGACCAGAGCACCCTATGCGGTGACCCCTAGCAAGCTAGCCAAGGCTGACCTTTTTGACTTGAGAGCCTCTAAGTGCTCTCATTTTCCTGTAGAACTGAGCAACTCCTCTAGCTCTACCACCTCAGTCTCCAGAACTTTCAAGGATTGGGTCAAGCTACGAGTGACATTTTGAGTGTACTGTTGACAGAGTTGTTTTATCTGTGCCTTACCAAAATCCCACCACATTTGGAGAGAACTAAAAGAGGGTTTTTGTTCCCTGTGTGACTTCCATACATCATGAAAAACCTCTTTAAAAAACACATCATTTAAAAGTGTATTGTTAAAATGCCAAAAAGCACTCTTACACTTTACATTTTCAATAAACACAGAACAAAACAGCAGGCAGTGATCAGTGAAACCAACAGGACAGATACAACTATTTTTAAAAACACTCATTTGATGTTTAAAACCATAAAAACGGTCTAACCTAGCCATAGATAAAAGGTTATCTTTGACATGGCTCCAGGTGTACTGCCTCTGGTCCCCATGATGTGATCTCCACACATCGGCCATTTCATGTGTTTTCACCAGTTCCCTCAGCCTATTGGCAGAAGCAGGGTGAGGCTCCTGATGGTTCCTGTCTAATCTGTGGTTTAATGTACAGTTAAAATCACCCCCCAGAAATAAAAAACTATTTGGATTACAGGACCTAACCGTATCCGAAAGCACGTCAAAGACCCTGATCCTCTCTGCTCTCTGTGTTGGCACATACACGTTTATAAAAACGAAGTTCACGTTTTCAAACTGTACCTTTAATAAGAGGAAATGACCTTTCACCACCTCTTCTACCTCATAAGAGACAGGCACACAACCCCTAGAGAAAAGTACAGCCACCCCCCCACTGCTATTGGATTTGTGGCTAAAAAAAAATGCAGCCATCCCACTCTTTTCTCCAATGGCTCTCAATGTCTACAGTGCTGTGAGTCTCCTGGAGCATCAGCACGTCAAGTTTCTTTAAATTAAAAAGCTTGTATAAAGAGGCCCTTTTTACATCATCCCTGGCCCCATTAATATTGAGAGTGCCAATTCTAAGGTGGGGCATTAAAAAGGATAAAAATAGGGTACAGTAAAAAAAACACACACATAGCATAAAAGGGAAGAAACAAACTAAGAGTCAACATGACTGTTAGTAATTTGCGATTTCAGTTTAACAACCAGTTTCTTTAAACGATATATTTCCTGATCAGTGAAAGTCTCATTCCCATCATTCAGTTTCATAAATTTGCGAGCTGATGCCACGAATAACTCCAGATCTGGAAAGTAATTTTCCACTTTCACAGCTCTGCTCCCCTTAGTCACCTGGAGAAACTTCCTAATCTTGGCAAAACAATAGGAGCCTTGCTCCTCCTGCGTCTGCATCAGTTCAGACTCAGCTCCACTTTCGTCAGAAGCGCTCTCATCCAGTAATTCTAAATCCCCAACCCTACTAGATTTAGCAGAGCTCTGCAAGTTTTCAGCACTTTTTCTTTTTTGTGCAGCTTTAAAAGGATCCTCTTCAACAAAACTACATTCCTGCATTTCTTCGTGAACTGCAACGTTTGTCATGCAGTGTTTGCTCTGTGTGTCCGCAACAGCCTCAAACCGCTCCTCCCCCGCCTGCAAAGTCTGTTCATCCACGTTCCTTCGCTTAACTGCACTCATTTCGCCCTCCACCTCCTTACTCCGGGTGACAGGCTCGTCACAATGATCAGAGCCGCTGCCAGACAGAAATTCTCCACCATCACTGTTTGGGGGGCAACTACCGCGCCCGCCGCGGCCACCCCAGCAGAGGCGGCCGCGGCCGCCCCAGTACAAGCGGACACGGCCGCGTCTGCAGACGCCCCCGCAGAAGCAGAAGCGGGCGCCGCAGCGGCATCCGCCGCACCACATGTAGTGCTACCCTCCGGACCACCAGAAACAGCGGCGTCACCTTTCTTACTGCCAGTGCTCTTTGTGTTCGCCTTTTCAGGACAAGACCTAATGAGATGGCCTTCTGCACCACACGCAAAACACCTCATGGTTTCAGATGTTGCAAACACCAAGTAGCTAAAGCCGTCAATCCTGAAGTTAAAAGACGCGTTCAGTTCAGCAGAGCTGTCTTTCAACACCGTGAAACACTGCCTCCTGTGACATACAACATGCTTCAGCAGGGGTGATTTACTACCCAGAGAGACCATTCTGATAGGGGAAACAACCTGGCCAAAACGGGACAACTCTCTAATCAGCTGATCATTTTTAACAAAAGGAGGAGCGTTTGAGATGGTGATCCTCCTAGACGGGTTCGCCAGCGGTAAAACGGGAGTAAAAGTGTCATTTATAACCACTCCCTGTGCCACCACCTGATCAGCTTTTTCAGTTGAATCCAGAAAGATCACAATTGCGCTGTTCATCCTCGATGCTGATTTTATACCGGCATGCCCAACCACCTGTCCTACAGCGAGGCTGGCCTCCTCCACAGAACAGGGAACTGTCGGGAGGATTCTCACGCCATGACGCCGGGTCAAGCGCTCAAACTCCACACCACCATCAAACACCGGCATGATGGCCGGCCGGGAAAAACAGGCAGCAGAAGCTACCGTTCCCCGACACACTCACACCAACACTCACACCCCAGCACACACACACTCAAACCACTATATACTAAACACACACACCTCAAACACACACGATAGAGAAAAGTTAGAAAAAACAAAGTTTAAAGTACTCACTCGACACCACTCCACACCCCTGCTCCCACAAACACATGCGCACGAGAGAGAGAGAGAGAGAGAGACAGAGAGACAGAGAGTATATATATAGTTACGTCTGAAAAACTGTCCAAAGGAGGAGGCGAGGGTGATAGTTGAACTCACTATTAACTATATACAGGACCAACAGGAGTCACTCCGTACATCTGCAAGGGGTCTACAGCCAGAAGAGAAGAGCCCCTTCCGCTGTAGCATACTCCCCGTGATGCCACCGCTGGAAAGGTGGAGCATCACCTCCTACTACATCCAGGATGCCACCATATTGGTACACCCAATGTAATATCTCATATATACAGTGGGGTAAAAAAGTATTTAGTCAGCCACCAATTGTGCAAGTTCTCCCACTTAAAAGATGAGAGAGGTATCCAATTTTCATCATAGGTATACCTCAACTATAAGAGAAAAAATCCAGAAAATCACATTGAAGGATTTTTAATGAATTAATTGGTAAATTCCTCGGTAAAATAAGTATTTGGTCAATAACAAAAGTTCATCTCAGTACTTTGTTATATACCCTTTGTTGGCAATGACAGAGGTCAAACGTTTTCTGTAAGTTTTCACAAGGTTTTCACACACTGTTGCTGGTATTTTGGCCCATTCCTCCATGCAGATCTCCTCTAGAGCAGTGATGTTTTGGGGCTGTCGCTGGGCAACACAGACTTTCAACTCCCTCCAAAGATTTTCTCTGGGATTGAGATCTGGAGACTGGCTAGGCCACTCCAGGACCTTGAAATGCTTCTTACGAAGCCACTCCTTCGTTGCCCGGGCAGTGTGTTTGGGATCATTGTCATGCTGAAAGACCCAGCCACGTTTCATCTTCAACGCCCTTCAGAATCAGAATCAGATTTATTGCCATTGTTCATGTAGTACACAAACTAGGAATTTGTCTCGGTGCAATGCTGCAACATTAAACATGATAAAATAAAAGAAATAAACTATACATGCAATAAAGTGTAGAATAAGAGTGAGTAATACTAGTCAGCAGTTTTAAATATATTAGCGAGCAGCAGATATTGTGGAGAGCCATATAGTGCAGTCGGTAATGCAAAAAGAAAACAGTGATGATTGACATGAGTCTGGTTGAGCTGCTGTACATAGTGCACGAGAGTCAATAAGTCACTTAGTGTTCAGCAGTCTGATGGCAGAGGGGAAGAAGCTGTTCATGTGACGGGAGGTTTTAGTCTGAATGGACCGAAGTCTTCTACCTGAGGGGAGAGGGGCAAACAGTATGTGACCAGGGTGTGAAGGATCGGCTATGATCCGGCCAGCACGCCTCCGGGTCCTGGAGATGTACAGATCCTGGAGAGATGGGAGCTTGCAGCCGATCACCTTCTCAGCAGTGCGCACGACGCGCTGCAGCCTTAGTCTGTCCCTGGCAGTGGCTCCTGCGTACCACACGGTTATGGAGGTGGTGAGGATGGACTCGATGATGGCTGTGTAGAACTGCACTAACATCTTGGTGGGTAGCTTGAGCTACCTTCCACCAGCCAGGAGGTTTTCACTCAAAATCTCACCATACATGGCCCCATTCATTCTTTCCTTTACACGGATCAGTCGTCCTGGTCCCTTTGCAGAAAAACAGCCCCAAAGTATGATGTTTCCACCCCCATGCTTCACAGTAGGCATGGTGTTCTTTCTCCTCCAAACACGACAAGTTGAGTTTTTACCAAAAAGTTCTATTTTGGTTTCATCTGACCATATGACATTCTCCCAATCCTCTTCTGGATCATCCAAATGCTCTCTAGCAAACTTCAGACGGGCCTGGACATGTACTGGCTTAAGCAGGGGGACACGTCTGGCACTGCAGGATTTGAGTCCCAGGCGGCATAGTGTGTTTCTGATGTAGCCTTTGTTACTTTGGTCCCAGCTCTCTGCAGGTCATTCACTAGGTCCCCCCATGTGGTTCTGGGATTTTTGCTCACCGTTCTCATGATAATTTTGACCCCACGGGGTGAGATCTTGCGTGGAGCCCCAGATAGAGGGAGATTATCAGTGGTCTTGTATGTCTTCCATTTTCTAATAATTGCTCCCACAGTTAATTTCTTCACACCAAGCTGCTTACCTATTGCAGATTCAGTCTTCCCAGCCAGGTGCAGGCCTCCAATTTTGTTTCTGGTGTCCTTTGACAGCTCTTTGGTCTCGGCCATAGTGGAGTTTGGAGTCTGACTGTTTGAGGTTGTGGACAGGTGTCTTTTATACTGATAACAAGTTCAAACAGGTGCCATTAATACAGGTAACGAGTGGAGGACAGAGGAGCCTCTTAAAGAAGAAGTTCCAGGTCTGTGAGAGCCAGAAATCTTGCTTGTTTTTAGGTGACCAAATACTTATTTTACTGAGGAATTTACCAATTAATTCATTAAAAATCCTTCAATGTGACGTCCGGGAATGGCGGAGAGACATAACGCTTAAACAGAGAGCTCTCCCTAGTCGGATTAAAAATCATTGGTAAATGGCCAACTCGATATAAATGGATCAATAAACCAAGGGATGAAAACACGAAGAAGCCGGGCACATGGACAAAAGCAGGGTAAAATTAAAGAATCCCTCTTCAACAACGCAGGAGAAATCGCTGAACACGAGGCCCCAAAAAACGAGGTGACTACAGCAGAGAAAATGGAGGACGCCAAACTCGATACCATGAACACTGGCATCGCCAATATAGGTAAAGACTTAAAAGACTATAAGCGACAACTCCAACAGGATTTAGCGGCTCTTAAGGAAGAGCTGAAAAAAGAGATGAAGGAGGAAATTATGGGTCTCTGAAGAGAAATGGAGCGCAAGCTAGCAGAAAACATGGAGGAACTGCGCACCCAACGGGCAGGTATGACAGAAGCACAGGCTCGAATATCGTTGTTGGAAGACTGGAAGACCGAGGCAAGCGAGCAGCTGCAGACCCTGACGGCGCAAACACAGAGGATGCAGGAAAAAATAACCGACCTGGAGAGCAGGTCCAGATGGAGCAATATACGCATCTTCGGGATTCCGGAGGGCATTGAAGGCAACTCGATGACGAAATTCATGGATCATTTCTTAAAAAAAGAGCTTGAGCTGCCTGGTGAAGCGGACCTGCAGATCCAACGAGCGCACAGAGCCTCGGCACAGAACCCAAATCCAAACTCTACACCCAGGTCAGTTGAGGTAAACTTTCTGAAATACGACATAAAGGAAAGAATCCTGACACAAGCGTGGAAAAAAAAGATACGAATCGGCGACAAACAGATATTCTTTGATCATGACTACCCGACAGAAATTGTGCAGCAGCGAAAGAAATATGCCAACATTAAAAAAACGCTGAAAGAGAAAAAAATTAGATTCCAAACGCCGCTAACGAAGATGAGGATTCATTGGGAGGACGACGTGAAGACATACAACACGGCCAGAGAGGCAGCGCGAGACATGACGGAGCGAGGCTTTGTGGTGAGCGTACCGGAGGAAGCAGCTGGAGCAGCGGCGGCACTGAACGCATCACGACAGACGGAGTGGAGGCGAGTGAACGGCAGAAGGAGGGAGACGGACGTGGCACACCGGGCCCAGGAAAAACTGCAAGGCATTCAACGGAAAGCCTAGATTATAACAAAGATTAAGAAGGACACAGAAGAAATGAAGGCCAAGAAGACAAGGTAAAAGAGAAACAAACGGCTAGGAGAGGTTTAAGTGATTTTTGTTGGACGTTTCTAGACTAATGACTATTACTTGGATAGTAACTACAGGTCTAGGGAGGGCCCTTCACTCTGTGAGGTCATTCCCTCCACCCACCAACAGGGACCAGTGGGCAGAAGAAAGGCCCAAAGTACGGAGGTTGAGATTCGTTAGTGTTTTTGTACAAATATGTGTTAGTTTTGTTGTTAAAGGAGTTAGGAGCACAAGTTAAAAAAATGGAAAAACATGAATATGGGTAAAAATCTTTAGATAATGACATTAAACGTGAATGGTCTGAACTCACCTGTTAAAAGGGAAAGAATAATAAGAAAATTCAAGAAGGAAAAAGCCGAAATTATATTTATGCAAGAGACACATTTGAGAAAGACAGAACATGAGAAACTAAAGAGATTTGGCTATAAGAACTCCTACTACAGTTCATTTAAGGGAGGAACTAAAAGGGGGGTTATGATACTAATTTCAAATAAAATACAATTTGAATGTGAACAAGAAATCCAGGATAAAGAAGGCAGATATGTAATAATAAAGGGAAGAATAGATGGTATGCAGATCACATTAGTGAACATCTAT